>VFLP01000038.1:0-433582 GCA_007182795.1 Xylaria flabelliformis
TATAATTAATTTTATTTTAGCTTTACTTTATATTAAATTTATAAGCATACTTTAATAACTTTTAAGCTAACTATATTATAAATTTTATAATTATATAATAATAATAATATATTATATGTTTAAATAAACTTTGCTTATTTTTAAAAATAAAAAGTATATTATTAAAAACTAAACTACTGTTTTAATTAAGCAGTTATTATTTTATAATTAAAAAATCTTAAAAAGAATTATTTTTAATTATAACTATAAGTTTATTTTTAACTTTTAAAAAAATATATAAAAAATATTAAATACGAAATTATTAATAACTATTATATATTATTTATAAATAAATAAATTATTAAAGCAAAAAAATTAAATAATTAAAATTATAATTAAGTATTATAACTTTATATACTTTAAATTTAATTAAATTAAACTTATACTTGTTTTATAATAAAACTTAAATTTTACGTATTTATAAGCTATATAATCTACTTTTTATAAGTAATTATTTAAATTTAAATTATTTAATCCTTTTAACTTAATAACTAAATAAATAAACAATTATATGTTTAAAAAAATAAAATCGTTTTATAAGCATTTATATTAAAACGTTAAATTAGCAATAAATTTTGCTGCTATAAAAGCTAAAAAATAATTTAATTATAAATATTACTTTTTAAAATTCTTATTTAACAACAAAGTTTTATTATAACTATATAATAAGTATTATTTATTAAGCAAGCTTTTAAAAAAATACTTTTAATAATAAGCAAAGCTTTAAACTATTAAACATAAAGTTAATAATTTAACGTATAAATTAAACTTTTTTAAGTATTATTATATTTATTTTATTATTTTTATTGCTTAACTTTAATTTATAAAAAGTAAAAAAGATTTATTTAAGCGAACTGTTTTTTTATTTAATTTAATTAAAGCTAATTAATATTTTAATAACGATAATAACGTTAATAATAAAGTTTATAAAGTTAAAATAATTTTTAAACATTGTTTAAATTATAAAAAAAATAGGTTTAAATATTTTATTAAATAAAAAAGTTAAAGTTATAAATATAACTAATAGCACTTTAAGCATTACTTATAATATTTTTAAGAACTTATTAATAAATATTAAGAATAGCATAGTTTTTAATTAAATTTAATAAAAACAAAAGTTTTAAAAGCAATTTTTACATTAATATTTAAGCAAAAAAGAAAACCATAAAAAGTTGCTATTTTTAAACCTACCGTTATTTAACCGATTTTTAAACTTACTGTTGCTTTATTAATCTTTAAACTTATTATTATATAACTAATTATTAAACTTATTACTATTTTATTAATATTAAAACTTACAGTTAAATATAGCTTTTGTTTATAGTTAAAAATAATAGCAAATAAAAAAAAAAAAAAAACAGTTAAAAAAAGCCCTTAAATTATTAATTGTATAATTAGTTAGTTAGTTTACTAAGGTTAGCAGAGTTTTTTTCTGCGCCCGGCATTTTAATAGGGACCCCTAGGGGGTCTAGTGCTTAGGTGCAGGTAGAAACAAAGACACCCCCTCCGGAGGTGGCACTTAGCGCTACTTGCTACACAGGCCCCGCACACACAAATATTATCTGCTTCGCAGATAATTCTATGTTTGCTCTTCTTAATAGATCATTATGCTTTTTACTTCAATACCTAGACTTCGTCTATCACTTTATATCTTATATTGTGGTTGTATTATTATGTTGCTAGAAATCGTAGTTTTGTATGGTGTTATATGGGATAAAGGAGGGTGGCCAAATGGGTATCGTGGCCAAAAGGGTAGTAGTTACGTTATATACCGAATACTGGCATTCGAGTTGCACCGCATTGTCCTCGAAATCCCTGTTCTGGTAGCTCTACGGGTCCTTGCGTGAACTTTCCCCTCTTGAATTTCACTGCAACCTCACTAGAATATGTAGGTATATGCATATATATGCAAATTATCACCCAATAGAAAAATCTGCAATGACTATCTGCGACAGTTTCTACCAAATCCGACGAGATATTGGAGGAACTGCTGCGATGTACAGCATAGCGCTCTTCGCAGGGAGTAGCAACAATACCTCGGTCGACCTTTGCCGGAAAGCATTCGGCAGACGCACCCTTGAAAAGCAGTCTGATCAGACGATAGGAGTCTATTGGCTCAACTACATACCCCTATCAGGGTTTCTTGCATCACATGTCTATCAAAGCATTGCTGCTATACATATTCCGCGGCTCAAAGGGAACAAGGAGACTTTCCTACATTCATGTGACATCTTGCGCAACTGGCCCGTTAAGGTCTTTGAAGATTCGACTTGTCAAGATGGCGACTCATTGGATTCCGAAGACTACAGGACGCCGTGAGATTCATTTCTCCTACGTAGAACTACTTTGGCCAGTCGGATATACTTCGGACTGAATACTATAGGAGGACAGCTCCTTGAATCCCAGCACTATGTCAAGGTTGTCATTCGAGTTCGTTAGGTTTAGGCTGACATATGAGAGCAATGATGAGCTTACTGTTTTTCTCTTTTGGGCGACGAGCTTCTTGTGTGGTACGAATCTGACTTGTCGACTCATTAGCTAATCACACGATTCTAGGACTCACCCCTCTTTTGAATGCGCTGCGCAGTTCGTTATAGAAATATAGGACGGAATCGGTAGAATTTGAACATTGATTCAGGTCGCGACATGGGTGCTGAAATGACTAGGTTAATCAATTGTGGCGGGTTGAGATTCATACGTAATGGGGAGCCATATTCGCTCTACATTATCATCCATCCCCCTGGTCCATTCAGGAATAGACAGTATCTGCCTTCGAGTTAGCCTCGTGAGGACACTGTCGGTGACGAATAGAGGTCCTTGTCGTGTGAGACATCTCTTGAACCTCGCAATCTGACTCATAAAGAGGAAGGTTGCAATATTGCGCAGACTAAGTGCTGGTCCTTGCTGGGGTGTCGGCGTAGGGTGACGATGGTGTTGATGACGACCATTCATGGCAACAGACGACAGAGTTCAGCCCAGACTTGAAAGAAGCTCGGCGAGCCAATGATAACTTGTGTATTCAGCCCTAGATCTACTCTTTGGGGAGCACTGCCCCGGCTAACACGTGATTGACTAAGTTGCTTGATATTGCTTGGCATCTTGACACTCCATTCCTTCTAGAAGCTTATTATATCCAAAGGAGCGCTTGGAATCTGTTAGGATTCATTTCGCAGAAGGAGACGCCTCCTATGTCTCTTCACCTTCAGTAGACTTGCTTGAAACTACGTTTTCTCTCCATCAAAAATAAGTATACGTTACGATAGTCGGGATGGACCCTATCGACTTCAATCAATCCACAAGCATACCCCTCCTGACTTTAGGTAGCAACAACACCGAATTCGACTATGCCGCTTATTTACAGGACGAGGATCTCGATTACCTCGGGGATACCGGCTCTTCAGGTTCGGCGTCGATAATGAATGATGTTGCCTCTGCCAGTGTTTCTCCACCTACCTCTGTGGCCGTGAAGGGTAAATCGAACCAAAAACCAAGATTAGAGCGGTATGTATAGAAAACCTCCCCTGACTAATCCCCTGCTCTCGTTATTTCGTATGATCTAGCAACTCCTACGATGTGGGACTCGGAGATCTCGACTGACGTGTTCCTATGCACGTAGCAAAGGTCATACGAAAAGCCGACGTGGGTGTTACAACTGTAAGAGACGGAGAATCAAGGTAGCCCTTTCGCGCCGCATGCATTTCGTGTTGGCATCACTAAAGCTAGTCTAACAGTGTCAAGAAACTCGGCCATCGTGTGGGCACTGCACAAAGACAGGCCTCAAATGCGAATACCCCCTCGTGCCCCAGATTATTCATCAAGTGAGCCCTCTGCATGTCAAGAGCGCAATTCCTCCACGCTGACGGCCCGGCCCGGCAGCCACAACATCAGATTCCCCTATTTAGCCTTCAAGATATGCGCTTCTTCCAACATTTCCTCCTAACCTGCTCTCCACATCAGCCGTTGGGAAACGACTCGATCTGGACACATGAGGTGCCGTGTCTATCACAAAACGTAGGTCATCTCAGTCTAAGGCGTCCGAATTACTAATAAGCAGTATAGTATGCGTATCTTAGTATGTGTCTGGTACTTCCTTGGTATCTGTCTCTTGGTAACACTTGGATGGTTGCCTAACGAATATGTCTCCTGGACGGCAATCCCAAGTAGAGCCAGATGAATCGAAAAGCATTGACTAACTACAATAATCATCAGTGCATGCTATTCTGGGTCTTGCGGCTTCCGACTTGATGATACGAGAACCGAACCTCGTTACCTTTGCAATGGCCCACCGATTGAAGGCGATTAAGGCTATTAAGAAAACGCTGACTGACGTCCCCAAAGCGAACGCATTCGAGGAACGGAATGCGCTACTCGCAACATGCTACGCTCTCACTTTCCAATCGGTCATGCTCGACGACGGCATGGCGGAGTTCATGACATTTTGCCGAGGAATTGTCATCGTCGCGATCCAGATGCGCTGCAATGGCGTCAATTTCATCTTCCACGACTTTCTCGGCGATGATCATATAGTCAATTTGCAGCCCTTGATAGAAGCTGTGCCTCTGATCCGGAGAGATTGGATCGATATGGCCGTGGCTAGCATTGCTGCTCTCGAACCACTATGCAAACAGCAGGTTGAAATTAAATACCACCAGCTCATTACCAACCTTGCAAGTGCTCTCTACACTTCTTCATTTCTAGGCAAGTTCCCTATATAAACTACCAAAGGTCTTGACCAAACTCTAACTGCCTCGCTAGCATACCAGATGCTCTTTAAACACTAGTAAGCATACCTTTTCTGACTACCTATTTCATAGGCGTTGCTGTTATAGTACAGAAGCCACATACACATTGACCAGGAAAACTGATAACTGATCAAAATTCTCATACTAACTTGGGACAAGTGGCTGGTGGATGCAAATCCCGCACGAGGATTTCCAAAGTATAATCAATGGCGAGAATCAGGTGTGTCTACTGCTTGCTTCACACTGGATCGCCTTGAAGCAGATCATGGCCACTATTACCGAAGTCGAGCACGCGCAGCGTCCGCAGCGACCCCAAGGAAACGACGGCGAGATGGACATCGGAATAGTCAGGTGGCTCAAGCATGTCAACAAACATATCGACATGGATCATCAGCAGTACAATCAGTGGCCTCTCTGGGTTGAGGCGCAGTTGGATATAGACCTAGGCTACTTCGGCAAAGAATTGCATTGAGACATACTGGATATAATTACCATGCATATATACTGGGATGTTTGGAGGTATCCTGTCAACTTGTTATTGATACCATTTTAATATGCGGGCTATACCTTCACTCTTAATAGTCTACCAAAGGGTTGACCTAATCTTAGAAAAATTAATTTCAGCTCAGAAGTAATCACCTGTCACGTTCACATCTCCAAACCTAGCTAGATAGAGGGCCACATGCTGTCTCATAGGTGGCTCAGGGAACACCGTTATGCTAACCAAGCATGGTGTCGTGGCTGCAACCGCAACATGCCGCGCAATCACTAGATCATAAGCCAACACTGACCAGTGGCCATTTACGAGATGGAACTCTCGAACCCTGATATAGCAGCCAGTCAATGCTTACCAAATACGGCTCGCCGACTACACCGCCCCCATTGACGCGAAATGCGCTCCTCAACGTGGTGTAAGTGGTGCAAAAAGCGACAGGGGAGAGAGGGGGATGCCTACTCATGCACCTCGCTTTCGTCGTATTCATCACCCGTTAGGCAGACAAATTTAGTATACCAAGAACAAGACAAACCCTGGCCCAACTAACCACATTGCCGATCGGGGCGGACCAAGCCACGCCCTGTCTCGGCGATCAAGCGTGGTAAGGCTGATTCCTAGCTCGCTGCCGTCCCGGCCAATCGTAACTGGCCATTATGTTATCGAATTGGGGCAATCACGAGGGTTATATAGATATTAAGAAGGATGACGAAGAGTAAATTGTCAAGCCACGATCCACGCCTTTTCGAACCATGTTTTCTTTAATTAAGGCTGTATTCTTGCGTTCTTTCTGTTGTGCTTAAGCGTTAGTTGCTCGCATTCCCCGTATTCGCCGTATTGGAATATTATAGCTTATGATGGCGTCATAATAGGTATAGGGAAAGAAGAAGTTTAAGTATATAGACAAACGGATGTAATCTTCACGATAGTAGTTTAGCATCGAGATAGGAAACAAACAGCTTTACTCCAGGAGACAATTATGTTTCAATAACTAAAGATACTGAATCATAACGAGATCCTTCCTTTATTCTCTAATCTATCTATCTACAGGCGCCTTCAACAACCCAGCAAGTGATGAAAATGACACCAACAGCGCCGCCTTACCACCTCGCCAGCAACACATCAGAAGCATCTCTAGAAGCACCTACGTTACCCCCTTACACCGAGGACGCAAACGTAAGCCCAAGGGACGAAGATATCGAGCTAGCAAGTCTGTCACCGTCAACGTCCACCTCATCACACGCTGCTTCTCCTCCTGTGGCAACCGGGCCATCACCATCATCATCGTTCTCATCAGCATTCACACCAACCAAGCAACTACAGATCCAAACACCAGGCAAAAACCTAATCTCCTTACCAACGCCACAGCGTCCAGATCCGATCCCAATCTTCACGCTCAATTCCCAAGACCACCTCGAGCGACCCCTGTACCTCTCCGTGCGGCCGGACGCGCGCTCAGGCTCCTGCTTCCTGACACACGGCGACGATGAATCCCAAACGCCATTGAGCGCCACGACGTACCGTTTCGGGCCAGGGCGGCCGCCCGTCATCGTATTGGGGGATCCGGCAACAGATCCCGCCATGGGGAAAGAGGGTTTCGAGATCCTCGACCGCAACCTCTTCTCGCGCGCCGTGTACTTTCAAGTTCCTGGTCTAGGCGCCTTTGGATGGCGCTACGCGAACTCGAAAGAGCGCGCGAGTGCCGGCGCAGACAGCCTGCTCGTGTGCGAAGTATACCTGCCGGAAACAACTACAACAACAACAACATCATCATCATCATCACAACAGCATCATAAGACGAGCGTGAGCGCGCGCCTAGGGCTCAAGAACGACGATGGTGAAGGGAAGAAGAAGAAGAAGAAGAAGAAGGAGGGGATCCCGCACCGTATCGCGCAGCTCGTCCGCAACGAGATGTATCGGACCCCCGGCACGACACGGTCGTCGGCGGGCAACGGTGGTCGTCTCATGCTTGATCTGAGTGTTTTGGGTGAGAAGAAACGCGAGCGCGTTGAGTGGCTTGTCGTCACGACTGCTGTTACTATGCTTAAGCGTGAGGTCGATAGGAGGCGTGCGCAGCAGATTGCTGCTATTGGGGCTATTGCAAGCTAGTCACGATCCACGTATCAATTTTGACCCGCTGGATATAAGTCAGAGCTGAAGGTATTGGTTCTGTGTGTTTGGATACCTAATTCCGGTTGTTTGTTTCGGTTCTATACTCTTGTTAATAGACTATAATGTACCTAGTCATGAGTAGTTACATGAAATGAGATGCCTATTTTGAAGTTCAAAATCCGACCATGTAGTGTTTGTTAGCTCACTTGCGTTGCCATTCAGGCTTCATCAATTTTGGGAGCTAGTCTTTACGTCGCTTACGGGCATTATGCTTAAATAAAACTCTAAAAGCAGAATGTTAAGGCGCCTTGATTGTAAGAGCCAATTAAATGGGTACATATTGGCAGGGAAGTTAATCTTTTTTCGCAAACCTTGCCAGGGCTGGTCCTAGGTCGGCCTCCTTCTCCTTTTTCTGTTGTTCCCGCTGCTGCTGCTGTTGCTCTTTCCACATCTCGTCGACCTTGAGTCTCTTTTCGTCGATAATGTTCTTCGCCCGCTGTTTTCTGAGATATCTCCGAAGCGCACTGTTCTTGCCGCGAGCCTTTTTTCTGATCTCCGCTTCCACATCTACCGGTTTAGCGTCGAGATCCCTTTCGGCTTGTCGCTGCTCCTCGGATCGCAAGTCAAGATTTCCAATAAAGGTGGGATCGAGAGCGATCATCTCTGGTTGTAGCTTGTTGAGGAGTGATCTGACTTCACTGTCTTGCCTCTCCTTAACTGTCTCGAAAGGATTGACTTCTGTTACGTCCATATTAGGCTCTCCTGCTCCCGGGACAATAATAGAGCTATGAATAGTCAGTAATGCGTCGAAAACTTGGCTCTTTTCTCATTTTTGACAACATACCTGAATCCTTCATCGTGACCAATGCCCAAGACGTCTTCTAAAGGACACCACTTCACTCTTTCGACTCTTCGGCCTTCACCTCCCCATGTCAGGTATGGGCTCTGGACCTTAGTTTGCTCAGCTGCGTGCTTCGTAAACAAACCCTGCCACATGGTCGTACGCGTTCCCCAACCAACGGCAGTAATACCACGGTCCGATATCGCAACTGACGAAGCCGGCTGCCTTGTGAAGTACTCGTTTACCACGCGAAACTGGCGTATATCCCAAACAGCCATTTTACAGTCCTGGCCGGTAGAGACCATATACCGTCCCTCTGCTTTAGTAAGCATCTGCATCCCAGAGCTGTGAGTAAATTAACATACTAGAGGAGAATTAGTATACAGAATTAAAACGGCTAACATCAACAATAAACCTACCCTCGATCAATAGACATAGACCGTACAGGGCCTTTATGTGCTAATAATTTAACAAGTGGCCCATTTGAAGAGGAACAACTGGGACTCCAGAGTTGAATCTGGCCATTGTTGTGCCCGGAGAAACAGACCGCATTGTAAGGATTTTGCGCTAGAGAAGCCGGAGGGCCTAACTTGGTAGCAATCTCGCTCACCAGCTGGCCTGTTGAGACGTCCTGGTATTTTAAATGACCACTCGCACCCTGTACTATGGTGAGTGAGGCAAGACTCTCATTTCGCCTATATTACGTACAAGTGTGACCAATAGAAAATGGTACTATCGAATGCATTAGTAAGTGTTTTAACAATGAAATCTCACGCGGGATTGGACTTGGCTTACTGGTAGAAATTCAAGATGGGAGACTTCGCGATGCTGATTTAAGCAATGGAGCTCAACACCAGCACCATCATAAATATATACGTTCTTTTTTTGAGCTATTGCCATATACTAAACAAATCCAAGTCAGTATCATTGGAACAGTTTGTCATGCCACACCCCAGATCCGTGACCAATAATCTTCAAGCCGATGAATAGATCAGAAAGGGCTGAATAATTACCTGATTTGTGTGCAACCAACGAACATCTCGGACTATTTCGTTGACTTGGAACTCGCAATTTAATTTTCCCTGCCTCCAGTCCATTGAGGCGACTATGCTCAAACCATCAGTATTTCTGTCCAAGGCTCACTTTTTGGATAAGCACGTACTGTGCCCTTTTCTCCCTCCTAAAAGCAGATCTCGGCCATTCCTGCTATAGTCGAAAACGTAAGGACCAAGCTCGTTAAGGGTCAGGTCGAATCGTTTCTGTGCCGTCGCAATAGCTACACTGTCTTGTATCTCGTCCTGTCTAACCTTATAGGTGCGTTCTAGTTCGGTCTCTGGCTCGAGGTAGCCCGACGTCCCCTCCAGCAAAATCTCTGCATCTTTCGCTTTGAGGGCGGCCTCCTTGTACTTGGACTCGAGGGCTTGCAAGTTCCTGCGCAGTTTCTTGTCCTTTATTGTTTTCGTATTGACCCTTCTTCCCCGTCCATAATCCCTTTGCGCCTCTTTCTCGCGGCGACGCTTCTCTCGGTCGTGTTTCGGTATAAGACTCGTCCGCGCTTCATCCACGACGCGAGCGCCGTTGTTAGTCTCCATAGCCGCAATTTAGCGGACAAACAGGCCAGTGCGATTGACTGAGTTTGCAATCATAATAGATTGGCCATGTAAATTCTTCGCCTGTAGATAGCCGTCGTCGTATAACATAAAGTCGCGAGCAATTGGCAAGATGGCGCAAATACGGAAGTCGGATGCAGAAGCTGGGAAAGACATTGGTTCCTATCGTCCAGAAATTTTAGTGGAGCTGCAGGGGTTCTAATAGCGCCCCACCACGATAAGCTGCACTAAGTAATTTTAGGACACACTGTAGGTAACATTAAGAACGGAATGGCATCGCCCACACAAAAAACCATGCCCCTCTATCGCTAATCGATATAATCGATTTATGCTGCAGCCCCTCCAACATTTTTATCATTTGCAGGCAAATACAGCGCCTAAGCCACCAACTTGCGCATACAACAGTACCTATCTTTTAAATATTAATCATAAATCGTCATCGCCGGTGACTCACCAAGGACTGGGCGCTATACTTCGACCCCTACATACACGGGCAGAGTTTCCAATCTGGCTTCGCTACCATTCAGATTTAAAGCTGGTGGTGACGGCAAAATGCCCTCGGCCACTCATTCCCACCGGCCAACCACCAAAGTTGTGCACAAGGCCTTCAAATCCAAGAAGGCAACTAAAGGCTCACTTCGTGATCAAGCCAAAGGTAATACTTTAACGGGCTGAGCTACTCTCTAGTAGACACATTGTACTAATTAATATCCTTGTATAGGCAAAGTCCCCAACGAAAGACGAAAGACGCCTCACCAGCAAATCATGTCCAAGATCGATCGGAGGAACCAGGCCAAACAGCGCCAGCTTAAGAAGCACAAAGAACATCAGAAGGAGGCCTCTATATTCTTGGGCCGGGATGGCGCTCCTAGGATTGTTGCCGTCATCCCCCTGTGCGCCGACGGCGAAGCACTCGCCGCCATTCGGAGTCTCAATGCCAGTCTCGATATCGAATGCGACGTATCCGCCTCCACATTCCGAGTTCCCGTAGACCGCTTCAAGCAGAGGCTTCAGTACATACCCATTAGTAGCAGAGATATATCGGTCTGCATGGATGCGGCAAGAGTGGCTGACTACATCGTTTTTGTACTATCTGCCGAAACCGAGGTCGACCCTCTAGGAGAGCTGATTATTCGAAGCATCGAAAACCAGGGCATGTCAACGTTATTCACTGTTGTCCAGAATCTCGACAAGGTCGAACCCGCGAAAGCAAGGTCCGACGTAGTCAAATCTCTAGCCTCTTTCATGACACATTTTCACCCAGGCCAGGACAAGATATACAGTCTTGACTCCAGGCAGGAATGCTCCAACTTGATGAGGTCACTTTGTAGCACGACGCCAAAAGGTATCAATTGGAGGGATCAGAGATCGTGGATGCTGGTAGACAGTGTACGGTGGCCGTCCAACGAGACGGAATCCACCGTACTAACGGGAGTCGTTCGCGGAAAAGGCCTAAAAGCTGATCGATTAGTACACGTGGGAGAATGGGGTACTTTTCAAATAGAGAAGATCACGGCTGCCCCAATCTCAAGTAAGAAGCGGAAAGATGATGGTATGGCCGTTGACGATACGGAAGAACAGGTACTAGAGATCCCAGACGAAGAGCAAGATGATCTTGCCGAGCTCGCCCCTGAAGAAATAGCTATGGATGATGTTGATGGTGATGACATGATGGAATCTGGGGCGCCGACGGTTAAAAAGGGTGTTCTGCTAGATGACCATCATTACTTCTCAGAGGAAGAGCCAGAGAAATATGAGGCCCCGAGGAAGCTACCTAAGGGAACATCTGCATACCAAGCAAATTGGATACTGGATGATGTCTCTGACTCCGAATCAGAATTTGACGAGGACATGCAGGATGCACAGGATGAGGCAGCGCCAGCCCGACCGGAAGATGGTGTGGAAGGTCTCGCTGGCCGTGAACCCACCGAAGCTGCCATGTCCGAGTATCCCCAATCTGAGGCATTTGCAGAGCTGAACGAGGATGAAGATGCACAGCAGCTTGCTGCGTACCGAAATCGGAAACGCGACGAAGCAGAGGAAGACAAGGAGTTCCCTGATGAGATCGAGTTACATCCTCATGTGCTCGCCCGTGAAAGATTAGCTAAATATAGGGGTCTCAAAAGTCTGCGCACAAGCCCTTGGAACAAAGATGAAGACCGACCTTACCAACCCGAAGAATGGTCTAGGCTACTACAAATTTCAGACTACCAATCGTCCAGAAATCGAGTGCTTCGCGAGGCTTTGG
Source organism: Xylaria flabelliformis (assembly GCA_007182795.1). Taxonomy (NCBI): domain Eukaryota; kingdom Fungi; phylum Ascomycota; class Sordariomycetes; order Xylariales; family Xylariaceae; genus Xylaria; species Xylaria flabelliformis. Next base: position 12,086 of record VFLP01000038.1, read on the forward strand.
TCGGCGGTGTAGCCCCTGGAACCCGAGTCCACGTTTACCTAAAAGGGGTACCCGCGGACCTACAAAAGACCTATAACCCCTCCCAGCCAGTCACCCTCTTCGGTCTTCTTAGGCATGAAAATAAGAAAACGGTAGTTAACTTTGACATTACGCACAAAGATGACTATGAAAACTCAATTAAAGCAAAAGAGGAACTTATTGTTCAATGCGGTCCTCGGAGATTCGTCATCAACCCGTTATTCTCTAGCAGTGGGAATACCGAGAATGACGTGCACAAGTACTACCGCTTCCTTCATCCAGGGGATGCTGCCATCGCGACATTCATGGGACCAGTTACTTGGGGCTCAGTCCCGGCGCTGTTCTTCAAGCGCGTGACACCGGAACAGGGTGAAGAAGATACCGCCCTCCCTCTACAGCTAGTTGCAACAGGCACTTCTCGTGCGCCAACGACTAACAGGGTGATTGCCAAGCGTGCCATCTTGACCGGCCACCCTTACCATATCCACAAGAAGGTCGTTACTGTTCGATACATGTTCTTCAACCGCGAGGATGTTGATTGGTTCAAGGCTCTCCCGTTATGGACGAGGAGGGGCCGGAGTGGCTATATCAAGGAAACTTTGGGTACTCATGGTTACTTCAAAGCCAACTTTGACGGCGGAATCAACCCTCAGGATTCAGTCGGTGTCAGTCTGTACAAACGCATGTGGCCTCGAAGTGCAAGGCCATTTACAGGGCCGTTATTAGAAGAAGGAGCTGTTACTGGGCAAAGTGACGCGATGGATGAGGACATCCAATAGAAAATTACTAGACTTGGCGTTGATGGTATATAAGCTGACGAGTCACGAATGATCAAATGGCAAGCAGCCAACAATTTTACTTGATATATATTTATGCTTATGCTTGTGTCTTTAGGTTGGGTACGGGTAATTATACTAGTATTACAATGTCTCCATAGTATATAGATGGGAGTTCATATGCAATCCGGGGTTTTCCTGAGCTGAAGCCAGCTCAACCCAATGCCTCCAGCCCCTCCGTCGGCTTCGGACCGCCTCTACTCCTAGCAACCTCCTCGGCACCGCTCGCCCTCCACGCACTCAGAATGAGATTCACAATATGATCGACACCAACATCCTTCTTAACCTGCGCAAAGACGGTAGGTCCGCCCTCCCTCATCTTGCGCGCATCGCGCTCCATAACGCCCAAATCGGCGCCCACGGCCTCGGCAAGATCCGTCTTATTAACCACCAGTAAATCACTCTGCGTGATACCCGGGCCGCCCTTTCGGGGCACTTTATCCCCACCACTGACATCGATGACGTAGATGATAAAGTCGGCGAGTTCCCGGCTGTAGTTGGCGGCTAGGTTATCCCCGCCGGATTCTATGAGGAGCAGGTCCGGAGAGAACTCCGTGTGTAAATCTTCCAGCGCTGCCAGGTTTGCCGAGATGTCCTCGCGCACGGCCGCGTGCGGACATCCGCCTGTCTCGATTGCGCGGATCCGCTCTGCGGGAAGAGCCCGGTGGCGCGTTAGGAATTCTGCGTCTTCGCGTGTGAAGATGTCGTTTGTTACGGCTGCTAGACCGTATTTGCTTCGCAGGGCGAGGCAGAGGGCGAGCATTAGGGCTGTTTTACCTGAGCCGACGGGGCTGGAGATCAGTCAGCTAACTTTCTTATCATAGAAGTTTCTTATTCTAAAATTGTCACGAGATGCCAGTCATGAACGTAAACATTTAAATATGTTTATGTGTCTGAATATCTTTCATGTGGTGACGCCTGGATTACTCATATTCACTTATATGATTTATTTTGACTTACCCTCCGATGCCGATAGTGAAGGCCCGCTCGTGCCAGTCCCGGCCCTCGACGATGGGCATCTCCCGGCCCAGGAAGCTGCCGGGCCCGTCGAGGATCTCATGGGAGTGGCCGTGGTCGGCGGCCGAGATGCCGTCGTGAGAATGCGAGTGGCTCACGCCGTCGTGTGAATGTGACATGGTGTGTATCCACAAAGGTGTTTCCTGTGTGATTTTACCTGTGTTTCCTTCCAAAATTCGGTTCAGGTTGTTGGCATGTGTCAAAGTTATGCGGCTGTGACTAAGAGAATGCGTGTACTGTATGCGCTTGGTTGCGATGGTTAAGGTGAGGGGCACTTTTGGACTTGAGATGCGGGGCTTTTTCACCCCACCTTCTCGTCATTTCATATTCTACTTATCGTATCCCTCCCGCTTTATATAGAGACTAGACTAGTCTTCTATGATTTTGAGACATCTCAGAAGTATAAACCGTCTTGCTACAGTTATCTTCGAAGAAAAGTCCAGGGATAGAAAAGAGGTAGGTGAGTTAATATAAGCCATACCGCCACTGTTTTCTCAGTAAACTTTCTACTCACAAATATGTGAATTATCTTACATCTTAAACTTTACATTTCTATGCTCAATATAGGTAATGGAAGTGAATCGTCCAGTTCTCAAATCTTAACGTTAACTTATGAACAGCCGTGGGTTTCTATAGAGTTGAACTTTTCGAGACGATAATTACATATCTCGATTGGTCTAGTGGTCAGGATACCTGCTTGTCATGATACAATTCGCAGGTGGCCGGGGTTCGATTCCCCGATCGAGAGTATCTTTTGTTTTTTGTGTGTAATGTTTTGGTCTGTATTAATGTCGTGAGTAGGTGGACTTGATTGTTGATTGGATTGGAATCCTTTTATTTTCTAAGAAATACGTCTATGGCATTATGTGGACAGGTATGCGTTCCTGCGTGCGAGCCAAGAGCTGCGGTATAACTCAATAATTGTGTCAATAGTCTCACGAATCCATGCCGCTTTGCCAATAGTCACACCTAAATTGGTAAGTAAGCGGTAGGTAATGTGGTGACATGACGTTGGATTCGGCTCGCTGTCCCGGGAAGAAACAAACGTTGGTTATCTATGGGTGACGAATATCTGGCTGGCTCTTGAGAATGCGTGCGAGCCTCAATGCGAGTCATTGCAGGGTAGTTTGATATCTATACTTTACTAGCCGCTTCCCGAAGTGAGGCTGGAAGTCGTGAGCCTGCCTCGGGTAAGCAGAATGTTTTACCCGTCAGCTTGACCGCTTTGTTATTGACCTACCTCACTTTTACCTGAAATCCGTGCTCTCCGGCGAGCGGAATGGTTTCCCGCTCCTACGTGCAGACGTCGAGATGTTTATGATCACCAATAATCTTAGACAGCGCTTGTAGCTTCAGCAAAGTGGAGGAGTCTACAACACCAAGTGTCCCGGTCTACACCTTCTTTGTTCCCAGCTACCTGGACATAGAGATTATGGTGTCGTATCGTATCGCTCCTTGCTTGCAGTAGAATGATACATATACCTATATAATGGGAACCAGGTATTGTATTAGTAAAAGCCAGCGAAGCGGAAATTCCGGGTAGTCTGTCACTCGCAAGAATAGGCCTATTCTTGTAACGCAAAATCCAGCTCTCTTTTCATAAGTTCTCTTCTTACGTGGGTATAGAATCTAAAAGCAATATTAGCTCGATGTCGTCGTATAGAAACACAATATCGATTAGGCAAGTACATGCGGCGCGTGTAGTTTCACTATTGATAGCTTTGATCGTAACGATGCCGTATGCCCGAGTCTCTGGTCCATGTTGTTTACCTAGTCTAGTTCGACATCGAAATTAGCCACAGTAGTAGCCGAAGCAGCGCCTTCTTTTCTTATCAAGGCTACTATTTCATTCGTGCGTATCGACCGAAACGGTTCCAGACGAGATGCCTACGTCGGGCCTGGAACCACTGCAAACGATAAATCCAAAACGAGATACTTTCTTATCAAGGAACCCGGCCGATACATGCGTACGTGCTTTGTTATGAATGTCATGTCGATTACGAATAGGTAGCTGAAGGAAACGTTCTTGGCTGCAGCGAGTGGCCTATCGGTATGTTCCTCGCTTCGCGCTCTGACAAAAGTCTACACTGCGTATCCCAGCAATTAACAGCTTCACTTATTCACCACCACCCTGAAGCCGGCTCCTCTGCTCCCTTGCTTTGAACTCCCGCGCGCCTAGTCTAGTTGACGGAAGCATCCGCCACCATCTGTCACAATCTGCAACCAGCCTTGTTGTACTACCTCAGCGCATCAAAAAGTCGCATATTTCGTAACACTAAGCCGATATTGGGGTGCTATGATCGATCATTGTAAGATCAGGCACCTGGAGGAAAGGGGCCCAGAGCCTTGAACACTTCGCCGGTCCCTGCTTTTGCAGCAGAAGTGGCTTGCTTGGCCTTGCGGTCGATTTGCTACACCGGCAGAACCGAGGGAGGGATTATAACGCACGAGAAATCTCTGCAGCGTTGCAATCTGCTATGCAATCTATCGCTAATAAACGTTGGAAAGACACGCTACCAAGGCCACAGTATCTTATAAGTTGGTAATTCAAGATACGCTTTGAGTCAGTGGCGCCTGCGGCTGAGGCTTGCCTTGACCGAATCCATTATAAATCTCAAGTCAACAGCGATACCGTATGTGGTACCTATCTCGAGTAAAAGGTTGCATTTGGCTTAAAGCCCAGCGTCTAAGTACAGGAGGCGAGGACGGGCTGGCACCACGGTACACCAACTATCTCGGGGGAAAAAAATAAATATCAATTCGTGAAGCAGTGTACCCTAGACCCTAGCTATACTGAGATCGAAAAGTAATAGGTAATACGGAAAGGTCTGGATCAGGGATATCTCAGGGCAGAACTCAGGGTTTCTGTTCCCACCCTCCTCATGCTGCCAAGGGTCCAAACGCACTATCCGGCACCTGTTAAACGTGCCTATTGTTCTGTTCTTTTCGTCAGATCATTTGCCACTCGCGAACCACAGGGCGCGAATCTCGTGAAAAGTTTAAAATTCAGGATGGATAGACTGATTGTTAACGTGTCACAGTGGCACATATGCATGCAGTTTGGTCTGATCATCGTGAAGCTAGTGCCGCATTTCCGGTTTTACAGCGGCAAAACAGTACCGGAACTTGCTTTTATGTGCCCACGATAAAGACAGTATCAAACATACATATTTGATTAATCCGATTAGCTGAACCCTGGATTCATCGTAGTATACAGTGACCAATACTGGGTAGTAAGACGGGTCTCAATGCGTCAAAGCACCAAGGAGAGAGGGCCTGGAGGGGAATAGGTATGCCAACTAATGCCTATACACATGTTGTGTGGAGATGACTGCATATCCATCTAACACAAACGCAACATGGGATGAAATTGAGAAGCAAACGGCCTACTTGGATGATCTCAACAGAAGCGAGACGGCTAACCAGCGATTGCAAAGTCACACAACACGGGAAGATGGCTACACGACATGATGAACTATAGAAGAAGAGTGTTATTCTAGTGGAGGGCGAGGATGGGAAACACGAGATGAGCTGATGGTTTGACTGCAACCAACCCGACGAACAAGAAAAGCCTGTTTGTGTTCCCTCTTCTTCCCCCTGGGGAAATACCCTCGTGCAGTCAGCCACTAGGACAGGAACAGGAACCGAAACCCTGCTGCCGCTGCAGGAAAAATGCAGGCGTCCTTTAACTCTCCACGCGCATACACACTATGCACTATTTGGGTTCTACTGTACGCTATCTAACATGGCACTAAGCTTGATGCTGTAAGTGTCAATACTATACTATTGCACTAGTGGTAAGGTTAAGAACAAACATGATGGCTGATCTGATGCTTAATGGGACATGGTTAGTCTGGCCAGAAACCTCTTAGTGAAGAAATAGCCATGAATTGAGTTCAAGTCTACTTACGATTCTCAAGCCCAACATTCCGCACTTCATCTCAACGCCACCACCGTAATCGCGCAGGTGCCATAGTCAGCCTCTAAGTAGCACACTATTTCGAAATCTAGCTTCTTTTTTTTTTCTACTTCGTCATGAGCTACTCGTTCTATGAGAAGATGAGGAGGAGCGAAAAGAGATCACATAGTAGAGTACTATGTAGTTATAGCTCGATGTACAAGGACAAGGTCATCGGGACAGAGATGGGCCAGGTACTATATCTTATACAGTATAAATTATGGTCAGATTAGTATCAAACTTCCGGAAACTTTCCTGAATGCCGGATAGAAACCCCTCTCTCGGGGGAAACGCAGCAAGGAAAGTCTAGCTTGTCCAGTAAGTCAACCCTCTTGGCTCCATGTTGCCGAGCTTCTGTCATTTCTCTCTCTCTTGACCGACTCCACGAAATAAGTACCCCGCTGCCGATTTGCAAGGGAGAAAAATTGGATCTCCGAAGGTGGAAAAGACCCTGGCTTTGACTTCCAGATATCGTTTAGCCGAATTACTAGTGACCAGTGGGGAAACCAGGGGGGTACAAGCAAATGTGAGCCGAGCCCAGCCAATGACTTGCGCCGCTTGTAACGGCGTTCTTTCTTTCAATGTCAAGTGACCACTCTCCCGCTTTGGATCTTGGGGCCAGGTGAACACCTGTCTCGGAAAATACGACCTGTATCATTCCTTGAAGCAGCGTAGCCGTCATCATTTATCACGGGAAATAAGTCATGGCAATCAGCTGGGTAGGCATTAGATCCCCCTCTCCGGCTCACAAGTGTGTGTGTGACCTGAATAAGAACCCGTCGTGAGATTTCAAGTAAATAAGGTTCAACGACGAGGCTTAACGCCTTTTCACTGCAGTAGTCTCGAATCTTAAGCTACAGGTATTTAATTTCCTAGGGATCTCGGGGTCACTTATAATACCTATATACCCTTGCTCGGTCCGTTTTATGTATTAGATAATACCTACTTAATCTCTTGATCTCGTCCCCTGGGTTTCTAAAGTCAATCTTACCCTTGTATATATCCCGACGACTAGCCTCGATCTCGAATCTTCTTACACATTAACCAAGTTGTTTGTATCTGCAACAAAGCCTTACATTCTGCTAGAAACCTGTCGAGACGCCCTGTCTTAGCCACATACGCAAAGCCTCCACTTGAACCTGCGCTTCTGGACGGCACTCCTGCAGTGATAAGAAAGCGGCATCGTGCCGGTTAAGGCTAGCCATCCAACGCGTGCCAACCAGCTGTGATGTGACATGGGATATCTGCATACCGTACTCCAACTACCTGCTGCAGTTACTTCCGGAACACGCCAGTCAAGAGAGGAAAAGGCGACCAAGATTCCCACAATCCCTACAACCTTGACTACGGCCCTGGCTCGTGTCTGCTGCCAAGCCTATCGTCGGCTATCAACCAACTTTCGTCAATTGCCTTTCTATATTAGCTTGAAGGACTCCACCTTCTCCTAGGTGTCTGTTTTGACAGCATTCTCACAGATTCCGAGATAGGTCTCTTGTGACAGTATGCAGGTTACCATGACCTACTCCAGCGAGATGTCTTTGTCGATGCCACCGATACTGAAGGGCACAGCACCCGGAGTAGCCAAACAACAGTACAGAAGACAGCAACGGCAGCACCCTAAGTCCCAGCCTTTCGACCCCGAAGATTTGCGTCGGAGATTGTATGTGGTGATAGCCGAGCGAGAGGCGCAGAATGAGAAACGACAACGGCAACGGGTCGATGCTATGCCTGCGAAGTGGGCACAGGTGGAAAGGGAGCGAGATATGCAGCACTTGTACATCGAGAGCTTAGCATCGAAAAATACGACATGGCCGGCGCCAGATATGACGGCACCAACCCGGCGGCTGGCACCTCAACCCAAACTCAGATCACAAACCTCTCGGCACAACAAGTTACGGTGCAGGACGTCCTTTTTCGGCCCGTCTGAGTCGACTGACGCTGATGTGGACACTGACACGTCCCCGAGCACCTACCGACACATCCCAGAGCAGGCGGCCGCACAGTTCAGCCGTACGACGACCTCGGCCGGCATGCAGAGCGACAAGTCGCTGGTGCACAGCCTCTCCAAGGCCGCACTTCGCTTCTACGTGGAAGGTGCCTCGTCCGCAGACCGCCAGGCGATCGAGTCAAGCATCACGCCAGGCAAGCAGCGGAGCATATTACAACGCACACGTGCCCAACACGAGCGGCAACACGTGCGTAATCAGTTCCAAGATCAGATAGAGAGCGTGCCGTGGAGGAGACCAAGCAAATCCGGATCTTCTGGTGGGGAAGGGACGATAGTAGAAGAGGAGTGCATATCCGCACTGGCAGATCTGCATCTACACACATATCGAGAACAGAGCTCGGTTGACGACCGGCGCTTCTCCAACGACGACATGCTGGTCGACGCCAGCACGGCGAACGAGCACCGCGTCGACTGGTCGCAGAGCGACGAGCTACTGCCGCACGAGAAGAAGGGCGCGAAGCTGCCCCCGCTGCTACGGAAGACGAGCTCGATCCTGACGCTGAAGAACAGGCTGGGACAACACCTGAGGAGGAATAGCGCCGACAAAGGGAACAATAAGATCAGGATCGTGACGATACAGGAGGACTGCGATGAACAGGCTGAGGCCGATGCTGATGATGGGTCTACGCCCATGAGCCCGAACTCCGGGAGCAGTAGGTCGGGACGACCTGGTATTTGGGGACGACTGAGACGACGTTAGACCCGCATTATAGATACGGGGCCGGGAGCAGTTAATCATAATACCAGTACCACTTTCAACTATGCTCTCCTTATCTGGGTGCTTGATGTTGCTGTGTGTCTTTCCACTCACCCTCGTATTTGCTATAACTTGACATACTATAACCATGGCACCTGTGATTTTGGGTTCTTCATTGATTGCATAACGGCATGTCTATCAAGTCGTAGAAGACCATCGGGGAAATGCCCGCTCTACTGTTGAATTCTGTAGCATCCACCTCCGTAGCAGCGGGACCGTAGCGTACCCGTGAGGCCGTCGATCTCGTTTCCGTGTCCGGCCCGCAAGTGGTGTAAGGGTAACTAACCGTCGCGCAATCGCCGACCTTGAAAACGACAGGGTCCAACCCAGCAGTGAGTGGTCTCTTGGCCCAGGCCCCCGGAAGACGAACGAACGAATGCCAACTCATCTATCTCTGGCGATTGATAGTCGCTACAAGGGAGGTGGGAGATAGGTAACATGCTTACGAAGAAGCCGTCGGTATTGTTTCGAAAAAATTACCGCCATCATCGTCGCGTCGCTGTAACCGAGATCCTGCTGACTTTTGTGCGACACAACAACACGGAGATCAGATGGGGAATTCCGCCGGCGTCCATTGAAGCGCATAGGTATATATCACTGCAGTCCAACTAATACCGCAATCTTTTCGCTGAGTTCTAGAAACGCAATTCGAGTTATAGAGGCCATTGTCGGTATACCTATCTATTAGTGTCACTACCATCATTCATCTATTCGCTCACCAAGGGCTAAAAGTTTTGCCTCATCTCGACACTTGAGAGTCCTAGATGTATTATTTGCACAAGAGGATGACATTCCTAGCCAACCTATGATCAGCTTAGGTCGCGGTATTTGTACTGATAAGTCGAAGAGGTCGGCCCAAAGGTGGTGAGGGGGATTATCATATACTGGCGAAGATGCAACGCCTCCCGAGAGTCGACCATGCCACACAAGACGCAGAACTAGAGTACTTGCGGCTGTAAATTGTCAATCCGACATCCTATCCTCAACACTGCCCAGCTGTCCTGAGACAATGTGGGATGGCGTTGACCGCTTCGCTCAGGAGGCCTCTTCACAAGCAATTGGCCTCTCAGAGATTACTGGCGAAGCTAGTAGCGATGTTTCGCACTCACGCTTTGATAGTTAGACTTAGCGATATGGTGCCGTGACCTGTGCTCTTCGTCTCGTGTCCAGTCAATGATAGTCGGTGGGAGAATAAGGCGGAAGAGACACTATTGTTTCTGTTTTATTTAGGAAAACCCTAAGAGTAATACGCCGAGGTCATGTTTTTCGTTTGACGTCAAGACATATATGAGTCGTACATGCATTCGTGGTGCTGTGTCTCCCTCTGAGCAAAGAGTTCGCAGGATTTTGCGCTTGCAGATCTGGCCTTGGGCGGGTTTATGGTCTTGCCTTGAGGAGAGATTTTGATGTTCCGTACGGTACGATTCTTAAGTATGATTGATCTGGCTTCTTTTAATCAAGTGGGTTGTGTCAGCATGTGAGATAGAGTTGAAACATCTCACGTCAGGCGTATTCAATGAGCTCACCCGCCTTATCGCTTACTTAGAGTTAAGAACAGTGTTTCATGATATGGCCACTAGGAATTTCTTCTGTATCTCACGGTGATATATTTTCAAGGACGAAGAAAGGTGTTTTAACTTACTCAATTGTAGAGTGGTTCGGATCTGGATGAGGCCAGTCGTTTTGGAGACTACTTACGCAATCATCTCTGACACGGCCGGTCAGAGGGAAAGGGCGGGCGAAGGGTAAACCGGGATTCTTATGCATCTGTGCTGCACAATCTCCAGTCTCACTACCAATTATCTCAAAGACCCTAAGATCCGTGAACATGTCGGGGACGTCACAGTTGGCCTTGATGACGTCGCTATCACGTTTTGCAGTAGGGGCTAAGCCCAGGATATTGACCAGGGGTTTGACAAGCATATGAATTATCCGTGTAAGAAGATAGACTTAGAGGCATCAAGTCTGAAAGGTTTGAAAAAAGCAGGTTAGCAGCTGAAAGAGAGAAAGACGGGCGCGTAAGAACAGACAGACAAGCTTCTAGTTAAGTCATCTCAGATAAGGCTTTCCGGGCAGGCTGCAGTCGCGATATTATGTGGCGTCCAATGGGCACAACCTATCGGCGACACAGCTCGCAATGTCTTGTTGCGGAAGAGAGATAAGCACAGCTGGGTCCTTGTGATCTGTCACAGGGTTCGTACGGAATCTCATTTCGTTACTCATGCTCTTATAGGCAGGAGGGAGTTAAGAGCGCAGGACGATTGTTCCACGTATGCTGCTTTACTCATGCAAGCCGACTACATAACTCATGCAAAGGCGCCACTACTGTTGGATAATGAATCATCATAAATCGCGGCCCGTGGTTATTGTATCATTAAGTAGCATAATCACCATGCTTATGAAGCTCGAAAAACAGAAGTGGCGTAAGATATATAAGAGAATATTAGCAAGGGAACTCATTCGTGGTGAATTCACCATCTCACAAACATAAAGATGATGGGTGGTCAAGGATGTTTTCCTCGAATCCCTTTGTTTTTATTTATAAAAGTCTTCATGTAGGGAAAAGAGTTGATGTGGCACAGCATGCCTACAGAACCTCTCAGTACATTACATTACAATCTCTGTCAAAAGTATCCATATGCCCGCAGCCTACGCCGTAACGCTTCTGCAGCCGGGCTCCCATGCCTGATGATATGGAAAGAATCTAGTGGCGCTCCCTTGAGTCTACCGCCGACATACTTCATCAAAGTGTATCTCCATATCCAGGGCTTTCATCGGTCTTAGCTAGCGTGAACGATACTATGAGCGATATCATGGGAATAGTTACATCGCAGATAGGATGGAATATATGTGAATACACAAGTAACTTCTTAAGCGAAATATACCTGGCGATATGACGCTTGTCAACGTTCCGTTTCTTCAAAAGCTTCAGAATGCGGCCCTAGCGTTGGTGATTGGGGCTTGTCTATGTATGAACACTCATATTGCCCGCCAACAGCATCTGACGTGGCTTGGTGGTTGCCGGCGACACTTTCGACGGATATATGCGCAAAATAGACTAACTTCATGATGGTATCGCCTGGGTAATGATATGAGCTTGGTTGGCGCGAAATATAGCTTAACGCGTAGCGTAACTTACGGCCAAGCAATGCGATTTTCGCTGGTTCGTTTGTTGTAGAATAAATTATGTCAACGAGCCAACGATTTGACTCAAAGTGAGGCGCAGGACCAATTATCCTTCATGACTTCTCCTCTCGCAAAAGGCCGCTAATGATCTGGGCATCTTCCTCTGCACGCTGTTTTCGAACTTGATCATCTTGTGCCTGTATCCTGGCCTTGAAGATGGAAACAAGGTCGCTGAACTCCCGGATGGCGTCTCTAACGTCCCCCGGCGATGCCTTGATAGACTGTACAAGTTGAACAGCGTTGGTCATGCCCTCCTCCTTGGTCCACGACTGATTTGCCTTACGAGGCATCTTGCCTCGCTGGCCGGGTTGAGGAGGGTCAGTGGCCGTGGCGATACTCCAGAGATATTTCTCTAGATCCGGATATCGCTGAAGGAGGGTCTTGTACTCCGTTGTATCAACAATGTCGGATAATTTGTTGGGAGGTTTTTGGTTTGGGGAAACTTGTTGCGCCTCTACGGCTAGATCAGTGCTAGTAGGCAACTTTGGTTTCTCCTCGACAGCCGGGTGGTTATCGCGATGCTCACGTGAGCATGGCAAAGAGCAGCTGATTCGAAATGTTGTCAACGTAGTTCATACACACGGGGCACTTCGCTAACGACTTACGTAAATTCTTCGCAGCGAGGACACTTATATTTGCCTTCTACCGCATTGCAAATGAAACACGGGGGACGCGTAGCCGCCATGATGGCTGCGGGATCACCGACAATAAGACGCGATCTGCAAGTCACTTGAGCAACTGGGAGAGGTGTAACAACGTCAGACCTGGATGTTGAAGAAAAGTGTTATTAGTAGTTCGTAAAGGGTTCATTCGATCAGGGGATTGAAGGCCAGCGTACCTTGGAAAAAACCTTATCTTTGACAAGTGACTAATTGTTGGTGGTGAGGTCCGTGGGCTAGGAATATCTCGAATTGTGAATGGAGATAGAAGAGAAGGAGATGGGAGAATAAGACAGAATAAACAGTAAAATCTGTATTCAAGACAAGATAATCATCAACCTGTAGTTCATCCCCGTAGGTTAGCGTTGCTTTGCAGAGCTGAAAGGCAGTGGTCAGGCAGGGATGGACATGTTTCTCTCTGTTCATATGTTCATGCTGGACCAAGAACCAAGGTATGCAGACATATATCCGTGCGTAATTGGATCAAATCGTAGTGTTCATCATCATCATGCAAATTTGTGTGCGAATAAACATGACGCAGTGGGTTTTGAAAGTGAGTTAGGCAGCGAGAGTGAAATTGAGGACCTGCTTAGATGAGAACATAGGCAGACTATCATTCACTGAATAGTGTCTTGCAAGCATAGATGCTATGCGTCACAGTGTAAAGAATGAAGGACAATTGGTCAGGACTTACCTCTACTTTTCTGTAGGAATCGCAAAAGTCAGCGTCGTTGATATAATAGGTATCTGCTTGCCAAAATGCTGTTGAAGAGAAACTCATTTACCAATGTAACGGACTGAACTGGTCTAGCGTATCTTTTAGGCGGACCCTGGATGGAATAGCAGCTGAAAAGGGCTTGTGGGGAAAGAAACTGAACCCCTGGTTGGTTCAAAGATCCAAACTTGCTGGCGATCTACCTAGTCTCACTCAGTTGTCTTCGGCCGCGCGCATATCCAACCTCGATTTAGCACTCTTCCACGTGCTCTATGTGAATTACATCCGAAAGTCTGCACTAGACATGTAGTACACTGAAATCCAAAAAAATACTGGTCTCTTCTGTGTCGGCGTGTTCTGTTCGATAAATGATATCTGTTGTCCTGGACAATTGACGGACCTGATGAAGCGGGATACAGTTGCTGACAGCTGGCCTCGGCAGGACTACCTAGCAAAATGTCGCTGCTGATTTGCGTTGCATCTCGGCAGTTACTACAGTTTTTTGCGTCATTGCCACCAACCAGCTGCTTTATAAGCGTCTTATCTTATCGCTCATCAGAACCAACAATAAGATCTTTTGGCTAGAAGTCGACAACAAGAGTGGTTACACACAAGACACACTCGCAGCCAACATTAAGCACCTACTTTACCCTCTAGATATAGCTCATACCCCTCTTTTGATTAGCCATTGTAATACTATAACTATTCGAAGCGTATGGCCACGAGCAATTGAGATGTCTTCTGCGCGACTCCTTCGGCCTGCCGCGGGCTTCGTCTCGGCAACCCGACGAATTCGTCCCGAACGATGTAGCCGACTCTACGAGGCCGCGACGGCGGCGACACGGAGTGCACACACAAGCGCACGATCGCTGGGTCGCATAGCGCGATCACGACCGACGTTATTATCATCATCTCCGTTCACTTCCTCAGACTTCGCCCCGTCAGCGATAATACCCCGCGGGGTCCGCAGCATCTTCATACAGACAGAAACCACGCCGAACGCGGATGCGCTGAAGTTCCTACCGAACCACCCCGTGATCCCACCCGAGGCCGGCCTCCCTTTCATCGAGTACATGAACGCGCGCAGCACCATCGCCCCGCCGTATCCCTCGCAGCTCGCCGCGCAGCTCATGAACACGGACGGCGTGACCTCGGTGTTCTACGGCGCCGACTTCATCACCGTCAGCAAGGCGCCCGACGCCAACTGGGCGCACATCCGGCCCGAGATCTACAGCCTCATCACCGAGGCCATTTCTTCTGGCCAGCCATTGGTCACGGTCAAGGAGGGGACCGGGTCCGCCTCTGGGGCGCCGGGCGAGGAGACGCAGGATGTCGAGCGCGATAGTTTGGCCTACGACGAGAATGACGACGAGGTCGTCGGGATGATCAAGGAGCTCCTCGAGACCCGCATACGCCCCGCCATCCAGGAGGATGGTGGCGATATTGAGTTCCGCGGGTTCGAGGACGGTTACGTCATGTTGAAACTGCGAGGCGCGTGCCGGACTTGTGACTCCAGCACCGTCACGCTAAAGAATGGAATCGAGGGCATGTTGATGCATTATGTGAGTCCCTATATCTCGCCCCTCGTGCTCACCCTCACTGCTCCTTTTTATAAGAGTCATGGTCTCATTCAGTATACTTCGGTGCCTGAACCTTCGTCTGTTTTGACATGAGTCTATCGGGCTATTTCTATCCTTCCGACGTGTTTATACATGCGCTGACTAAGTTCCTTGCAGATTGAGGAGGTCAAGGGTGTGCACCAAGTGATGGACCAGGAGGAGGAGATTTCTATTCAGGAGTTCGCAAAGTTTGAGGAGAAACTCCGGGCACAGAAAGGCCCCGATGCCGCCCCGACGACACCAGGGAAGGGTTCCCTAGACTCCGTGCCAGGATAGACGAGTAACCTAGTACTGTATAAATTCCATGTAATACCTGTTCAACTCGATTTTGATCACGTATGGCTCCACATCGTTTTTAGTGACCAGGAGCTCAAAGCGTCTTCCCTGATACTTGGCGATCTTGGCTGGAATAAGGTTGAGGTGTCGCTTCATTGCATTACTGCCATCCGTTCAAATGCTGTAAGAATCCAGCTTACTAAAGATTCTTTCTGATCTCTACTGTCCTGGCCAAGCCCTGCTGTGGCAATCAAGGGGTATAACTCACTCCAATATCTTTCATGCAGCTATGCAGCTGCTTGGCACAAGAGGAATGGTTGAGATCTCGACCTGTCTTTTCAATTCGCCTATAAACCGGTGGCCTGATAGGATGACGCATGGGTTCAGTCTAGTCTCCGGCATCATGCAGTAGGTTAGCTTTGGGGGGACGGGGATTGACCCCGCGCGCGGACCGGTCTTTCTGATTCGATGGTAATGTGTGGTAAGAAATGGTAATGTATCCGTAGTGCTGCTTGGAAGGAACTTTGACCAAGTAGCATGGTACACCGATGTAGTCATGGTGAGCAGGGTGTGTCTTGGGTCGGTCACATGGGGTTATGTGCAGCTTCAAGCTTTTCGAGCCTCTGTTAACTTCCAAATAGGTAGCGTCCTCCCGCCCCCGCAAAAAGGCACCTATCGTACGTCAAGCTGCATTGGCTCTCATGGCTTTCATAACTCCTCCTATTCTATCCTATCCGGTCCGGTTGCGCCCGGTGAGAGAGTTCACCGTGTTTTATAGCTAGAGGAATAGCAGTAACGGTGCTATATCGACATCGATTGGGCGTTCGTGCTATTAATGGAAGAACAACGTACTTTACAACTGTTTACATACCGTGCGGAGGACAGTTGCGAGTCAGTCATCGTTGCATCATTCAAAAGCCGCTCAGGCCTGGTCCTCGAAATTCGACCGCAGTTTTGAGGACACGAGCTGCATGCTCCGTGTTCAACCATTGGTAAGTCGAAACGTAGCCAAGCATCCCTCTCTCTTCTCTACACCACTACTTGTGCTCGCCACTAACGTCAGCGTACCCCAATATTCATTGCCTCGTCTAGTGGCTCAAGGACTCCTTGAGTTGATAATACAACACAACAATGAATTTGCTGTCATCCAAAATACCGAGGTTTTTTTTATGTAATTGAAGTATTGTTCATGCTGTGTTCGGGAATGAATAGATCTGTGTCTACCGCAAGCTCTTTGCAATGAAGCTTGGCAGGATGCAATTGACGATATACAGGTACAGATGCTTTTGAGCTAGTGCGGTGTAGGCCGGACCCGCTACCCGCATACAAAGAGAGAATCCGGGGTAAGAATTATATCACCTATTATAGACCGGGTATAGTGCCGACCAGCCCCTAGTTCTGCCCACAACTCACAAGGCGTGACTTTAGGCCATTGACCAGAATTCCTGTATATTTGTTAGTCTCGTAGCTCATGGTCTTCGCAGGAAATCCCATAAATTATCGAGCAGTTAGTAGCTGCGAATATACTGGGTGTTTGAGAACGATTTCGTAACATATTCAGCGGATATACGATATACATACTGAGATCCCGGGTAGGTCCTCAGTTCGTGTGGTGACCGAAAAAGGGGGAAGGGACTGAAAATCGTCGGACCTTCTGTGGATCCGTAACAAGGTGACTTGCTACTGTATTTAGGCTGTCACTTGCAGAGAGTGAAAGGAATAGAGGAACTGGTACACATGCCTACGCACGGCGCTTGCGAAACGTATGCGATGATGACAGCGTTCTTGATCACACACACACACACACGCACTTGTTCCTCTATTCAAGATGTCGCATACCTTAATGCCGTGTTACCTCCTACACCAATCGCTCAATCCAACAGTGCGACTACTCACCACTTGAGTGATGGCATATTTATCGTGGGCCGTCAATATGCGAATCAGCCCGAAGAAAATCGAAAATCGGTTTCTACGTGACTATCGTGTGTCTAATGCACTCGCCAAGTTCGGTGGTTGTGATTCGGTGGTGGCCAGTGACTTTCTCCACTGATACCACCTCAGCCCCAAACTCTTCATGTCTTCTTTCATTGAAAAGTTGTTGAGGCGTTCCTCTTCGGGTGATACTTAGGCTATAATTATCCCGAGGTGTCAAGGCCTGTGTTCTGATAGGTTATCCATACAAGACTCGAGAAACCGCAAGTTCTGGCGAGTGCCGATTGAACGTTACAATGAACGAGAGTTTCCGGCCGGCTTCTGTAGGTGTCTAACCCCCGGTAAGGAGACGAGCAGAGCCACCGTTGGGTAACCGCCATTTGACTTGCATGCATGAAACACAGACGCAGGAGACCCGATGTAGCTCCATCAAGTCACCGTTGGTTATGTTGGCCGTTATAAATATTGTGTTGACAACTGTCGGCCGGTTCGGAAGGGCACTTGGGCGGGTTCAGCGGTTGTTTAGAGAACCAATGAAGAAGTCGAGCCGACATCCATGAAATAGGGCTAGCCACGCTCCGTCTCCGTCAAGTCATGGAGGGTAGCACTAATTATAGAGTTCTCATTCGCTGTCTAGGCCCGTTGCGAGTTTGCTGGTAAGGGCGGATCTTCGATGAACGATCACTTGGCTGAAAGGCAAAAGATGGTGGCCATGAAAAACCCTACGTGCTGATTGGCGCAGAGTGAGCGGCTAAGAGAGACAGAGAGGGAGACGGATGGTGCCATCCATGATCTTATGAAGGCAAACAAACTCCAACGGCGGCGAGAGTACATTAGCACATTGCTGAAGAGCAGCAACTATCTGGCGAGCCTTAGAGACTTGAAGCATACCTAGGTAATATGTATATGTGTAAGTGTGGTCCTTTTCGCTACACACACACATGGCCAGCCAGCACATGAGCTGCTCCGAGACGACAGGGCGAGTTGACCGGCGTTCGGAATCTGATCCTGTCTTAAAGAGGTCATTAATATTTTGAACGTCATTGGTACGGGTGCCCTGCTCATCTGAACCAGTTTGTTTGTCTGTTCGGGTTCGAGATATGAACAGATGCGTTCTCGAAGAATAGATGAACGGGTGCTAAGAGGTACGGTAGAGGATTCGGTTTAGAGAGACCCCATTGACACCCAAATTTAGCGCACCTGCCGGATGCATGCATAATATATTACCCCTATACCCAATTGAGCCAGGAGCAAGGAGATGGGAATTAGTAGAGCATCCTCCGGTATTCGAGTAAACCAGACTGTAAGAAAATAATATATGTTGATTCCTACGCATGAACATATCAGAGGTAATAAGGGGTGAAGGGGGGGTAAAAGAGACAAGCGTGAATTCGGGGTTGTTATTGGACTACTATATATGCTGCTACATAGGGTATTCATGGTAAGGTTATTTAGGATTCTAGTCAAGAGATTGTTTCTGCCACGGATGTATACGCACAGAATGTCTTGTCTCCTATTCTCATTCTTTTGTAGAAACATGGAACGATCCTATATTCATCAAGAACTTACATACGTGCGATGCTATATGTAGGTATGTGGTAGTAGCATTGGATTGACAGCTGGTAGGAGAGTGTTCATACCTAATAGCATTAGATACTTGCAGATATCCTTGTTCGTGCATCTATATTACCAGGCACATTATATGGTCCATACGTATGCGACTGTGCATCCCTCGAAATGTCTCCAACATCGATCGTACGAGCTCCTACGATCGTTCTGTTAAGTGCCATAGTCGATGCCCTTATAGTCTTGAACGACGTGATTAGATAAAACAGTCGAGTTATTGAGTACAATATGTAACGCGTGACATCACAACGATACACCAATCGCTAGTGACGCAACTTGGAGTGAGCTTTTTGATGCTAAGGTGCGCAAAGTTCAAAAAGATCGCTCCAGACGGCCCCATCTTTTAAGTGTACCTTAGGTAGGTAGGTCATACATAGCCCTTTCTCACTAAAGCGGATTTAGACGCCTACGCTAGGTAAACTGAAATCACCTGGAAATGACAGTCGTTGTACGTTCAAGTCGTCCGAGACGCATCCGTCGCATGATGGTGGGTGTTGACAAGCGTGCTCAAGTAAGTATGACATGTCTTGTCAGTTGTTAGGCACATTGGACATAACTATCCGCCTTGTAAGCACTTCTGTGGCAGATGTTAGGTGGGTAGTAGTTATGCTGTATACTTCCAGCTCCAATAAGCCCACAGACACTTCTCGGGCGAGACGGGGACCGGTAGGGACAGGGGGTCCGCAGAAAGGTCCGGGGGTGATCACAGTACGACGCCAGGACGCACTGGCGAACTCTAAAAACATCGCCCATCTCTTTCTCCACCAGACCACCAAATCCACCGCGCTACAAAGCGGACGCGGATCAAGTCTTAGCGGCGGTACAGCAGCAGACCATTACGCTAGCTGCGCCGTCCAGCGCCTCCCCAGGTACCTGCTACGTAGACCACCTAGGTACCGTATAGTTAGTTAGTGCAAGGCAGGGTGCAGGGTGCAAAGAGTTGCAAGGTGGTCGTGTGTGTGTCGCGACGTAGGAACCCTTCTCTCGCTCCACTGTCCACTGTATGTATGTACATACGTAGGTACCTGGTCAGTTAGTTAGTTGGACTAGTAGGCCTGCGCAGCACTGCGCAGACGCTCTCTCGAGTCCTCTTCCCCGCTCCCAAATCATCTACCTAACCTAGCTCTTGTTCTCGTCTTTTGCCTTTCTTCTTCCCACCCTTTTCCCCCTTTTATTCCTTTGGTCTCCTGCGAGTCTCGTCGCAATCCTCCAAGTGGCCGTACCCTCACGTTGTGTGCCGACACGCCCCTCTCGACTGACTGCACCGCCGGCACGCCACGCTTGTCTTAACCGCTCTGCGACGATCCGGCCCCCTTTCGACAATGGGCTGCCGCGTATAGCCCCCGTCGCAATTCGTCGAAGTGAGCTACCTTGGATCAGAAGGGCAGAAAGAGAAAGACAGACAGAGAGAGAGAGCGAGAGAGACACGAGAGCAAGAAGCAAGAAGATAAAGAAGCAGAAGAAGATACCCACACCCCAGACGCCTAACGGCATTCCATCTCACGCCGTCCCGTCTCACCTACAGTTGTAATTCCGTTTGTAACTTCTCGTCATCGGCGCCAATTGTACTAGAGTCATCCAATATTTTCCAAAAAAGCCCTTGCTTCGCGGCCCGTTCCACGTCTCACGTCCCACGCGAGACACGCGAGAAAAACAAAAACCGTACTGCGACTTGGTTCTCTCGCAGTTGACAACGTCCTCCCTGTCTACATTTAGTTCCTCTTGTCTTAGGCTTGCAGAAGGGAGCCTTGGCCAATCCGCTAGCGTTCCGACCTCTACTACATTTTTCTTCAGTGCAGCCGTTGCCGGCATTTCTTTTTCTTCTTACATTTTTTTCTTTGATCTCTGGTCGGTTGCTAGACGGATTTTGCGTTGCGATACCCTATGATAGACATAATAATATTTCAACTGGTCAGTATATTACGCTCTTTATCATCCCAGTCTCTCTCGTTTAACGCATAGTAAATTTGGCGATTATCTGCTGTGTTATACCCTTGTCAACGGTACTGGCTGGGTTGGTATCGTGCTGTCAGATCCTTATAATTTGATTATTACGATGAACAACCTCGGCTGCGCCTTCAGCTGAATGTCGAATATAGAGACTGGACTAACCCATGCTTGTTGTAGATTCACGACGCGATCGACACCACAATACAAGCAAGCACAAACTCTGCAAGGCTCAAACAGGAAAATTCCCTTTTAGATAACCCAATCCACCCGATTTGTTTACCTGGTACACCATCTCTCGTTTGCTTCCGTCTAGAACTATATACGTCTCGAGGTTGTCGCCTCATGTGAGTTGGTTTTGGAATTCAATATAGTCGAAGAGTTGTATGTTTATCTACGGACCATGAGTGCCAGCACCATCAAGCAAGGGACCGCACCGAAGGGCGGCGGCCAAGGGGGCATGTCATCCCTTGCGCCCAACAACCAATCTATTCTTCTGGACAAGCTCAACGTCCGCAGGTCGACTCCGGACTCCGAGGCGCTTGCCAGCTCCGATGACGAACCGGACAATCACAGACAAGACACGCCCCAAGCGCTAGTGCAACCCCAGAGGCCCGTTCGTCGTGCGTCTTGGTTGAACGATACGTCGCAAGTCACGCTTCCTCACCCTGGCAGGAAGGGATCGTTTGCAGGCAGCTCCATGTCCCCTACTACGTCTCATCCAAGCACACCCTCGGCTGAACCGGGCGCCGGCGTATGGGCAGCGCATTCCTCGTCTTCTGGTGCAATGGGTCGCGGGCATCCCCCGTCTTTCCCATGGGGAACGGGCATCTGGACTTCGGAGCGAAAGGAGCCACCATCAAGGCTCACGGAAGTCTTGCCATCACCGACTTCTACTGTCCCAACAGGCCAGAATTTTTTCAACAGTGAAAACTCGATATCACAGACGTCTCCCACGCCTCGAGAGCAAGGAACCAGCTCACAAATTCCCTTCGCCATACCGCTACACCCCACTCCTAAGACGTATCGGTCACAGTCATATTCCGTCGGTCAGTTAGATCCGGAATTAGCCACCACGATGCCCGCATCTTCTACAATAACCTCGAGGGCACGCCCTGTCGGTCCTCCAGGATTGCAACATCGTCCCTCCCGGCCTAGTATGCTGAGCGAGATGTCGAGCGATGGTGCTATGCTTGGAAAAGTGAAAGAGGTGGAGGATGACGAAGAGAGCGCGAGCGATTCTGCCCAGGCCAACCAGCAACAACAACAAAATGCCGATGCCAAAACGATCGAAATGCTTACTCGTGAGAACGCCATACTACGACAGCAGCAGTATCAAAGCTCTCGACTCAGATCTCGTGCTCCTGCTGGTAATAATTATGGATTAGGCAATGGATATAGTGTGCACGACCCGGTACCCGAGGAATCAGATTATGCAGTGGATGAGCTAGACGAGCTGAACGATAGCCAAGATCCTATGATGAAGCGAGCTTTTGCTAGGCGTATGAGTGAATATGCGGGGGCGTACCGATCGCCTTACAACGCTGCGGAAAACCGGAAGCTGGACCATGTCAAGAGAGCCATCTGGCAGAGCTCTTTGGGGTTTGGGGGGTTGTCTGACATTCCTCAGAGTCGGCGACATTCGTTTGCCGACGTGCCCACTCGCCAACCTTCTATTAGCTCCATGGGAGAAGCCGTGGCCCTACATGAGGCAACTTCGCCCGATGGGCCTCAAAACCAAGAGTTCACGGGGTTCACGGAGGTTGCCTTCAATACGACTAGCCCTGGTGAGTCTCTGAAGTTCCTTCCTTGTTTATTGTGTATGACTACGAAGCTAACTTGGACCATAGTGTCGTATTATTCTACTGGCCCCAGTGTTCCGAGCGCTCATCAGGCCATTGCTTCATCTGCTTATGGTAATCCGTACCAACCGTCGTATGGCCTGACGCCAGGCTATTCCAACCGTCCACCATCGCCGCACAGGAGCATGTATGGAATGAGTCAGCCGAGGCATAATCAACTATTGCATATCGTGCTCTTCAAGTGTTCGCGAGCAGACGTATTCTACATCCAAGAGGGCACTGGTTTGACCGTCAAACCCGGCGATCTAGTCATTGTGGAAGCGGATCGGGGAACCGATCTTGGGACCGTGGCCCGAGAAAACGTCGATTGGCAGACTGCGAAAGAGCTAAAAGAGCACTACGCCGAGGAGCATTACAAGTGGCTGGTGATGTATTCGCAAAATGCAGCTGTTGCACAAGAGGGGAACGGCGCCGGCCTGATGGCTGCTTCGAACGGCCTCCAGGGGAGTGCAATTGGTGGGATGGGTCCTCCAAGCGGACACCACATGCAGGAGGCGAACTCGGGCGAGTTGAAACCAAAAATGATTAAACGCCTCGCCCAGAGTCACGAGATCCACAGTCTTCGTGACAAGGAGGGGAACGAAGCCAAAGCGAAGCGTATGTGCATGCAGAAAGTAAAAGAGCACGGGCTCAATATGGAAATTCTTGATGCCGAGTTCCAAATGTAAGTGTGATGCTATCTATCACCCAACGATGGAAGGCCTTTACTGACTCTATTCTTAGGGACTGGAAGAAGTTAACATTTTACTATTTTGCGGACTCTTACATCAATTTCAACTCCCTCGTAACAGATCTCTTCAAAATATACAAGACGCGGATCTGGATGTCCGCCATTAATCCGGCTTCGTTTGCCAGTCCAACACTCGGTTTGCAAGCGCCGAGCGGGGTGGGACCTGGTGCTGTTGGGCTCGGAAGGGCTGGTGGCTCGAACAACAACGACAGGCGAGCCAATCAAGCCCAGGACGCGCAGGGTACGTTTGCTAATGCCAACCCGACCGGTCGTTCGTTCCAGCCGCCAACCTTCACCTCCCCCTTCGCTGCGACGGATAGGCCGGCAGCGGCTAGCTCCGCCTACCCGGCGTCGGCATTTCCCTATTCGGCGTATGGAAATTACGGCAGTGCTCCTAGAGCGACGGGCTTCCTACCGGGCATGATGCAGACTATGGACGCCTACGGCGCAGGCTTCTCGCAGAATGGCGAGTTCCCAGCAATGTCAAGGGCGCGATTCGCGGGTCACGATGCCCCTTCTTCCCACGAACAAGCACAACCCAGCCTGGCGACTCCGAACGACTGGGTCGGCGCCTTCCAGGGATTGTCCCTAAACTCTCGTTAAAAAGTATCTCATGTTTTCCCCGACCTGGACATGCGCCATCATTATGCATTCACTTCTCGTACTATACTTTACTCGTACCATATCATTCATGGAGAACACAGGGCAGATAAAGAATATGAAGATGAGATTTTGGTGTTTGGCCGGGCATTGTTTTACAACGGCTAAAGATGGAATTTATAGGCACAAGACGGGGCCCGGCCCAAGTACCCCGTTCTGTTCCCTTACGACTCACTTGACTCATGACGACGGCATTAAGACTTGGCAACAAAGATAAAACTATCACTGGATCCAAGGGAGACGAATATAGACTGAGATGGTTGCACGGCATAGGTGTAATTTGACTCGTGAAAAATCAGGGATTTTCGGCTGCTGTTGGGTATTCCTGCGGTAAATTCGTGTACGACCAAAGCAAGGGGCAAAATTGTATGGAACCTAGCTGTCATGTTCATTTGGACAAGATACGACAGCTAGTGACAACTTCAGTAGGTATGTAGACCGGCTCCATGGACATGGATTGCAAATATAATGTTTTCCTTACCACACGCCTACTCTTCGTGCCTCTATCTCCATTACGAGCTTCTCGGTGAAGGCTCGATCTTGATAAGCGTGAAATATCCGGATAGCGAAGTGCACAGTACGTTCATATTAGCGACAAGGGAAGATATCGAAAGGGGTTCTCATACATGGCGACCAGAATAGACAAACCCCAACATGACTTTTAATGAATGCATGATGATGCTCGAGTCCGAGGCGTCGCTGGATACGGTGGTAACATGCGGTCTGGGATCTGCAAAGACCGTCTCAGCGATCGGGTATCAAGAACCATTAAATGTGATCGGAAAGGCAGCTGCGGTTAATCAAACTTTAGATAGCCGTATCGCAACTTCTCTCGATTTCCCCATTGACGGTAGTTAATTGCTGGTCGGAATAGTGAGTCTCAACCGAAGAAAGAGCGGTTGGATGCAACGAGGGCAGGACCGCTCATGCTTTCCATTGATCCCGTCTGATTTGACCTTGATCTCACCCGCTCTCTTTCCTTCCTCGCCTTCCATCTCCATCTCAAGTTTTCGCTTCTTAGCAAGGCTTGGGCACGACTCTATGTCAATTCAATCCTTATCAATATTATCATTCCTCAGGGCTGTTGCATTGTTACAGCTGATCCGTTTCGTAACCCTGTCTGCATCTACACATTAACTGTCATAGTACTGGAAGGACCAACATTTTGTGCTCAATCAAACATAGTAAATTGAACTTCTTTTGTTCGTTCCATTTCGCATATCCATTCGATATCCGAATCAAAATGCCTAGAGCGAAAGCCAAAGTCACCGACAATGTCGACGGGGATGAATCGGACAGCCTGGTTGTTAGAGGATCACGCAGCAAGAAAAACAAGCTCTCTCGACTGGAAGAGTATGATGAAGATCCCGGGCGGGCTGGAAGCCAGTGAGCACATGTCCAGTATCATATTCATCGGTTCAGACGAAAACTTACACCGACGAATAGGAAGTACCAGAAACTGGCCAACATTCTTGAGAACCACACCACAAAAGAGGCGAGAAATTCCAAGGCCTACATCAAGGAATTCCGCAGTATAGTAAAAGAAAAGGGCATGGCGCTGAAGGCGTACGGGCAGACACAGAAGCAAGAGCTGTCAGCAGTGGATCTCTAATTCCATCGCCCAAAACCGCCTGTACTAACGTGACTGAACTAGGGCCAAGGGTCAAGAAAAGTCTACCGCCATGGTCAAGGAGCTCTCACAGCAGTTGTCCAATGGGGAAGCTGGACAGCTAAGCCTTCTTCGCAAGGAGGATCACCCTTTATTCAAACAAGCCCAGGTCAACACGGAGATTTATCAGTCACTTGTGAAGCAGTTCAATCTCTTGGAAGAACAGCTCAAAAATGACAAACTAGAGCTTCCCGTGGCTAAATGGAAGCAAGATAATGAGAAAATCAGAGAATTTCTGACTTGCAGTGGCAAGTATGGAGAGACACTGATAGGAAACGTGTTGGTGCCCGAGTCGGCCGCCAACCCGGCAGTCGACCAACGGAATACAGGCGAGGGAGACGAATTCGTCAAATATTTGTTCAAAGACTGTCAAGACGTTCTAGATGGAGAGACATGGGGTCAAGTCGCCGAGGAGCAATTGAAGCATTTCTCAGCCATGGCAAGAACGGTGCAGCCAGAGAGAGAGGGGCAATGATTTGTGTCTGGTTGAGAAGATGTTGATAATTTGCAACAATACGCTGTGCTATCATGTTCTATAATCTACTATCGCTAAGCAGATACGAAGAGAGGTTAATGCTATGAAAATGTTACCATTGGAGATCGTCTTGTCACACTTCGACATTTCTATCTGCCATCTCCACAGCCACAAGCAGAGGTACGGGGTATGTGGCTGGTGAGTGCGAAGCCCACATCCACTACGCTAAATGCGCTTTAGCGCACAATCGCTTAATTTTTCCAGCATCCGCCCACACAATCCCCTCCACCACCAAATTTCTAGCTGATCGATTTGGAGATTTTCCATTCCTCTCTCCACGACCACCAAACGACCCTCAACCATCCATTGTTGCAGGCCTCAATTCCCAACCTGGTACGTCGGAAGTCTTCCTTGCGATTGCATTGAATACCCTAGAGATACATGCTCTTCGTTTTACTCGCATCCGTATCGTGTGCGTGTGCGTGCTGCTAACATTACTTGTCCCTGCTACAGTCAAGATGGGTGCCCTCAAGTACGTCGAAGAGCTTCAGAAGAAGAAGCAGTCTGATGTCCTGCTCTTCCTCTCCCGAGTCCGCTGCTGGGAAGTATGTTGAAACCCTCGAACCTTATCCGACACGGAAGACGGCGCGAACAAGCACACACAATATATCTACAATCGAGCCCCCGAGACGTGGATGCTGTGGATTCCTGTGGACGCTGTCTTCTCTCCTGCGAGAACGTGTCTTTGCTATACACTCGTTGAACATTAGCTGAGAGTGCATTAATATAGCTCCGTCAATTGAACGTCATCCACCGCGCCTCTCGCCCTTCGCGCCCCGACAAGGCCCGCCGCCTCGGATACAAGGCCAAGCAGGGCTATGTTATCTACCGTGTGCGTGTGCGCCGCGGTGGTCGCAAGCGACCCGTACCCAAGGGTGCTACTTACGGTAAGTCCATCAGAGATCAATTATGCCGGATGTTGCTCGAGACGTGCCGCTGACGAGCATCTTCATTACAGGCAAGCCCACCAACCAGGGTGTAAACCAGCTCAAGTACCAGCGATCGCTCAAGGCTACCGCTGAGGAGCGTGTCGGCCGCCGCTGCGCTAACTTGCGCGTGCTCAACTCGTACTGGATCAACCAGGATTCCACGTACAAGTACTACGAGGTCATCCTCGTCGACCCCCAGCACAGGGCCATCCGCCAGGATCCCCGCATCAACTGGATTGTCAACCCCGTCCACAAGCACCGCGAATCCCGCGGTCTCACCGCCACCGGCAAGAAGTCCCGTGGTCTCAACAAAGGCCACCGCTACAACAAGACCAAGGCTGGCCGCAGAAAGACCTGGAAGAGACACAACACCCTCTCTCTCTGGCGTTACCGATAAACGTATTCTGCTGCTTGAGGCAGTGGGTGCAGTTACGATTAGGGTGGTGAAAACTTGGTTCGTGATTTGGGATGGAGTGAGGTCTTGCTTCACGGTCAATAGGGCATGCGTCTGGCTCATGAAATCTGCCTGGAGTTACCCTACTTAGTGAGAGAAGGAACAAAAAGTTTTCCTTGCTACGCTATTATGCTGCGTTTTATGACTTGTGATATCATTTCGTTTGATTAATAATCTACTGAGATTTCTCAGCCTGTTATTTGCCCGTATGTGCCTTTGTATCAACCGTTGCTTTCGTTCGACCATCCAGACGTATTGACTCGTAACTTGTCTTTGAATACAATGGTAGTTTAGCGATAGCATAAGCTCTTGGTCCGCAGAACGCTGACCCATTGGTCCCAAGTGCCGCAAACGCCGATATACTCCTAAACACTTGCCTCTTCCAGATCGAAATGCTGCGCGATATTGAGCAAGGGCTGGAGGAACGACCAAAAATATTTGAAAGGGCCAGCAGGAAGTCTAGGGCAACCTTTCTATACTCGGGAGCCCACCAAGCATTCTAAAGAACAGAAATCGGATACCTATTCCCTTCCCTATTGTGACCATCTAAGAGTGAGTGATAGCTAGCTGAAAAGGAGGGGGGGAGGGGCGTTTAGTGTTGGAGCTGTCTTGCTGCGAATTTAATCAATGATGTAGGTTAGTGCGATGTAAGTATTATGGACGAGTAAGATCTCGGTGTGAACCATGTCAACACTCTTAATAAATCTATTGTTTGTCTGTCTGTCTGTTTCATTCCTTTTCTTAGCTTCGCTCTTTCGATATAAAACATACCGTCGCTAGAGTTTTGATTGCTGAGTTAGGTACCTTAATCGAGCTTTCTCTTGGGTTTCTGAAAGAGTATGTGTGCGGGAGGAGGAGGTTAAGGGCCGGCGATGTTTGCCTTGCTTGACCTTGGGTATATATATCCGCCCCTACTTTCCTATGTCTAATTCGTTAGTTTGCTTCCGTTAATTCCGTCTGTGTGTTCACTCGGGAGGTAAAAATGTTGATAACGTCAAAGCTGATTAGATTTTCTTAGGCGTTGACTCAGAATCGTGAAGGTTAGTCACATACTTACTCCAGATTCTCTTTTTAATACATGATATATCTAGTTGTCCGAGCTAGGATAGCGTTCGTATATCGCTAGAGGTCTAATTATTAAGTCGAGCAACCTTTCGCTCCAGCTACACCATCTCTATGTTGAAGACAATCTTGGGTCATCAAGAGCCACGCTCGTATTCGTATGATTAATATCCAGAGGGAACGTGGATACGTATGTCGGGGCCTGACGATGGAGCCTAGACGCAGTAGTAGATGGCGTGGTCAGACAGCACGTTGTTTGCTTTTGTCAAAGGAGCTCGCATTACACTCGCTGGATGTAGTCAAGACCTGCGTGAGTGACAACAAAGTATAATACGAATGTCATTATGGTCTACTTACTTCAGGATTGTAAGGCTGTAGGAAGATAAATTACTGACGATAAATTACATTGCCTCGCAATACCGATCGGTGATGAATATTACAAAGGTAATAAAGCAAATGAAGCCACCGTGCAGTATATAGCACCGCAGAACTCACAGCTGATTGATACGATAGGCCTATTCTAGGGAAAAAATCGCGAGTGACGAATGACCCAGCGTAGACGATATGCCTGCCTGAAATTCCGCTCTGGGGCTACTATTACGACAAAAGGCGCAGGATATGAGCAGCGCACGCTACATAGCCAACTACAGAATCGAGAAACTGATACCGAGACCAACGATACTCCCCATTTCGACCACGGAACCGCTTGGTAGAGATATCTCGCGCCTTCAAGCATCGAGAAATGCGGGTTAACTCACCACTATGTGATTTCAATGCCCCAGTCGACCTACTATCTTTTCACTTTAGCATCTACTGCGAGAGAATTCATTCGCCCCGTGTTCCATGGTAGAGTCGTAGAACAGCCAAAACTAACCTCGAATACCACCCACCTTCAAGCGCCTACTTAGACACAGCCTTTGATTCCCGATCATCTATCTGGTGATACCGCTTCATCGGTGACCCAGTACAATTCCCTCGACGGTAGTACTTGGACAGCACCAATACCTAACCTACCCGT
Source organism: Xylaria flabelliformis (assembly GCA_007182795.1). NCBI lineage: Eukaryota > Fungi > Ascomycota > Sordariomycetes > Xylariales > Xylariaceae > Xylaria > Xylaria flabelliformis. The sequence continues at coordinate 41,559 of VFLP01000038.1, forward strand.
ACACAAGATCTATTCGATCGAGATCTAGAGCATCTCATCTCACCTATTTCACGGATGACTGACTGACTGACTGACAATTCGCCTCCCCACAGAACATCAGAAATATTCACTCGCAGGATTCGTGTTTTTGTGACAATTCATGGTGACGTGACGTACACCACATATTACCGAATTCATCGTGCTCCTCCGCTGTGAAACTAGGTACTTCGTCAGAAACCGCGCAGCCGAAGTATGACCAATCTCAAGGCTGCTACGGAATACTTACTACCTGACACGGCAGTTACCCAAAATTCTTCATCATTACCTAGGTAGCCTGATATGATTTCATCTCACATGAAACATTCCCACCGTATAAGTTCAGTCCTCTTATCGACGTCTCATGATAGCGGGCGAGAGAATAGTCTGTGAATCCTCTTAGCCCAGTTCGTGGAATAGTGACCAACTGTGTGTTCGTGACTACTTACCATCATTATTTGTGTCGATATGTACTTGTATTTATAGATTTTTCAGTAGACTCATCACCATTCACATGAGACTTCTCTAGAGCCTACCAACATAGGTGTCGAGAGCTGGATTGGACTCTTATTCACACTATATCTTCTTCACGGCTGGCGTAGGAGATGAACAGTTCGACTTAATTACACCTAATGGAGATGATATCGAGCAACATATTCCAGGCGCATTACTGACGAGACAAGTCACAGTCACTACTAAAGAAAATACGGGGAATATAGTGTACTTTGTTGGTTGATTAACCTATCTGCCAATACAGCGAAGTCAGATCTTTTTTACCGAGAAATCTTCCAGGCAAACGCATCATTGTGTGAAAAAGCGTCCAGTGCCAAATTCACAAAGATCCGCCACATACATGAAGTGAAGAAGACAATCGCAAGGGAAGATGTCGTGAATAAAAAAAAGGTCGAGAATCAAATAACACAATGCACCAAACCCTCCTCGGCATTGCGGTCGACCCATCATTACCAAGTGTTCGTGCCCATGAATCAATCGATGCTGCCACTGTTGAAAACGTCGATAACTTATGATATAATGGCTAGGTACCACCAGAGAAGTTGTCTTCTCCCCGATTCGAGCCAAGCATATCTTTGAGCGATGTTACAAAACCACAATGCCCATTCCTCCGAGCACCTTATTAGCTCTGTCGAAGAAGCGCCATGATGATGGAACTTCTCTGTTGGCTCGTGAGAACCAAGGGACAGGCTGCATGAGGGGGGATCTGTTGTGCGAAAGAAAGCCGTAAGAAAGAAGCCTAAATAAAAGGAAGTCTAGGTCGAGATCGGGCTGGGATCCAAGTACATGATGTAGCCTGAGAAACACCGTGCGGGATAGGGGCGTTGTTAATGACGGGGGCTATTTCGCAACATCTCAACAGCACGAATGGCTGAAGCAAAAAGGTAGCACGCACCACGGTGCGACTAATGTACAGAGCAACCCTAAAAATGGTGGCTGCTAATGAGCTAGCTCCGTGGTGCATGTTAGTGGCATGATGAATTCAGTGCCCAAAGTAGTAGAAGACTATAGGTATTGTCAATGAAAGGTCGTCAAGGTCGTGGAGAGCATCCATTCATGCTGTCAAAGGCCATTAAACCCAGAGAAATAGAAAGCCGCCAATGGTACATGTCATCTGAGATCGTGTATCGTACCGTTACAATAAGTAATTTTAGTATTTGGTGCTCTAGATGAAAGAGCCATCGCCATTTCCAAGATTGCCGCCCGCGCCAGGGTAGGTCTGGTAGGAATTCATACGAGGGGGGTGCGGGGGAGCGGTTTGGGGATTCGGCATTGTAATATGAGCTGGGGTAGGATAGGTCATTTGGACGCGAGTCCCATTCAGACCATTCTTGTAGACGCCAGGCGCGAGAATCGACTGGTTCGACATGGCACGGCCTTGATTACCATTGAGTGCAATCTGGCCCTGCGTAGGTTCGGATGGAGTCGTCTGGCCACTGCTATTGCCACTCTGAGTATCATGCTGTGTGATTTTAGCTCCGAGACGTCGTCCGTATGGAGTTCCTCGAATGCCAGGTAACATGGGGCGGATAGCCTCAACTAGCTGGTGTTTCATATGCACCGATGAGTGCTCCAAAGCAGTCTGGACGACGTAGTTACCAAACGAATCTTTGAGCAGAAGCTCCATCTCGCCGGGGACGAGGAGCTCGCTGACCATTCTATCTTTGGCTTCATCAGAAGCACAGCGCAAGCACTTCTCGACTACATTAGAGCTAAACTTGTGACGAGAAAGCATTCCGATCTTGCCGAGGAATCTTGTAGCAAGAGGCTCAGTGAAACTGGGCTCATTCAAGTCAATTATGTATTGAACAACATAATTTCCAAACGGATCCTGGACGAGACGCAGGGCATGGTCCGTGATCTGGGCAATTAGCCAGACTTTCTGAGGGCCAGACGCATGATCGATACATCGTTGTAGAACACAGCATCCGTGGCGATGGGTGCCGACATCGACGCAGTGGCTACCAACAGCGCGGAAGATGAATTCAGAATCAGCGGAACCAAGCTTGTTCAGGCATTTCTGAATGACGTGGTTTCCGTTCAAGTCTTGAATCAACTCCACGACTCGGCCGTGCAAGGCTTCGATAATGATCTGAACGTGAGTTGAAGTAGTCACAAACTCGATCATTTTCTGCAGAGCGCGAGTACCGTGCTGATTCAGCGCGATACGGACCATATCCTTAGCGGCGTTTTGAATTAGCACGGTGCGTTCATCATCATTGCAATATTCCAGGAGCTTTTGGCACAAATAATTGCCAAACGGATCTGTCATAAGCTCGACAACATGTTGATTAGTTTCCATCCAGATCATATGAACGTGCTCAGGATTCTGGCTTTCAAGCTGCTTCTGTAAGTATCGGCAACCATGCTGATCCTTGCAAAGTTCGTAGATGGTGCCTCCCACTTGCTCTAGAGGCAAGTTTATGTAGCGGTTCATGGCTGAGAAGTAGGTTAGCTGATGATCTACGAAGCCAGTGTTGAGACTTACCATCATCATTTTGAGCGCGGCGTTGCTGCATAATACGCTGTTGCGAATCGCGCGGTTGACCATTAGGCTGATACACGGCGCCATAGCCGGTGTAGTTCTGCTGGTGCGGATATCCATTCATGTTCATGTTCATGTTCTGCATACCCATTGCCAGCATTCCCATATTATAGCCGCCGTTCGGGCCAGTTTGGTTGTATCCTGGGTAGTACTGATAGCCACCGGCGGGAGAAGGTGATGTTACCGAGTTGTTGCCTACAGAAACAGGAGACTGAACAGTAGTAGCCTGGCTTGAAGCGATAGGACCGAAGGATGGCGCATTGGCTTGCAACTGGGACTGAATGGAAGGGAATGATCCTCCGCCCTGGGTGACAGCAATATGGCTATCTCCAGACAACTCGCGGCTATGTCGCTTCATGGCGCCAGGAGGAATACGACCAATGCTCGCGTTGTGATTGTGGAAGTGTTGTTGAGCATGAGCATTAGCAGAAGATAGTCCAGCAGCGGACATGGTCTTCACAGTCGGGATCTCTCCAGCAGAGAAAGAGCTCTGCAGTTTGGGGGGTGTTGATAGAACTTGAGTAGTGGATGGGGATATCGCAGAAGTAGGCGTGCTATCCGCAGTCTTGTCTTTGTAGTGATGGTTCAAGTCAATAGAATGACGGTAGGGACGAGATCCGATAGGAGTGGTATCCGCCTGCACGGCACTCATGGAGTCAGCCATTTGGGAAGGAACGTTGGATAGGCTCTGCTGCTGGCGATGGCGGGAGATATTTCCCCAGCCGTTTGTGGTCGTTCCTTCACCACTTCCGAGCTGGACAGCCAGGTCTACTGCAGCGGTTGAAGTAGACAGCTATGAATTGTAATGTTAGTATCTCTACTGCTGCCGACGGGGGCTGATCAACTGGAAGTAGAACGAAATGTATACAACAGATAGAAATATGTATTGCTCGTGTTGCAGGTAGATGGGAGAGGATTTCATGGATGTGTGGCTTCGTTGAGGTGCAGAGTTTTGGAGATGGGAGATAACAGCAGCCCGAATTACACAACTTCAAGTCCTTCCTCTCGCAATCGCAAACAGGACTAAAGGAGTTGAGAAGTGAAGTGGTAGATTTACAAGAAGGGCATTCGTAGGGGGGATGGTCTGTTGTTGCAGCTCGCAGCTTTCCACGGGATCTGGGAAGCACACATAAGAGATAATCGGTCATGTACTTACCACATTGGGATTACTCTTCCGAGAACGCAGCTGAGGGAAAAGGTCCTCGCTCGCATCGATACCTGAGTAATTGCCTGCATCCATAGTTGCGTCGTCGTCTCTGAATAGAAACCCGGTTGTGTTGGTCTGGTCGATGTTGTCGTAGATGTTGCCTCTGCGAGTTACAGGCATGGAGTACCTGTTCAGGCTATGGGTGTATCAACTTATATTAGTGCCAGCGCCGCAGAAAGTTGCACATGAACAGGTATATGAGGTGATGAGTACTATAGATGGGATGCGTGTTGCAACAAATGTGGCAATTTAAGAAAAGGTAGTTGCAGAGCGCAAGAAGGAAACAAAGCACCAAAGCTTGCAATTACAGAACCGTTTTCAAGTGTAAGAAATGTGCTTTGCTGCGGAGGTGCGTATCTTCGCAAAATAGAGAATTGGAAGGCGTATGAAAGTGCAGGTTGTGAGTGCAAGGTGCGGTACTTGTGGTTGATATGTTTGTGGGGGAATTTGTGAGGATTAGTTATAAAACTGGATAACCCTAATAGCTTTAAAAGAGCTTAGGGATGCACAATTGGATTGTTATCGAATTCGAGGTAAATTGGTGAGTGAATGCCGAACAGCTTCAAGGTACGGCTTTGTACCTGCTGGATCTTGAATGTAGCTAGCTCTTCCCCCAGGGGAAGTGAGGTCATAAAAGCGACTTGCAGGAACGATAGAAATTTTACTAGGGGTATTGATTGCGAATAACATCCAAATAAGCAGATCTTCACTCTCAAGGCGAAAGCTGTTATCCCCACTTATGGGAGAACTGTCAAGGACAAACTGAAGTTCACGGGGACAATGCCGAAGTCACATGGGTGATACAATAGTTTCCTGAACGATCAACATCACGAAATTGAACACTTACGCGGTTGTGGACAGATGGCTGGTTGGGTCCTGGCGGAGAGCCTCCTCTTTCTCATCATCGTCGCTGTTCCGTCGGGTAGTTGGTACGGAACGGTAGGACAATGGGTCATCCTGATAGCGAGAAGGAATCATATTTGACTGAGGGGAGGTGAGGAGCGAACCAGACCGTCCAGGACGGTTTTGGAAGCCCGGAGGAGAGACGAGGCTTGACATGGAGTACCTATTCGGCCTGGAGAACATGGTTGGAAAGCCAGTGTTTGTCTCCCGATACTCAGGAGGGGTTGTCGGCTCTGACTGATGGCCGGTCAAGCCAAAAACAGGTCTTAGGTCCGGTCTTAGGTCCTCTTGTAGCTCCCGCTGTTGCTGGTCCAGCTTCATCATTTCGGCCTCGAATCGCCGCTTCTGCTCCCGAAGTTTTTCATATTCAAGCTTCTTCTTCTCCAACTGCAGACATCAATCAGCATCGAGCTCCATGGAATCTCACGGTGTCTGTTATCGCAGTGCTCTCAAGACAGAAGATTGGTGGAACATTGCGATTTCTATAACCTTTTTTTGAGGGGTAAGATCTTACCAGTTGGACTTTATACTGTTGGGTGGGTAGCTACACATGATCAGCTAACTGTTTCAGAGCAGCGAGACATTTAATTCGCATATTGAAACATGCCGCCGACCGGCAAGACCAGATACCCCATCGCAAGTTGATCCAATCACCGGGCCGAGGGTATGGGCAAGACTCACGACCGAAGCATATTCCTGAGCCTGGGTAGTAGCTATGGAGGTCAATGTTGGTACACGCCCCGAGTCGGTCGTGAATCGTCGGGGCAAGGTGGCTCGAGGGTCTTGCGTAGGCATTCTGCCATTGCGCTGCGGTGAGACAAGGGAATTCATTGGCGCTTCGTTTCTTGGGGACTGCTGCTGCTGCTGTTGCTGCTGCTGAGAGCGAAACCGGTAGTCCTCCATCTTCTACTTCTTATCGTTACAACACGAATGTTCTTTCGTACACGCCAGATCGGCTAGTCGTTTGGACTCTATAGTCTGTGTGGCTACTCGTCAGTTCATCCGTTTGTCCACATAGACCAGGCGACTATGGTACATGTAGTCGTCTAGGCAAATATGCCTCGGTTAGGCGAGGGGCTGGGTGGAAGCGCAACAGCTCGAGATTTGGATTGCGCGCATTGTCGCTCCTCTGCTGGCTGTCGCCGCCACATGCCCCTCGCCAGAGACGCAAATCGCGCCGTCCATGGCCGTTGACGATGCTCGCTTCCCCCTCCCCCGAAGGAGGAGATACGCAATGGCACGGCGAGCTGACGACGAAAGGGAATGGAATTTCATGGGGTTCGGGCAACTCACATTGGGACAATAACAATTATAGCACAGCACCTATGCGAAGGCAGCCCTGGAGAGCCAGGAGCGGCAGCATGAGGGGGAAAGGTTGCAAATCACAGAAACAAAAGCGAGTGGAGTTGTGCGAAGTGCAGAAGATGGATGTTTCAATTCTAGGAAGCACAGGTGGTGGACTGGACGAGGCGCAGGGTAAAGGAGAGAGGTTACTGGCAACCCGGCAGGCTTGACTACTTTAGGTGCCCTACCCTACCCTATTTCAGGTAGGATTGGAACTCTACAGCGGGGGTTTTGGGTTTGGGTTTACTTTAGAGAAGGCAGGTTGCTCCCTAGGCTCCAGTAGTATGTATGTAAAGTAACCTACCTACTTTTTTGTAGTACATATAGTCGGCAACCTAAGTAGGTTGCTGCGTGTCCTGTCCCTTAGGTTAGGTTATACTGTCCCTGTGTCTTATCCGGCCCTACCTATATAAATTCAACCGTCTAAGCGTCTTAGGGTATCCCTGCTCTGCTGCCGCCGTGCCGCCGTATAGGGCGGTGTCGGGGTGCGTTGATGCGAAGAAAGTCGAATGTAACGGTGAACACCTAATACTACTACTTTAACTCTACATAGTAACCTACCTATATCATATGTAGGCAATTAGTACTAGGTAGTAGATGGAATGTCGACCTCAATTAGTATACCGAATTGACAAGTGCCGGCGCATTTAGTTGGATGTCTGTGACTGTGACTGTGCTGGCCAAAAGCTGTCGATTGGCTTTAAAAAGTGAAACCAAGTATATAATTAGACAACCGTCTGTCTGTCTGTCACCGTCTTCTCTTGTCGAATTTCCGTTGGGTTAAGTAAAAATTCACGGCTTCTGAAGGCCGTGATTATCTTGTTACGTCGCTTCTCCCGCCCCCCTCTATGCGTAAGTTGGTGGTAAAGCTTCAGGGCATATCCAGGTACATTCGTGCTAGTGGACTCGCCCGCCTTAAACTCTCCAAACAGCTGGGTGTTAGGCACAAGAAACTCTGAACTTTTGATTGGACGGCTTGGTTCCAGCTCTCATACTGGATGGGCTTGACAAGCATTTCAATCATGACTCGTTTCTCTCTTGCTTTTTCTTTGAATCTTGAGGTTCTTTTACTCGTAGGTGGCATACGGTCCGCTTCTACTTATACTGGGCTGCGTAAGGGATTCACTGACTCTTGTAGCCGGGCTGGGTGGAATAAAGCTGCGGCACTAGGGAGCGGTGAGAAAGAAAAAAATATGAAATACCTACCTACCTAGCCCCAGCTTGGCCCTGCACATTTAGCGTGGATAAGCGTGCCCATTAGTGCGGGGAGCTCCCGAACCATCTGCACGAAATCTGTTGCCCCTTCGGGTCAGCCCACCTGGGTCTGCCACCCTTTTTGGCTTGGGATGCCACCAATTTCCCGCCTGTACAGATGATATACATACATACAATTAAGCAGCCGAAGCAGTTATACAACATAGAAACGTGTACGTTTACAAATCCAAGTGCATATTTAGTGCTAGTAAAGCCTTTAAACTACTAAATAGCATACTATTTATACTAATAACCTAATTATATAGTAAAGAAATAACACAGTTTTAAGGTTGATTTATTAGTTATTACATACATACAAGCAGCCAAATGCCCAAGCACTTAAGTCACGCAGTGGTATAGCCCTTGCCGTAAATCTAACTGTAAACGGCTGAGATGGCGTATGTTGACTATATAGATGGGAAATTGGTGGCATCCCCAGCCAAAAAGGGTGGCAGACGCAGGTGGGCCGCTTCGGGTTAATTAGGTACGTGGTACCGTACATAGCACCGTAGCACTTACTTGGTGTTGTACGTGCAGTATACCAAACAACGCAGTCCAACAATACCTACCTACATGTATGCGGTAGGGGTCTTCCATTATTTTTCCTTTGTGGTATTCCCGCGATCGGACATGGAACAATTCTTCAACTCTGCGCATAAAATACAAGGCATACATGCCTCTCTGTGATCTGTCACCCTCGACTTTGGTGGGAACTAGGATTACCTGGGAAGGTACAGGCTGCTCCCTCTCCAAGAACAACGGCTGATAGCTTAGTTTAGACTACCGTATGTACGGCCATGTGAGCTAGCTTAGTCGGACAAGCGAACTCTCTCACCATGAAGCTAGTCTCACGCTGCCCGGGTCTAATAGGCTGTTAGACCTGTTCCATTGAAGGACGCCATTAAGTTGGCGCCTGGCTCTTGAGCGCTAATGTCTCTCTCTTTCTGTGCGTTCGACTCGAAGAGGTTATCCCCGCAAGGCGGAACGCGTTAATCTGCAAGATCATCTCAGATGCCCAACGCCAATGGGTGGTGAATGCCATGGAAAGTGAAATGGTGATGATTCTGTTCGAATCTTGAGCATCCCATAACTACTCTGGACTGAGCCAAATTATGCTCAGAATATTCACCTAATTTGCCCCGTGTGAATATATGTACAATATATATACCAAATCTGGCACCAAATCTGCCCAACTAACCATTCAATCAAATGTCCAACAAGTGATCAACTTGGGTACCTATGGTTCTGCATGGCCCCACTCCCCTCCTCCCTTCTCCATGGCGTACAGTAGTTACACACGCGATCTCACTCATGAGGTGGTACCGTTTTGACTGGCTCAACTGGAAATTTAATTCAGGGTCTTCCCGCTTATTTCGGCAGAGACAGTTTAGCCATTGTTCACGCAGTCTACGAATAGGTACTTGCTCTAACCACCAGAAATATTGAGACTTATCTAAACCCAGGATTCAATATCGTCATACTACATAAGTCTTCCCCGCTCACGCCATGTGAGCATCCCTCAGCGTACTGTAAGTAATGGAGCTGGAGTACTGGAACCCTGTGGATACTAGGTATTTGTCTATGTAGCACAGATAGACCCCCGCGCCAGCATATTGTTACTACAGGTTCCGGTTCGCATGGCGTAATAATCTGAACATGCCAGTACACTACGCTTTACGGGCCGAGATAGGAACATGGTCTCTTCGGTGGCAATATCGGCGATGGCGAAACAAGGTTGTCACTTACAACTCACTGGCCACAAGTAAGAATGGGCTTCTAGGGTTAAGTATATTAAGGATGTCGTCAGAGCTTCAATCCGTTGATTAGTAACCTTGCGAGTACTTGTGCGGCTCACTCTCACCGACTTTTGCCCAGCCATGACATGCTATCTCCTCCCACTTCAAACAAGGTGAGCCCGCTCTCACCTCAGCTTCGCTACCCGTGCCGAGTCGGATCCCCATTTCTAGTATTGCTTCAATCTGTAGTCAACATTAGTGATCAGCTCGAAGTATACCCCGATCTCCATCTTCATGCGTCTTCTTAAAATTGTGGGAGATATACAGCCTGGAGTTCGCACTTCATAATGAAAAACCCTTGTCATTATATCACTGCAGGAAATGCACTAGCTATGCCAATAAGAAAATTACGATAGTCAATGTTAGAGCATTGGACGGACCATCCAACATTCATGATAGCCCAACTACCTACACGAATAACTTCTTCTTTCTCTAGGGGCGGGGGGATAAGTAGCCCTCTCTGCCCAGAAACAATAATTTGGAGTCATAGAAAACGCTTCATCCATATATGGCCGAGCGTTGCATTTGACAGGCTGCCCACCAGTTATGGCTTGGTCTCAAATGAGCCTACAGTGGGCGAGGACTACTGAGGCGACATGACAGGTCCGACGACAAGGATTCCGGTGCCAGCGCAACATTATAGTCCTGCAGCAGATATGCAGACCAGCTGCAAGTGGTGAGCTGCAAAAGGAGGGGCAATGAGGGATGATGGAGGGGTAAAGAGGGGCTGCTCTCATTAGTTCAAGTCCACGTTGAGTAGAGTGATAGAGATGTCTCATAGTTGCCCACTGGCTGTCTTGACTTGTAGCGGAAGAACCGAAAGACAGACGGTATGGTATGTATATTGGCCACTTGCCACAACAATTTCAGACTCAAAATCACGGCCAAGAAATCTAGGACAGCAGATACGCCAAGTGAAGTCATTTTCCTAATCAAAAGCATGTTAGCGTGCATTGCGCTTGACTAATCGAATCCTAACAATGCTACTTACCTAATACGGTAGCTTATCTCTTGCTCCGATGAGTGTCTAAACCAATTATACAGGTAAGCAAATAGTGCTTGAGTTCCTAACGAACAAGGCTGCTTCGCTATATGTTCGAACATCTGTCCATTTATTACATCTCGCTTCAGACCATCGGAAAAGTCACAGGGCTAAACGGGACGCAACGTTTCACCTGATATATTTACATTGGTGAATAGACGGCAAGTCTAGACTTGCACGACTAGCTGAGTCTCTAACGATCGCCCGAAATTCAAACCAGGCTTACGAGTTGCGGAAGAATAAAGAGATATAGCTGAGAGATGGCTGAATCAATCCGCATTCTATTTGTATGTATGAATTTAAAATCCTGACGTTATATATACCATGCGCTTTACCTTGACTGATTATAGTACCCATGTGTTGCAACAAGAGCGTTTAATACAAGGTGCCGAAATGGTAAACCGAGAAGCCCGAGTGGGGTTGATCGGAGGGGTCCACTGCCCCGAAAATCAATTTATCGGGGCGCCTATGCAATCAGTAATGCGTGTGCGATAACCTTAAATTTTGAGCCTCCTTTTTATCGATAAGGAGATACCCAGAAAATATCCTGGCACCCTTGCGCGCAATGGTGGGGGACAGACAATTGCTCATCGCGACGAGTCATCTCGGGATTCTTCCCTCCCACTAGCAGCAGTTGTTGCCACGGTTCGGCAAGCTCGCTGTCACGATGCCTTTCATCGACGATGGGTTCGAGGCGCTCACCAAACCCTTCTACAATGGCAAAAAGCTGACAGATCCAATCTCTGCCGTGGAAGACAAGAACCAGCTGCTCCCCGCCTTCTTGAAGGTGAAAGGTGTGTAGATCCTCTCCCGATACGCATTATGCGCACCGTAGCTAATAATAAATGTTGCCTCCAGGTCTTGTGAAGCAGTATGTTCTTTTGAATTATCAAAGATGCGCGCCTCTTCCCATCAAGTTGCTGACCAGTCTCTAGACACATCGATTCGTACAATTACTTCGTCGATCATGAAATCAAGGAAATTGTGAGGGCCAATCGAATTGTCAAAAGCGATGTCGACAGTAGTTTCTGGGTCGAGTTCCTTGACATCAGGGTCGAGAGCCCGGAGAGCGTTGGCCAGAATGGAACTACCACCAATCCCAAGGTTACTCCCCAAGAGTGCCGCCTGAGAGATGCCACCTACTCTGCGCGCATTCTCGTCGATGTCGCATACACCCGAGAGAGGCAGAAGATCATCCGCCGCAACGTCGAGCTCGCCCGCATGCCCGTCATGCTCCGGAGCAACAAGTGTCATTTGTATGGGGCAAATAATGCCAAGATGGAGATCATGAATGAGTGTCCCCTCGACCCGGGTGGATACTTCATCGTTCGAGGGACGGAAAAGGTCATTCTCATTCAGGAGCAACTCAGCAAGAATCGTGTCATCATCGAAGCCGACGAAAAGAACAATATCATTACCGCATCCGTCACGAGTTCTACACACGAAAGGAAGTCCAAGACGTACGTTACTCTCAAGAAGGAGCGCATCAATCTTCAACACAACGTTCTGGCCGAGCCGATACCCATTGTCATCATCCTCAAGGCCCTTGGCGGTCTCACCGATTTCGAAATAATGCAGTTGGTTACTGGCTCCGACGCCCGGTATCAAGATGATTTCGAGATCAACTTCTCCGAAGCCGTGGTAGCAGAGGTCTTCACCCAGCAACAGGCACTCGAGTACATCGGTGCGAGAGTCAAGATGGGCATGAAGGGACGCCCGGCCAGAGGAGGGCCCCCTCAGCCACGTCGCAGTGTCATTGAAGAGGGGCTTGATGCTCTAGCAAACATTGTCATTGCGCATATTCCAGTCGAAGGCCTGGACTTTTATCCCAAGGCTGTCTACGTAGCTATGATGACACGACGAGTCTTGATGGTCCGCCACAATCCGAAGCTGGTCGACGATCGGGATTTCGTAGGAAATAAACGTTTCGAGCTTGCAGGCCAGCTTCTATCACTACTCTTCGAAGATTTATTTAAGAACTTTTTGAGTTCACTCAAATTCAATATCGAGAACACTCTTAAGAAACAGCACCGTGCCATTCCAGCAGACCCTCTCCTGCAGATCGGTGCTCAGGGGAAGCATATCACTGAGGGGCTGAATCGTGCAATACAAACAGGAAACTGGACAGTCCAACGATTTAGGATGAATCGAGCTGGTGTCACCCATGTTCTGAGCAGACTTAGCTACATAGCGGCACTTGGAATGATGACTCGTATAAGCAGTCAGTTCGAGAAGACCCGCAAAGTCAGTGGTCCTCGTGCTCTTCAGCCATCACAATGGGGTATGTTGTGTCCATCCGATACACCTGAAGGTGAGGCGTGCGGTCTCGTCAAAAACTTGGCATTAATGACACACATCACCACCGATGCCGACGAAACACCCATCAAGAGATGGGCCTTCACGTTGGATCCTCCAGCACAGCCTCTGAGAAACTTCTCCGGTGCCGAGATGCAAAAGAAAGGCACCTATATAGTACACATCAACGGAACTCCGTTTGCCATTACTCGATTCCCCAAGAAATTCGCCGCCAATTTCCGTACCATGAGGCGACGAGGTTGGATATCTCCCTTCGTCAGTATCAATGTCAACGAAAATCTATCAGCCGTGCACATCGCTACAGACGAAGGGCGAATTTGCCGACCATATATCATCGTAAAAAACGGAAAATCAAGGATAAAGGAGAGCCAGCTGAGGATGTTACAAGCGGAGAAAATTACATTCGATGACTTCCTACGAAATGGTGTCGTCGAATACCTCGATGCAAATGAAGAGAACGATACTCTCATTGCTGGTACTGAGAAAGATATCACTAAAGCGACTACCCACCTTGAGATCGAACCTTTCACATTGCTCGGAGCCGTTGCCGGTCTTATCCCCTTTCCACATCACAATCAATCACCGCGAAATACGTATCAGTGTGCTATGGGTAAACAAGCTATTGGAGCCATTGCTTACAACCAATTTAACCGCATCGACACCCTCCTCCTAACTATGGTATATCCTCAGCGACCAATGGTGATCAGCAAAACGATAGAGCTTATTCACTACGACAAATTGCCTGCTGGTCAGAACGCTACCGTCGTTGTCATGTCCTACTCCGGGTATGATATCGAAGATGCTCTTGTACTCAACAAAGCGTCTCTCGACCGTGGCTTCGGACGGGCCCAGGTATTCAAGAAGTATGCGGCTGATCTTCAAAGGTACCCTAACGGGAGCCGCGAGCGCATTGGAGATAAAGATCCGGAACTTGACAAGAACAAGGCCTTATCGAAGGATGGTCTCGCAGACGTTGGCTGGATGGTCGAATCAGGCCAGGTCATGATCAAGAAGGAGAGTCCGCAGGACACTACCAGCTCAACGATAGGAATGGAACGGAGAGTGGAAGCTTTCCGTGAAACCCCTATTACGTACAAAGCTGCAGACCCGGCCTATATCGACAAGGTCATGATTACCCAGACGGACAGAGAGACGCAACTTATCAAAGTTCAGACAAGGCAGACCCGACGGCCCGAGATAGGCGACAAGTTTTCGTCCCGTCACGGCCAGAAGGGTGTGGTCGGTATCATCGTAGATCAAGAAGACTTGCCATTCTCAGATGCGGGAATAGTTCCTGACATCATCATGAATCCCCATGGTTTCCCTTCGCGTATGACAGTCGGAAAATTACTAGAGTGTCTCACGGGCAAAGCATCCGTCATCAAAGGACGAAAAGATTACGGATACGGAGACGCCTTCCGTTCGCATCCCCTGGAAGCAATGAGTGCGGAGCTGGTCGATGCGGGTTTCTCGTGGGAAGGCAAGGATTATTTCACCTCGGGGATTACGGGCGAGCCCCTCCAAGCCTACATCTTTAATGGCCCCATCTACTACCAGCGGCTGAAGCACATGGTGCAAGACAAGATGCATTCGCGCTCGCGCGGACCGCGCGCCATCCTCACGCGTCAGCCCACGGAAGGAAGATCGCGAGACGGCGGTCTGCGTCTGGGAGAAATGGAACGCGATTGTCTCGTCGCCTACGGCGCCTCGCAGCTCCTCCTCGAGCGTCTCATGACCAGCTCGGACGCTGTCATTCTGGACGTCTGTCAGCGGTGCGGCCTCTTTGGATCCAAGGGCTACTGCAACACGTGCAAGTCGAGTCAGCAGGTTGCCAAGATGACGATGCCCTATGCTGCGAAGCTGCTGGTGCAGGAGCTGATTAGTATGAATGTGGGTGTGCGACTGCAGTTGGAAGACGAGTTCCCTCATCCGAGGTGATGCGTTGGTTTATGTAAATATGGTGGTGTCTGTTTTTGGCATTGGAAGGCGTTGTTTGAATTAGATATCATTGCATACATGCATTTAAGCGTGGAGTGGCTAAAGTCTATTAATTAACCAGTCTATTTTGCTTCAGATTCGGGTATAAAAAATCTCGCCAACGCTAAGAGTCGTGATGAGATAATATGTGACATTAGTGTAGTAATCCTGCCGCTATAATTTTACTCAAGCTCTCTGTAGATATCCTTGTTCCTTTCGGTGAGTGTTGTTGCTAGTCCTGCCAGTCTTCCGTTGACGCAGAATGCTTTTTATCGAGAACAATTCTCCGTATTACCATGATCAATGATTCGCGTTCTTCAGCTTCTTGTTCTTCGCCCGCTCGACCCCCTTCAACCCCCCAGCCACGACCTCAAACTCAACAGCGCCCTCAAGTCCAGTCCCAGTACCAGGGACATGCGGCGCAAAGACGACCTTCATCCACCTGCGCCAGGACCTGACGTAAGGTCCCACATTCGCAATCTCATCATCGTAGGTCGTCATAGCCGTGATCCCATTAGCATCACCACCATCATCATCATCATCTCCGACGACCACCTTCCGCCCATAAGCAGGACGACGAAATAAGGCAATGCGCGCCGCGATCTGCGTCGACCAGACGAGGCCCAAGCTGGGCGTCTTCAGCGTCTCGTTCAGATGTTGGTGGGGGTCGTCCCCCCACCCCGTGAACCACCGCTGCTGGTGGTCGAGAGAGAGCGCGGCGGGCGCGGCGGGCACGAAGTCCTCGGGAGGCGGCTCCGGCATGCTGGAGCGGACTACTATGTCGGCTGTGCTGCTGGAGGGCTCCACGTCTTGGATCGCGTTGCTTGGGTTATTCATGTTCCGGCTGCGAGACGCCAGGGGACTTTCCTGCGACATGCCGATGGCCTGGGGGCGTCGGTGCTGCGGGCCCGGTGTCGTCGTCGTCATCATCATCAAAGTCGTCGATGGTCGAGCGCTGCTTCCGCCGTTCTTAATAGCGGGAGAATACGGCTGCGAGTGCGAGGACGAAGAGGCGAACGGATTCGAGCCCGAGAAGCGGTCTGCTACCTGGTTCGCTACGACGACGGCGAGGTCGTGCTTTCGCGCGAGTTCCCGCAGGAGGTGGCCGAGACGCACGAGCTCGGCGCTGCGCGCGGCCATGTTAGAGCCGCCGCTGCCGCGGTCGAATTCGGCCCGGTAGTTGGCGGCCACCGAGTCCAGGACGATCAGGCCTACGTTCCGCCGCGCCACCTCGACGGGGACCTGGTATGTGAGAATGTGGTCTTGGGACTCGAGATCCGGCGTCACAGTGCTGATGACACGATCTAGGGACGGTCTGGTCGTGTCTGCGTCCAGGGTGCGGAAGAACGGGTTCTGTGCCAGGATCTGAGATAGTCGCTTTGTGGATAGCGCTGCTTCTGTCGATATGTACAGCGCGGGCCGTCCTAGTCCGTGCGGTGGTGGGAGTTGCACCGATAGGAGTAGCGTCAGCAGGAATTGCGTCTTGCCCGCGCCGCTCTCACCTGTGATTTCTGTGATGTAGCCTGTCGGGACGCCGCCTCCGAGGGCTGCGTCCAATGAGGCGTCGAGGGTGCTGATGGTGTGCCATGGACGTGCCAAGAGCTCCGTGCCAGTTTGCCTTAGAAATCCCTCCTTCATTCCAGAGTGCCTCTTCTGCTGGGCCTCATTCTGTCTGGCTTCATTCTGCTTCTGTTTCCCGTCGCCCTCATCCGTAGCGCTCACGCCGAGATCGGCGTGCAGGGCAGCTAGTATAGCATTGCACAGCCGCTTGACGTCCAGCAGCGGCAACTGAGTGCGCTTCCCGATCTCGGGCAGCTCGAGAGTGAGCAGATCGGTGACAGTCAGCTGGTTCTTCTCGATGGCGGGCAGCAGACGCGCATACTGGGCGACAGGAAAGTCGGGCAGGACCTGGGACAGGTCGGTCATGAGCGCTGCTGCATTTGCGGGTTCGCCGTGCCGAGCCCGGGAGCGCCTCGGAAGGGACGGGACGGGACGACTTTGTAAGCGAGGTTGGTCTCTGAAGTTGGTTTGGTTTATTCAGCCTCATTCATGAGCTAGAGATCTCGATCTCATTCATTACCACTGCTGCAGTAGTTGAGTGTTAAAGCTTGAAATGAGGTTGTGAGTTTGCCGCCTGCTGTCGTCTGGTTGTTGTCCATGTCAGCTGTGTGGTCGCACCTGTACGACAATTCAGGCTATGAGGGACAGTGTGTATTAAGATACCTTACGGAGTAGTCCCTTTGACAGGCCAAAAATAGCCAGGTAGGTAGCACAACACCGCCTTGCATCACATGATTATATCAGCTATAATTTCAAGTTACTCAACCCTTCATGAGCTGAGACACGCTTTCAGGATTGATATCTGCACAGCTCACACCTACTCTCACACTTCTAAAAAGTTATAGGATGTTCTAAGTAAATTCTTTTTTTTTTTTTTTTTTTGGTAAAACGGATAGCACTTCTCGCCTATTTACACCCTTTTTATTGGTTAGCTGGGTACCACCCATTCCGAATTCGTTCACCGAGGCACAAAGTCTTGGAGAGAGGGTCTGGACAACAAAAATGTGCTAGACGATCACTCAAGCTGAAGTTGTTCCGTCTTATTTTTGCCATGTCTCTCCCTCCCTAGTCTAGTTAGTGTAAAGTGCGGTAGCATCACGACTGGGGTTGGTCTCAGCCGCACCGCATTAGCAGCCACCGATGTTAGTCATCTTATACCTAGCTCTCGCTTTCTTGACGCTTTTTTATGCCTCAATATCTTCAATTAATCCAGCTCTTATGTTCGAAATTGCTGACAGGAGACGCCAGTGAAACTTGGAGCATACACCAAAATATGAATGATGGCGGTCTGGACCCTTCGTCTGGCTTATGCAGACTTGTTCCAAACCCCAGAGCCGCACGCCCACGATCTCGTGGCAACTCTATCCTCAATAATGTCTTAGCGGCCCATTAAATCTGTTCAGCTCCTGCAAGCCGCCCACAACAACTCCCTCGCCATTGGGTACCATCGGCCCATGATGCTTGACCCGCAATCTCCTCTCTAGTGACTTACTTCGTAAATGGAATCTAGCCAAGCCCGTTGTGGCTACAGGCTGGAAGCCATGAATCTAGGCCTGGTGCGCCCAACCCGTTGGTTCAAGATGAGAGGAAATATGCCTTGGCTACCTTATGAGAGCTAGCGGAGAACAGGGTCTTGCTCAAGCTGTCTCTTAAACATACACAGCCCGCGTTCACCTTCCAACGCTGGTCCCTTTTGCCCCTCTTCCTCTTTTGTGTCGACGCGGTCTTGGTTGCAAGAGACTCTGTTCTTCCATCTCATCACGAGTCGTCCTAATTGCTCTGTCGGGCCAGCTATAGACAGAACTATAGAGAGAGTCGACGACAAGAGATAACGACATCATGTCGAGGTTCCTAACCACCGCAACGGTTGTTACCGCCGTCCGAGCCCTTGCCTTTGATGGGAGGCCAGCCCGAGCAACAGACGTCGTCATCCCAGACCCTACTTTTAATTTCCCAGCGATCACACAAGCTCCTAACATAGAACTGTTCAAGAGAGCCGCAGGGGATCAGACTGTTCTCATTGCACCGGACAATACTTGCGGTTATGTTTCTGGGAGGCCCGGTAAGCTCATACGATTCTTGTCATGCAAACCCATGCTGATTCTTGTGTGAAGGTGCTGCCGTTACCTGCAATAATGATTACACGTGCGCTTTTATAATCCAGGAAGATTTCGGCCGTGCTGGCTGCTGCCAGGGCGATAATTGCGGTCTCCGTGCAACCTGTCTGGACTACAACCAAGTGTACTCGCAAAGCGCCTGTGATAATGGATGTCTCCAGGACACTTTTACTCTCAAGTGGTATGTTGAGAATAATTATATCGAACGGCGTCTACTCACACTATCACAGTACCGAGACAACTGCTTCTTTCTGCAACACGGAAACATTCTACAGCGGCATCATAGATTTCTACTGCAATTCGTATAATATCTCGACGCCTCAGCAGCTCTATACGACATATAGTGGGGAGACCGGTGCCAAAACTTGGCAACAATTCATCATAACACCGACAGCATCTGGAACCGGCAATACTGGTCTCAACAGCGCCACTGATGATGGATCGTTCGGTCTTTCCATCACTTCGAAAGCTGCCCCATCGAATACCCAAACTTCTAGTGGTGGAAGTGGCAACAACGGCAGTAGTGGCGACAATAGTGGCAATAATAACAACAACAATCCTCCCACCCAAAAGCAATCATCTACGCCCATTGCCCCCATCGTCGGTGGTGTCGTAGGCGGCGTAGGAGGTCTCGCCCTCATCGGCCTCGCTATCTGGCTCATCATCCGCCACAACAACAAGAAGAAGAACGCCGCCGCCGCCGCTACTCCCGGACAGCCGATGCAGCAGACAGCGGCCGCGGGCGGTGGTATGTCTCCGCCGCCAAATGGTGGCGCTGCCGGATATCCTCCTACTAATCAAGGATACAACGGGGCCTACGGCCAGCCACCATACCAGCAACAGACTCCCCCGCCGCAAGCCTACTATCCCACAGGCGAGCAGAAGCCCACGGGATTTGTCGGTCTCACCCCAACGGGCGTGCCAGACCGCCACGACTCGACGAGCCCCGTCTCGCAGATGTCTGATCCCAGGTATAGCACGCAGCCTCACAGTCCGACCACGACGCTCAACTCGAACTGGGGCCCTCAGACGGGTCATCCGGGCCAGCCGGGTTCGCCGAACGTGCCGCAGACCGTTTACGAGGCTGGTGGAAACGTCGTCGGCGAAAGAGATTATAACTCGAATCACCGTGGCCAATTCCATGAGATGGCATAAATACCTAACTAACTACCGCTAGGAAAGAAAGAAAGAAAGAAAGAAAGAAAGAAAGAAAGAAAGAAAGAAAGAAAGAAAGAAAGAAAGAAAGAAAGAAAAATTGGTCTCTGTTCAATTATACTATGATAGAGGAGGTACCGAGATATACGGTTAAAGATATGTATTTACGCATAAGTCAGATGGGAGGTTTTTATTTTCTCGCAGCCGACGTATTACATTTACTAGCATAGATAAGCTAGATATGTGGACATTATTGGGTTGGAAGCATCGAGTTTCGGAGTTTTTGAGGCATCCTTGACTATCTTGAGATGGGACATTAATATGATGTAAGAAAGGAGCGTGGTTCTTGCGTTTATATATATACCTTTGATATCTCTCATCTCTGATATGAATCTTTGAAATCGTCTGGATTTGTCGTTTCTAATTTGAGTAGCGGTTTATTTGTGGTTCACTGACACACTCCAATATGTATAGAAGTCTATTATATTTTCGGCTCGAATATGTTAATTAACTCAAGAAGCCAGTCATGAATCTTCAAATCACAAGGCCTCGCGTGTGAGGTTAGATGTAGAAGAATAAAAATATAAATAAATAATTCTTACCTTTTTGCTATGTTTAGTCAGCGCAACATACAGACCCATGATGACCATTTGCATTTCAGAGTACATTTTTGAAAGGCCAACAGAAGCATTCTTAAGCTAAGGGGGAACAAAAATAACATTATCTACTCTGACGTACAGCATCAATCATAATACCCGAATCACTTAAATTTTCTACAATTTCGCTATCATGGTATCTCGAACATTCATCATAAATGATCCAAACTCATAACCCCCTCACCCATAAATAAAATACACTTTCTTTTCGACGTTCCACGAAAAGCCCTCGCGTAAGAATCAGTACTCGGCAAGCCGCAATTTCTTCCCCACCTCCCTCCTTCTCGCGTTGGCAGCAGCGCGCTCAGAAGCTTTTGTTTCGCCAGAATCGAATGCGTCGCCGCGAGCCTTGAGGGCTTGGAGGAGCATGCCTGCGTCGAAGAAACCATCTAGGGAAGGTATTAGTATATTCACCATTGCTTCATCTGGAAGAGATTCAGATGAAGGTACAAATAAAGACTTACATCCGCCCATTTCGTCGTCACTCATGAGCACGCTCTCTTCGGTCGGCGATCGCGTGCCAGTAGATGATCCGTTAACTAGCCGCAAGCGCGTTGTGTTGTTATCCAAGCCCGTAATCATACGTCCGCGGGCCTTGAGTCGGTTACTGGTCCTCGCCTTTGTGTGATCGATCTCGCGGGCCCGTGTTTGCTTGGTGCTAGCTGCCTTGCGACCCGTGATACGCAACACGCGGCGGATCTCGAGCAGGTAACTCTCGAGAGCGTCAACAAAACGCTTGGTCTGTCGATGCTTGCTCGAGACACAGATGTTGATGCCATCGTCTTTGATAATGTAGCCTATGCCGAATCCATCACCGGATGTAGGACCAAATCCGAATTGTCGCAGCGATGGATTTCCGCAATTCGACGTCGATAGGATCGTCGTGTTCAGTCTGTCCCAGCCCCCATCGGCAAATATTGCTGGCACTGGGTGAAGATCCCGCGATCGAGGATTTGATGTTGTGCTGTCGCCCCGTTGGCGCTGCGGCATGTCTATGTCTATCGAGGTTGCAGAGTCACTGCCGGGACTTCCAACAACAGAATCTCGGAAAGAGCCATTTTCCACTGGGCTAGAATATCCAGCACTGCTTGTCGATCGACTGCTTTGCTCATTGACATATCTTTGCCACAGGCAGAATAGCGCGTACAAGTGGCGGTCGCAGCCCTCGCCCTTAGCGCACTGCCGAGTACTGTTGACGTGATGCTCGCATGCTTTTCGAAGGGCCTCAACCTTTGCTTCGGCTGGGTTATCAGCCCAGAATGTTTGGACGAAATTGACGGACTCCTCTGTAACAGAACGGATAGCCTCAGTACGACCGTGAAGATAAGCCTTCGTCATGGCCGGCTCGTATGTACATTCCACTCTCCCGTAGAGTCCATAATAAGCAGCTTGAAACGCCATTTGTACAAACGCGTCGGGAGAGAAGCCCATAGATGTTATGAAGTGCTTGCCGTATCCGCTGAAATCTAAACACTCAAACTCATTTTGGCTAATTAGATCAGCCAACCTCGTCTCTGCAAACCGTACAGCGACAGTGAGCTCTGGGGTCATATCCCACTCCAGCTTGTGAGGAGTTGTGTTGACATCCCCGAAACTTTCTGGGTCCCTTCTTGAAGGATCTGGACTCGTTGATTTCCAGAGACTCGGCGCCTGGCCATTGATCGTCCTAGCAAATCGGAGAATAGTGTCTGTGTAAAGATCGCTAGCAAACCGTAGTACCGTATGGCCGTCGACGCCGGTATGTTCGAAGTTGATACCCGCATTTCCGTTTTTGCAAACGATGATTTGAAGCTTATCATACCATCGATTTACACACGTCCCAATTTGCACTCCCTTGACCACTTCGTTTGTGCCGCAAAGCATGTTTTGGCATAACTCGGCTGCCGACGCGGGCTCCGTGTAGTCCAGACATAGTACGAACAAAGCAGAGTCGACGATTCCAAGGCAATCAGCATTATTGGAATGTTCTTCCCTCGTTAGTACTTCTCTTAATCCGGACCAGATTTTCCTGTTCTCTGTGCTAAGAATTCCCAGTGCACTCTTAGCGGCTTCCTGAATCGGAGTTTGGACTGCATCATCGATGATTGTCTGTAGATTGACTACAAAATCTCTTTCACTCATAATTAGGTCGGAGTTGTCGTCGAGGACGTCAAACCAATAAAACTGGCCATGACAAAGCACGACGATATGCTTTGAATCCGGATCCTGTTCGATTTGGCAACCATGGTTGGTCGGTACACGTGCTGTTCCAAAAAGTCGCGAATACTGATACATACAAAGAGGTTTGCCCTTGATGTTGTCGGGGGGTAACTCTTCTCGGCGTACCGCCCGAACGAACTCCAATGCCGATACTACGAGAGACGCTGCGCGGGTTACCTGGTTGTTTCTTGCAGGCGTTGGGTCATCTTCCAGCAAGAAAAAAGGGTTCAAATTGAGAACGACGGGATTATCGAAATTCAGATACGAGTCGTACCCTGAAACAGAAGTCAGTGTCTTATCATCAATTATAACCGAAACTCACGTACAGAATTGCTCTATAAAACTGCTTTTCCCCAGCGCATAATTCTGGAGCTTTTCTTGGAGATCCGGTCCGTCTGACTTCAGGAATTCTTCTACTGCTATCCTCGTCTCTAGATGCTCTCGAGGCCCTTGCAGGGGTTTTAGGGCAGCTAGATACTTTCGGCAAGAGTTTTCTAGGTCAGGGATGGGTAACTTGGGCAAATTATCCTGGGCGGCAAAGGTGATTCCGCCATCTCTAGACTCTTCGGGAATGATCGATGTCATGGGCATTTTAGATGACGGTTTGGGCTCTGGTGTGTTTCCGTTGATATTCCGGTTGGGGAGTTGTCCCGTAGGCTTAGGCAATGACGTAGGTGAAGTTGATGCAAGAGTCTCACCGAGAGACTTTGGCATAGCAAAAATACGAACTTGTGTAGGCATCCTGTCAGCTTGTGTCGAAGGTAATCAGGCGAATAGAGGCGAGACAAAGGTGCAGATGTTCAAGCCGCGCAGTGCTGTGCGGTAGAAATAATGACAATCGTACAGACAGTAGACGGGCATCCCAAGAGAATCAATCTCCACTTAGTAACTATACCCAGTGTGACGGTTGACCGAGATTAAATTAGGCCCTGCGGAGAAGAAGGGGTAGAGAAATAGAAACAAATTGACCGAGACAAGCTATAAATCGTCTCTACGACGTAAGAGAAAATGATGCAAAGGTAACGTCGGCGCATAGCATGCTGGTCTGGTGGAGACACGGCTAAGTATCCCGAGAGCGCGAAAAGACGAGCCCACGGTAATGGTCCATTATCACATGCGTAGTTAGGGGTATGACAGCTAGGAGGGATTTTGCCTCAAAACGTAGCCACAGCTAAGCACCGTGATTGGGGCAGGTGTGATAAAAGCCTAGGTGCTCTTCCGCAGGGCCGATATTGTCCAGGTTCGAAACAAACGCATATGCCCAGCGCCATCTGCCGAGAGTCTTGTGCAAAGGTCTCGCGTAGACTTAGAGGACGAACAGAAACAACTATCACGTACCTTGTAATAGAATAACCGAGCCAACCCTGCAGAACTGGAACGACTGTAATGGGTAGGTGGCTGACAGGGACAATACCACTTAGGAGATGTAACTGGACAATGAACAACACAATGGGAATAGGTAGAACCAGAGATGCTACGAGCACACGGAGATAAGACGCACACACGCACGCACGTTGCCTTCTCTTAGAAGAAATGAATTAGCACAAGTAATGAAAGTGTGGTTCGGCAATGGCGGCAGTGCTCGGTTTTTGGATGGCGACAGACAGTGCTACTACTCCCTCCGCCCTGGTGTTGAAGAGATCATCAGGTTGGGGGGTTGCGCTGAATGGTGATGGAACGGCCACCAATGACGGCGACTGCCGCCTGACCTCTGTCTCACTGGCTACTCTATCGGTACCTACATTGGAAAGAATAAAATGGAAAGAAAGATCGCAATCACCTGAAGACCCCACACGAGCTGTGGCCCAGCTGTGGCCCAGCGATGATGAGCAGCAGCGATTGCCTGTCTACCCCACGGGGGGCCCTGGTGTCTGCCCTGGTAGCTGTACAGTAGTAGATCTGGAGCAAGAAGCTTGTCTTGGTGCGCGGTTGCGCGTGGGTCGTTCTCGGACAAGTGGATGTGCTCTGGTTGGGTAAGTTCGGGGAAACGGCGCGGACAATAAGCAGAACAACGAGCCTTGTTCGGGCTGAGACGAGAATATATAAGAACTCGGTTATGCTGCTCCTAGCGTCGCAGGCGTGGATGCGACCGATATTGCGTGAGATTAGCGGCAGTTAGTAGAGACCGAGCGCTGTTAACCTGGAAAGCGATTCGCCAATTCTGAAGTCGCGAGAAGCCCGATTGATACCAGTTAGTAGCACAATCTGTCTATGCGACTTGGGAAGTGAGTAAGAACCTTGGAGGGGGTAACTAGTAGGGCTGGGCGAGCGATGATGCAACAACTTTCGGAAAGTGGGGTTCGCTTGTGCATCCAGAACCACCAAGCCGGGCGAACTGCGAACTGGTCCAGGTCAGGGCAACTACGAACAACAGCCCATTCCGGCAGGCTGCTCTTCGCTTGTACTTTACATAAGGTATGCATAGGTAAGTCACCGGTCACCGCGCAGACGACCCTATGTAGGTAGAAATCCGTTTGTCCGGTTCAGGTTTAGACAAGCAGAGCAATGTATAAATAGGCATTGGAACTTGGCTTTCTCCCAAGGCACGTAGCACGAAAGATAATGGAACGTCACAGGTCTTGGCAAGTCCGAGATATGGAATGACCAGCGACACATGGTGAAGACGATGGCGCAGCCCTCCTTTTCGTTGCAGTCATCCTGCTCCTGTTGGAGATGACGGTGCATTACATGTGACCTGCCGAAATTAAGCTTAGCAGCCTCACATTCAAGCACTTCTGGGGTCCATGACTACCCCGCTGATTACCTATACAATTCTGCCAATATTCACATGTCTGTCAGCTTGCCCAGGTAGATACAAATAATCAATGATACCTACATAATATGGTCGCCTTCAAGGAAGATTAAAAGCAACTCAGCAGACAGAAATCGACAGCATGGACAAGATGCAGGGGGCCTTTGATAGGCAAAATTTAGCTGATCAGGTATTGCTTCGAAAAGTCCCCTGCATTCGTGAGCCAACTTATTAATGGACACTTTGGTTATGCAGATGTCCTTTAAGCTTCGTGATATGGTATGTACGAGTTTATTTTCTTACTTGTTTGCTCATCTATTCTGATTCTGCTTTTTCATTATATATCTCCTGTATGCTTTCTTCTGCTCTGATAGTAGAAGAGTATACTGCTAAGTTAAACGTTATGCACCTAACGCCCACTTGCTTATGGCATACACACGAATGAGTTGTCTTGTCAGTTCAATTATCCTGATGCGAACTAAAAGTCTAGCCTAGTCACACTTAAAGTTGCAAACTTACCTAAGTTATGTCTTCCCATATAAGATTTTTTTTTTTCACAAGGTATAACAGTAATTGAAAGAATTTTTAAATGAAACCAATCAATATATAATTCACCTTAGCATGACTCCAATGTAAGTTGATTATATATGTACGCAGTGGAGGTACTTAATGACCGACCTTATCGGGGACAAATCGGATGCCAAGCCGGACAGACAGCCCGAAACGCTGTACGACGACGTCAACATCAAGCTCGCCGCCTATCTAAAACACGCAGAACTCAACTACGTTCATCACAAGTTGTCATATTACGCTAATTACCTAACTCCTTTGTATTTATATCCCTTAGCTATGCGTGTTGATAGAGCTACTGATGAATAAGCGATACATCTAGCCCTTACCTACCTAGCTAGTGTAACGCGCGGCGGGCCGACCCAGCTCATCGGATAAGGCTACGGCGTCATTAAGCAAGGGACAAGAGGCGATGACCAACGCCTTTTTTTTTAACCCATTCAACCTACTAATTGGGTGAAGAGCATACGGCCAATTGCCTCGTAATCTGTCCGGCCTGTCCTATTCAAGGCGTCAACGGCCCGGTGCAAGGGCAGAATACTTAAAACTTACTCATCACACAACCCCGCCATCCCACCACCATCCCACCATCCAACCATGTACTCACGGCCAACTTTCTGGCTCGAGTTCCGGCTGCTGAGTGATGGTCTGCAGACCAATGCGGTCCATGCTATGCCACTGACGGCATGGCACAAGAAGAACACGCCCGTCTTCTCCCTCTTCCCCGCGCTACCCACGGAGCTCCGTCTGAAGGTCTGGGAGTATCTGATCGCGCCCCGGATCGTGGGGATAGCTTGTCGTAAGTTTATATCTATCTATCTATCTATCTTCCACCCCTAACTTCTTGGAGCCGGTCCCAGATAGTTAGTTAGTACTTACTGAACACGAAAACTAGTCTGTCTCGACGACGGTACCTCCTCTGTCGAGGTACAGCGCGACGAAATCTGGGGCCCTCATCCGGCCATCAAACCCGCCGTCCCGGTACTGCTGCATATCGACCGCGAGACGCGGGCGCTGGCGCTACGGCATTATGAGCTGAGCTTCGAGTGGAAGGTCCCGCGGGTGTTGGCGGGCGCGGACATGCATCCCCCTGCCCCGTCGCGGTCTCCCATCCTCGCTCCCCCTCCCGTCATGCCGGAGTCTCCTGCTGCTGGGAGTTCACGGCCCACTAATGATTCCTCCTTATCTCACATCAGCTCTTACCACGATCTTCTAGATCCGTCACCTCCATCGTCAACTTCAGGGGTAGGGGGTGAAAGGAGGACAGGGGCAGAGGCAGTGTACAACTCAACTACAACAACAGCAACAAACGGCGGCACGACAACGGCAATAGGCAAAGGGACCTCGACAATATTCTCCCCAGAGCGACGCACGAGCTCGCCTCCGCGGACCTGGTTCAACTTCGCCCTGGACGCCGTGTACCTGCTCGGCGAGCTGGAGCCGTGCGACAGCTTCGGCTTCAACAGTCCGATGACGTACTTCATCCCTTCCCAAACAGCGCGGCGCGTGCGCAAGGCGGCGGTATCCTTCAGCGCCCTGCGATACGGCGGGACGGGCGGCCAGCAGATCTTCGGCGCCTTATTCCACGTCGTCGACCGCTTCCCGCCCTCGTCCGACGACGGGGAGGTGCTGGTCTGCGTCACCGAGCGCGACGAGTGGACGCATGCCATGATGGGGTACGGGACCCCTCTTGTGGACGAGGGGGATCGCCGCCGCCGTAGCCGCCACCACCGCCGCCTTCTTGAGGCTCGGACTAATAATAACGATAATGTGGATGCTGCTGTGGGCCGCGAGATAGGGGTTGGGGCAGTCACGGCACAGCGGCTACCCGCCGATGATGATGAGGCCGAGGGGGGAAATGTTGTTCAGAAGATCTGGCGCGATTGGTATCGTGGCGCCATCGTCACTTCGCCCCTGAAGAATCTGCGGTTCTCCCTCATACCGGAAAGCGATCTAGAGCACCACGTGTACGATTTCATGATGGCGACGCCGGCGAAGCCTCGGCCAAGGGGAAACAAAAGAGACATTAGCACGGCGGAACGGTAGAAATGGACATATAGATAGGTTAGGTCTTTAATTGGCGATGTAAATAAATATTTGTGTAGCGTGTGCAAGGGTTGACTAGTTGGTATTCTTACCCTCCTTCTGAGGATTGAGTGGTGAACTTATTTGTACAATTCCTTCTTCCATGCATTTCCTTCTTCCCATACACCTATATGGGAGTCGCGCTGCACCAGGAACCGCTCCAAGGTCTAAAAGAAAATATGGACTAATGCTACACCCAAGCCCAAAACGCCGCGTTGATGGTACATTAAAATCGCTATCATTACCGTAGCCCCTTTTCGCCGTTCTTGCCACTCCCAATCTCGCAGAGGGCGGGGAGGCCACCTCCACCGTCAGACCGACCCTTGATCCCGCCCAGCAACCAGTCAGTCAGGCCGACGACGCGCGCGCCGACGCCCTTCTCCCACTCGCCGTGCTCGTCGACGTGCTCGATGGTGTGGCTGATGACGCGGCCGTCCTTGTCGAACTCGAAGACGAAGAGGCCCGTGAAAGCCTTCTTCTCGCCTATGGCCTGGGATCCGCGCAGGTGGGCGTCGAGGTTCTGCTCCCCCCGCTCCGTCAGGCTGAGCTTGGAGTCTTCCTCTGCTTTATCGGATGAGGAGGCCGTCCGCCACTTCACGACTAGTTGCTCTCCGTAGGCACCTGGGCGTCGAGGTGAGAAGTGTACAGGCTGGCTGACCATGCGCTCGGATAGGATCTCGAGCCGGACGTTGCCGACGATGGGTACTCGGTTCCATGCGATTGGCGATGTCCAGAGCGCCGCGATGTAGCCGACTCGGCCTGAGACGGTGGGGAGGTACGGATGTGTGGATGGGAAAAGGTGGAGAGAGATATTGGGTGATAGGATCTCTTGCGGTAGTGGCGATTGTAGGAGGGTCGGGAGGCGCTCTTGGAGAATGCGCAAGGCTTTTTCGCAATTGGTGTTAGTTTGGTTCTGGGAAGCCTGTTTCTGGTGGTCTGGAGTCGCTACTCACTTTTTCCGAGCTTGACTTTGCGCTCGTTCTCGGGCGGTGTTGGGCCTCTGCTATCTGGTATCGGCAGGTCGAATTGTGGGTTTGTTGAATTGAACCATATTGGCGTTACTCCCGGCCGCGGCGCAACCGAGATCGGACCTATTGAACTTTTTGTTGGAGATATGGAAGAGGTGGGGGAAGAAGGTGCAGTATTATTCGAGGTTATAGGAACCGTGACCCGCGAGAAGACGGCAGCCGTAGCTCTTGGGGCCAGGAGGTGGGTTGACGCGCGAGCAACACTGATACTGTTGCTGAGGGACATGAGGCCGGGGCCACGACGGTGGTATTAGTCGGGCATGAATTCGATTGGAGGTGAGAAAGTAAGGGAAGAGTAGAGCCGTGCAAGTTTTGCTGGCTACAGCGCTGTAATAATGTTTTAATATGCGTCGTATGGGACAGAGAGCGATGAATGATGCTGCTTGCTTCAGTTCTTTTTCAAACCTGGTAGCTATAGCGAAGGTGATAATATGATGTAACTGAAGCTTTTTTTCCCACCTTTAATATACAATTTTAGAGACAAGGCTTGATGGAACCGGGCGACTGGAGCACCTGTCCTACCCAGGCTAGTCTGTATGTACCTTGGCGTGGTGTCCACCAATGAAACTTGCCCCGCTAGAGCGATTGAGATAGCGTTGAAACGACCATTGCCGTCCGCATTCTGGGGTTGTTCTTTAGACAAGTGGAATGTATTTCGTCCAATGAGCTCATCATGAATGTTCTATATCCTTAATCAATTCATTTCTATGATATTTTGTATTCCGAAAGAATTTTGTAATATTGAAAGTTAACATGATGGCACTATTTGTGTTTATAGAATCCTCTATGGGCTGTGATAAGTGATACATACTTTGATCTGCCGAATTTTGAACAGGGAGCAAACCCTTTGATTGAAAACTTACGGCCGCCTTCGTTGTATGGTTTAACCTTCTTTTACATGTTTCTGAAATTTTGTAGTTGATTGGGTTGCTAAACTGCATCTCAGAAACCCTGCTGGATATTGTCTGCGTTCTCTGGTTGATGACACTTAGTAGTTATTCAAAACGCATATACGAGATACCTAGCCCCAGCAGTTCAGTGTTATGAATACTTTGCGTCATAAGCTTATGTAAGAGCCCTTATGAACAGAATGGATATACCTATTTTGATAAGCAAGAATGGTGTATCCGCGTGATGCTAGGACAATGACAAGTTATAGAAAACAGCGCTTCGTCATGTGAGCATAGCATAGCCCAGGAGTGAGAGATAAGAGCGGCTGAACCACAGTCCATCTATGCGTCTGTAGCCATTTAAGATCTGATATCTAGGTTATCACCTACCTAAGTAACAGACGGATTATTTAGGTGAATCAGTTAACAGGTAGCACCTAAGTATGGTTTGTGCAGGGACCTGAGATACAGTGAATACCTAGTTATGTGTTGTGCAAGGTCCGGGCCGTATTATGTATTACCTAGCTTGTTTCTGGTGCCTGTGATCTGCCTGTGAGGCGTGCAAGCCCAGCGTGAAGTTAGTGGTTAGTAGGCTAGCTAGCAAGTGGATCCCATTAGCCTGTCTCGCCCACTTATCGTCCGTGAAAGGTCTGGTGTGACCCGCTGGCCTTAGCACTCCTTGACGTTCCGTGACCACTGACGACCGTGCAGGTAGCCTACAGATAGACACCACGACGCCTTGTCTTAATTCTTCTTTCTACATCATCTTCACAACAACGAAAACAGCATCACGATCCCCGATCACCACGTACCTGTGCCGCCACCACCCCGTAGCACTCCATAGCCGTCTATCCAGCCAGTCCGTTAGATTCTATTGTTGATTGCCGTTGACCCCTTTTTTGCTGCCGCCTCCTTTCCGTTGTGTCCATCGACAGCCGCATCATCCATCATCATGAATCCTGAGTAGTATGTATCACCGCCGACTGCCCACCCGCGCCCCCGGCAATCGCCCCCGACGATGGCTTCAACCACTAACTCTCGTCGATAGAGCAAACCCCTCGTCCGATCCCTTACCCCTCGCCCCTCGTTTGCTCTTGCTAGCACCCCTCGCTTGCTGCTGCCTCTGCTTCCCTCGCAGGTGCACTCACCTCTGCAATGGTTTTCTTCAAAGTCCATTCTCTCCTCCTTCCGCTTCCACCTCCCCGTCTCTTGCCTTCCTCTCTACTTTCAACATCGTTGAATTCCACCATACACATATTTATCTGCTGTATCGGCATCGATATTCTCAACCATGTCTTCAGGAGAACCACCTTACATTGCCGGCCTAGAGCATTACAACAATTCAAAGAAGCTCCAGGAGGTCCTTCAGCGAGAATGTAAGCTGATGCCGCGTTACGATAGATACGATTACCTCTTCAAGCTTCTCCTCATCGGAGACTCCGGTGTCGGAAAGTCTTGCCTGCTGCTCCGTTTTGCGGATGATACCTACACAGAATCTTACATTTCTACAATCGGTGTCGATTTCGTATGTTATGCTACCAAAATCCTACTAATGCTATCCATACTGACGAAAATGTAGAAAATCCGTACTATCGAACTCGATGGCAAGACAGTGAAGCTCCAGATCGTAAGATATTCCCAAGTGCGTAAGTCCTCGCATCACGTAACTAACTGTGAACTTCTATTAGTGGGATACCGCTGGTCAAGAGCGCTTCCGTACCATCACTTCGTCCTACTACCGTGGCGCCCACGGTATCTGTGTCGTTTACGACGTCACCGACATGGACAGCTTCAACAACGTGAAGCAGTGGCTTCAGGAGATTGACCGCTACGCCACTGAAGGTGTCAACAAGCTTCTTGTGGGTAACAAGAGCGATATGTCCGACAAGAAGGTGGTCGAGTACACCGTCGCCAAGGTATGATTTACAAATTCATACCCTATTTCTCATATATCGAGCGTGAGGGCGCTTCGTTTCCCTGCTAGCCCAGCTGACAAATGCTTTAGGAGTTCGCTGATAGCCTTGGAATCCCATTCCTCGAGACCTCGGCTAAGAACGCCTCCAACGTCGAGCAGGCCTTCCTGACTATGGCCCGACAGATCAAGGAGCGACAGGGTTCGCAGGCCACCGCCAACACCAAGCCTGGTGTGCAGGTCGGTCCTGGTCACAACGTGGCTAACCCATCAAGCGGCGGCTGCTGCTAAGCTCGACGTTCTTCATGATACCCTCTCACACAAGTTATCCTTGACATCCATTTGCACTTTCCTGGAACGGGTTGGCAGTACAGACATGCGGGGAGCCGGGATGGCAATGTGGAGTTTGCGCGTGTTTTGTCGCTTTGGCTGCGAACAACTACGAATAACTTCGACTGCGAATAGATGAATGGATCGATTTGGATCACTCCCAAATTGCACTTTATCTATCGAATGTCACTCGATATCAACCCACTTGGTTCCTGGTCTGTGTGAGATGGTTCATGAAATGCTTAATCATTGCTTCCTCAAACCCAATCTTGTCACCTAATGCATGATCATGATCCCGGATAAAGAATTCGTTTGTTTTAGATTTGCCCGCCAGTATAGGACCGTTCACATCTGGCATTTGTATGCGTTGGGGATATTTCTACTTGTGTACATCCCCTGTGGTTGGCGATAGGTGGTAGGAACTGGAGATTTCAATAGCCACTGCATATCGTCACTGGGATGTATGTTCTCGCTCGTTTATTGTCTGGACTTGGCTTGGCATGCTTTGCAATAGGGACGTCTTAATAAATGAAGTTACATACAACTGCCTAGTCATATTGTGCAATGGGTGCTTCTAATGGTTAGGCTGTCACCTGGGCGGTAGGTGGACTATGGAAACGCGTGGTTGCCTACACCAATAACGCGAAAATCGTGGCAGGTACTTAGAAATTTGTACCTTGGCATTAGATTCACAAGAGGTGCCTGTAGTCATCTATCTATTCCCCTGGGAACCTCGCTCAGTGATCTTTTCTAGAAAGGGTGGATAGGAACGTACCCAGGTAACTGGATGGACATCTATCTGATGTTATGCTGCAGTAAGAAGAGATGTAACGAGTCACCTAGACATAGTATGTAGGTGTTGCAGTTCAGTCTACGTGGTGAACTCAGGTAGGTATAACGGATCCCGTAGAATATGGAGGTTTACATCTAGGTACTTGGCAAAGTAACGGGTTGCTTAAGTAAGGGATGGGGAGACTTCTATAAACAACGAGAGGAAAGTTACCCGCGAGAGGTAGTAGGTGGGTACGTCGTGAGGGCGCTTATCAATATCACACTAAGATGAATATGCAGGGGCTCGATTTTTCGACTTGCTCTCTTATCAATTATTGTTTGGTTTTTTTTTTTTTTTTTCTCGTTTTTTTTCCTATTCTATAAGCAGGTACCTAAGTGTGACCTTCACTGAGTGAGACCTGGTTTCAACTCCTGCAGCCTTTTTGAGCTTCAGACGCGGCGGCGTTTAGTGGTGTGTCTGAGACTGGAACCTCACGTGTACGATAATAAGAAATACTAAAAAAGCCTCCTATTTATCCTTTTTGTAGATTGGTGTTTCATACGATGTGCGTAACCCCGCTCTAATACTTACTCACTACATAATTAACTCGCTCGCACTTTGTCACTTGTTGCTTGCTCATTACTTACGAATCAACCAGGGGTAACTATGGTATGGGGAGAGCGCAGTAATGTTGTGTTCATGCTACATACGCGTTCATAAATGATTAGAAGTTCCTATAAGATTTAGAAGACACCATTATACACCATGTTTTAGTTACTGGGCATAAAATAGTATAGCAAAGACGACAAGGATAGCAATAGTAAATAGATGAATTACTGATTAACCAGACCTATACGGAAACCAAACATCGTAGAGTTGCCCGGCAGGGTTGAAACAGACAGGGTATTTCGACGCCGGGTGTGATGTAAGTGCATGAAGCCCCCTCCCTCCCCCCGCTATGAGATACCAATTAGACAAAGTAAATCAAGAAAACAAGACAAGACGACGTGTTTGCTAAGTCAACAGATGAGTAAGAGGGGATGATAGGAGTATAGGAATTAGTGACTGTGGTGCCATTATGAAATGTCGTGTAGTTAGTTGCATTCCCTTTTGAATGACCAACCCGAGAGAATTCAACCCTTGTCTGTCGTAGCGTGTAGAAAAAAAGCTATGAGAAGTAGGTTTTACCTCCGAAAACTTCTACCCATCCATCTAATGACCCATCTATGAAAGCCAGCGCCCAGCGCCGACTCGGTGTAGACGTGTAAGTAGGTAAGTAATGCGTATCTAAGTTATCGGCGGAAGAACGAGTCATACTATCCATCCAACACCTTTTAAGTGGCGAGCCCAAGCCACTTGAGCGCTTTACTCCTATTACCCTTCCGCAGGCCATTCTCCTGGCTCCAAAGGGGCATATACTTCCGTTCCTCGGCCGCAAATTGGCCATGTTCACCCTCGTCATCGAAATCACAATACAGTTCTTCATCTCGGATCTTAGCATCACTAGCCGCGTCTAATGCGGCGGTATCGCAGCCCAACAAATGCCGCAATTTGTTACGCTGGATTTGTGTCGTCCTAGGGGTTCGGGACGTCGCCCTATTTGAGCTGCTGTGGTACGTCTCGGTGATTGACGCCTTTGACGCCTTGTTTGGCGTTACTGGCCGCTGTGTCGGTGCTGGCAGATCTGCATACGTTCCGCTCGACACGTAATTGTGTGGTTGGGCCCGCAGCTCGTCTTCCGGCATGCGTGCGAAGCCGAGCATTACTGCCGCTCTGAATAACGGTGGGTACTGCTCCTTTGAGCCGATGGGAGATGGCGATGAGAAGTTGTGAGTGTATTGACTCTGCTGAGAATTGGGCCGCGACGAGTTGTCGGGAATATAAGACGGTGAGATTTCGATCAGTATGCGCCATATCGTCGAAATCAGTGTCGCAATTTCAGATTCTGTCGCCGTCGATGTGAGGACGAAGTTCGCCTTGGAAAACGAGGACTGCGATGGGCGTATCCTTTTAGCCGCTTCAAATGTTGGCTTAGGTCCCTTGGGCGAGGGAAGCGTTGGGCCGGTGCCTTTGCTGGCTGAATTCGTTCTCGAATGTGCGATCTTGGGCAATGTTCGTGTCCGATAAGCAGAACTCGATCTTCGATCCCCGGCTTCCGCATCGATTATGCCAGCTACTTTGAATAGATCCATACCTATCAGATGTTGTAACGCCATAACAGTTGATAGATATTCTGGGGGGTAATCAAGTATAAAAAATCGGGTGCCGGAGTGAGCTGCTATATACGTCTCCAGATGAGGTATAATCAACGTTGCAAGGAGTACAGGGTTAGAGAACGGGTTGTCTTGCGTTTGGTTCGCTAGCGGTTGTGATGTGAAAGCTTGCATGGTACTTGCTATGAGATATCTTATCGACGTTAGTCTCGAGAATCATCTTGGAAACCATTATCGTTAACTTACCTCAAATCAAGTCTTCCACTCCGAGATGTGCCATTGGGTCGCCTTCCTAACTTTTCCAAAGAGCTAGTGATAGCACAAAGAAGTCCTTTGCTCACTCCCTTCTGTGCACCTATAGCTAGTATGAGGTCGATCTTCCGTGTCGCCTTCGAATCTTCAGATGGTGCTTCTCGAAATACCGGTCGCCACAAATTGTTCAGCTCGGGTAGTAGTGGAAAATTGAATTGGTGATACCCGGTGTTTTCGGATGGGAAGTGGACGTTGAGGATGGATCTTAACGAGTTCTGGATGCATACAGCGGTTTTACACTCCTTCAGGTCGAAATCGTGGAAAATCTTATCCGACGGGGTGTTTGACCCTTGTGATTGTACCTGGGAAAGAATGGGTGGCGTTGAGACAGATATCTCTTGAGGCCGGCCACCAATATCTTGTTTTGATACGTATGGGGTGGCTCGAGACCCCAAGTAATCACCGTGGGCTGCAAAGGGATCATACTCATCAGAGCTGTATATCGAGATTGAATGTTGGATACCTTCCTCGGCTCGTTCTTGGCTCAAGCCCCCTGTCGTAGGGGTATCGACCTGATTCGCGTTCTCCTTGGATTCTGGAAGTAGAGGCGGCATAGAAATTGGATATCTACCGAGCTTGAAAGCCTGAATCATGGCTTCTAGCCTTGGCTCGCTCTCCTCAACCTTGAAATGTATGATTAGATCCTCTACCATTGGAAGAACCGTCTGGAACAGCTCATCGGTACCGAGTTTGAAATCATTCTCTGTTCCCGTTTCCGGTATGTCCAAGATAGGATCGGTTATTGTACCTCGATGCACATAGTCCCTGCCAGGATTGAAAGCCTGAGCATCATCAAGCGGTGGTTGCTTCGGCCCTCTAATGCCTAAATTTAGTGGAGAAGGCAAACAATTTCGGACAATGGAACGGTTAGGTTTAATGATTATTGAGTAAGGGGCCTCGCGATAGAAATTTGACCGGAGCACCGGCTTCTCTACCGGGCTGTTTTCCTTTTCTTGTGCGTTGTTCTCAAGTTTGGCCGAGGCAGATTGGGGAAAATTGCAAAGCGCAATATCTTGATCCCGTATAGCAGTAGCATAGATTCGATCTACCGACTTGGTTCGCTTATGGGTTGATGGTATAAAAGAGCGTATATCTACTAATCGCGCCTCCCCTACCAGTGCTGGACTGCCGGGCGTTGACTCGACTGCAGCACGCGGCGGGCCAACAGCGCTTGTTGGTCTGAGGAGTTCGAAAGGACGGATTTCACTATTGCAATTTGGTGATCTTGGTGTGTTGTTAGGATCTGGTATTTGATCCTCGGTCGCCGTCATAGCCCGCCATTTCTCAACATAAAGAAGCTGCCCCTGTCCTATGCTACCCGGCCGGGGGAGGCTTTGGGGACCGTTAGTTGGGTTCAGGAGATAAAAAGGTGTTGAACTTTGTAGGTCGTCGGCTGCGGGGAGAATAGGTACGCTTGTACTGCGAGGTCGACTAGCGATCATGGGGTCGAGATCATTGGTATCTTGTAAGAAGGCTGTCTCAAGATCTAAAGCGTCGGCAGCTCTCATCGCCCTCGATATAGGATCATCTGGAACATTATTGTCTCGCTCATTTATATCCGTCATAGCATCCCCCGGTGAATTACCCCTAACCTCCTCTTCAGGCTTGCTTTCTCGTTTAAGACCTGCAATTCCATCTTGGATGAGCTCACTGAATATTGCCTCCGCCTTGATAATATCCCCGTTCGTCTCGTGCTTGCTGATAGCGGAGATACAACTCAACTGAGCAGAGGCCGTGCCTCCGTTCATAAACACTAGGCGTTTATTATCTGGCGTAGATTCCCGTAAAAAGTTACGGGCCATCTCAGTTCGAGCATCGCATGCCTCGTGAGTTCTGAGGATTTGTGACCGAGCGTCAAATGGGGCATTTGTATCGTTATCCTTGACGAAGTATTGAAATGATGGTAGTATTAAAATCTTGGGTGAGGTCGGTAATAAACGAAGTTGTGTCGAAATGATATCTTGGGGTCCTTCGAAAGCTACCAAGCTCCCGTGATGCTCAGAAGTCTCAGCCATTATGTCCGTCATAGTAGCATAATAGAAGTAGATGCAACGTAATACGTCCCATGAAGGGAACAACGCCTTGCGGTTCGCGGTGTTTCGTACACCACAATCCACCCGTGCAACGATTTCGACCTTAGACAATGCTCTTTTGTCGCCGGTATTCGGTCAATGGCGGAGTACGACCATAGATAGTGTCGAGTGGCAAGTTTAGTTACCGGGGGGAAAAGATGATAATCCAAGAATAACAGGCTTATGGAAGAACGGCCATATAACGTTCAGGCCGAGCTTAGGTAGACCTTAAAGACATATCAATAACCGGAACATGCAAGTCCGGGGTCAACGGTCAGAAACCCGCCCGAAATAGAATGAATGAAGGTGGATGATGCCTGCAAGACACAAGAACTTCAGTGACGCCACTTTAGAATAAGAAAAACAAAATGTATCATCAACCTTCAAGCCCCATCATGCAACATATAAGGAACATCAATGGAGTAAAAGAGAAAGATGGATAGATACTAACAGAGAGACAAGAGAGTCATCTGGGTATCTGAATGAGTATACTCGCAGGATTCCCTGCAGACTTCCCGTGCACTAATCTTGCTGCCGGAAAGTTAATATTTTCGTACACGGTGTGCTGCAGCAACAAGCCCAACGTTCATTATGCTGAGACAATGTAATCTGTTGGTTACTTTGCCATCACAGCGGAACGGGTAGGAGCATGGCAATGCAGTATAATGGTGTGGATCGCTGCCCAGGACTTGGCTTTGATGGCGCCGGCGTGGCCAATGGGGAAGAAGAAGAACTGGCGTGGATGAGCCGTGTCGGGCTTGCTCTGAACAACCCACACCGGAAATGACCAACGATATCGGTACCTGGCAACCTGGCAGCTAGGCCGGAAATTGGAATAGATTCATTGGCAGAGATGGCTTCAGCTGGACGCACAACACTTTGCAACATATCAGCCATCTTCCCATCTTCCCATCCCCCATCCACCATCCCACAGGTCACGAGTTCAACACAATGCGGGCTTCGAAGGTGTCCAATGCAAAGCGTCAGCACAGCGCAAGCTTCCGCCAGGCTACTTTGGTGCTGACAACGCACCGGGTTGGCATGACGAGATGTTGGGATCTGGCCGTGTATGATTGGCTGGTTACGTGAGAAGGATGGTAGGAAGCTCGAGCGGCTGCTAAAGCAGGGCACATAGTGTCATCTACCTATCCAAGTAGGTATAAGATTGGGTTGGGGTTGGGGTTAGGTGCGGAATGATCTGACGAGCGTGCTTCCGTACTCTCTCTACCTTCGGTAGCCTATTAAGAATACAAGTTATACTCATCTATGGCAGATGAGATGTTGTCGTTGTGTTTTAGAAATGTTTTGACGGCGGCTTGCATCATTCAGTTCTTTGCCCATGGCAGTATCGCCATCGGCTCTCTTGGCGGATTTAATTCCTCGATTCTATACAACGATCTAGACGATCTAGAGAGCAATAGGGATCTAATAGGTTGCAGACGACTAGTGGTGTCACATCCCGATCGCAGAGTTATACTTACGGTAGTAGGCAGGTAGGTACTTTTGTCTACCTCCTAGGGAGGCAAGAAATATCGCCGGCAGTCATACCGAATTATATGCTAAAATCCCGGCGTCTGGGCAGGCAAGATTGTGTAAGGCATGCGCTAATCCATTTCGAGTACTCGTGGCGGCGCATACTTACTGTTATAGGTATAAAGACGGCACATTAGCAGATACCCCACCATCTTATTCCTGGAGAATGTGAATCAAAAATTAGGTAGACTTCAATTACCCAGGTAGGTATCTTGTCTTATTATGAAACGTAACGCACTGCCGGCACGCGCGTAACATTGGTAAATCGTCTGGTAGCATCGTGTCATCGGAAGTTTATCAAATATTTGGGTGCTATAATACATGTAATAAGTTTTTAGCCGAGCCACTTTCACTGCTGCTACAGGCAAGGTCTGTAACAGGTTCGTTTGTTCGGGTCTAAACCCCTCCCCCACATTGGCAACACCAATCTCAACGAACGCTACCTATACATAGCACCTGAGTACGCAGTGGATCACCAATAACGGTGATAATGCCGATAACTTAGAAGCTTTCGTCACAATGAGAGTGAACGATTGGATAGGTGCAAAGAGGCTAATCCTGCGTGTGCTATGTCGCACAAACTAACTAAAGGATGCGCGATACCTACCTATATCCTTGTAAGCTGTCGGATGAGGAAAACAACCGCGTCAATATAATTATGATTGTCAATGCAACATTGAAGAGAGTGTTCGTTTGTAGCACTGCAGGCCCCTGTGACGCGCAGGCAAGCTAGTCGGGAACGTGGTGATGGTGCATAGTGGTTGTTCGTAGCACTCGCCAGGTTCTTGCGAACGAGGGAAAATCGGATACTACCTGGACACGTTGTGCGGTCTAAGTGAAGTCTCTTCGTGATTGTCGCTGGGATTTCTTAGCTTCTACTAGGCGCGAGTATATTTTAAGAACCAGTGAACACGATACGTGTGTTTCTCCTCCCGCACCTCCACTTATTCAATCCCAAGATTTTTTAGTATGAAGCACGGAGCCGTCAAATAATCTTACAGTAAAATGACAAGGCCAGCGTGATGGCTGCCGATCAGTGAAGATAATCCACTGCATCTCATCTCGGGTCTGATATTGGATGCCAATAATGACTTACAGAGCGCATCAGCGCCAGGAACCCCTTCATTATCCTGGGGAAGCTTAGGTGGTGGTACACTGCAGCCCCATGGAACAATCCGCCTACGGGGCCTGCTCGCGATGTAATGATCGACGGATGATCCTGCTGGAATCTTAATTCCATTATTATCGTTGGCGTTCCGTACTGTTGGTACCGAGAAATTGATATTCCTTCGTATACATCGTAGTATACGAGTAACGACTCCAACTAGGGCCAGTTTTTGTACGAGCTATCTTCTGTTGAACCTGACGCTAAGTAGAGAGCAAGGCGTTTAGTTTAGCATGCAGTATCAGGTCACAATAACAAACGCTGACAAGCAGGGATGCCCGGTCCGGAATTATACATAAGAATTCAACAGGAAATCAAAAGACCCCAGAGAGCATTCCTTGTAAGCTGGGGGGGAGCATCACCAACCAATTAAGCCCGACGTCAGAGAGGTATATTGCTTACCGAGTGTCAGCTTGAAAAAGAAAGGAAACTGAGTGGCATCCTCTTTTTTTCTCGCGTGGCATTATAGCCAAACTGTTGTGATCTCGTAGCTTTTCTCGATGGCTTGACGTCACATTTTAATCAAACGGCATGGCTTGCACGTGTGCATCCCGTGGCATAAGGCGCCGATTATCTCGGTCGAGTCGGGGCTTACTTGAATGTAACACGCGATGGGTGGCCGAGGATGAGGCTAGAAGCATAATGGCTTTAAGATCTCTAACCTAAAGGACTGCTATATCTCCGAGCTGATGTAAGACAACGACAAGCAATCAGTTCAGTACATCATTATGAGTGGTGCGAAATCGCAAGCGAGGTATACCCCGCAACGCTGACTAGATGCCTTGTGTAGTTGCCTGACAACAGCTTTGCGTCCTCGATGCCAGATTGCAAAAGACTGGCAATAAAAAAAGACAGCATTCTCCTATTTTATTTATCAATGCGAGATTAGTCGTGAGTATCTTCATCTGGTATTTCAACAACGCTAAGAATTAAGTTCTCTTTCTCTACTTTTTAATATATCCGTTTCCAACCATGCACTTGAATTGTTCGTCAATAGACTACGGTTTGCTCTCGCTCTACTCTTACGGGCCTTGGGTTTTCTCTTACTCCGCTGCTCCATAGGAAAGCAGCAGACAGAGAAGATAGGGAAGGAACGGTTCTGAGCAACTTTTCATTACAAATCCGATTAAGTTGTATCTGCTTATCCTACAACATCTATTAGTTAGTTCAGTCAAAATGTCACGCTTACCCAAGGGACTTGGGACTTTCACATATATGAACTTTAAGCCGCCGCCTGACTGAAAGAGAGGACTAGACATGTATGGCCTCCTTGAAGCCCTAAATGATCATTGCAATTCGGATATCCTTCCAGGCCCTTGAACCTAAGTTCATGTTATACTAAGACTCTCATATCTGTAGCTCCTGATTTCATAGATACTTACATATCAACTGAAATTGATAAGAATATAATATCAACACAGGTCCTGGGTCAATTTTACCGAAAAACGAATGATGAAGCTGTTGCTATAAGCAACACAGAGTACCTACTAACAGGTACTAAGGTAC
The DNA here is from genome assembly GCA_007182795.1 of Xylaria flabelliformis. Lineage (NCBI taxonomy): Eukaryota > Fungi > Ascomycota > Sordariomycetes > Xylariales > Xylariaceae > Xylaria > Xylaria flabelliformis. The sequence goes on from VFLP01000038.1 coordinate 83,298, forward strand.
ATACCTGTTTAGATACAAACAAGTTCAACACCATGAAGTTTACTGAGGAACGTACCTAGGTACTTGCCTAAAATGTAAGTCGAATTCACGTATACCTGTGTGTTTTGTTTGTAGACAACAAAATAATTCCTGATAACACAAGCAACTACATTTGAGCCTCCGAACATCAACAGTCAACTCGAAACCTCCCTTACAAATAAGTTCTTTTGTTTTCCCACCTTTCTAACCCGCCTCTCCATTCACTTCTTCAATTACCTTTCCACTTATCTTGCAACAACAAGAAGCCATACAAAATAGAGTGGAAAAGAGTGTGCATCCTCAATACCTTCAGAATCATGACTGAACTGGAAGTTTTAGCACGGCTTGCCCGGTCGTGTTCGGACGAAGATAGCGTAGGCCTGATCTTCTCCCTACTGCGTGATGATGCACTCCAGGTTGCATCTAGCTCCAAGGGAAAGCAGGCAGAAGGAATCCAGACGGATATTGATCTTGCCCTGCGACTCGGCATTGAGGAGTTGGAACTAATAATTGGTCACGTTTCGGATCGAAGAATGACCAAGAGTATGCAAGAGGCGGTGCGTACAGACACAGATACACTCCTCCAATGCCAGCAGGAAGAAAGTATTGCCCGAAGTGATCGACAAATTGCTTTGGCTCGCTCTAGAGGAAGGCTGCAGGAACAGTCTCAGACGCCTGCTAACAACGATTCCCCAGAATTGGATCCGGAGTTGTTGAAGAGGCTCACTGCCACATATGTTACTGGAATTGATGAATCAGACGGCAAGGAAGCAGACGGTGACGAATCGACCGATAATAGCACCGAGTTTATGTCGGCCACATCGGAATTCCCAGAGAGTTCTTCTTGGGCATCGTCTCGCAAGCCGGAGAACACACCTCAACGACCATGTACGGCGTGCGGTGACATGAAGCACTTTCTGGATTTGGCACGAGCACCCTGCCAACACGAATACTGCCGGGAGTGTTTAGACAACCTCTTCCAAACCGCCATGTTGGACGAGAGTCTATTCCCACCGCGTTGCTGCCGCCAAGAGATCCCCGTGGATGCGAATAGTTTGTTCCTGAAGAGAAGCCTGGTTCAACAATTCAAGAACAAATACATCGAGCTGTCCACCTCAAATAGGATCTACTGCCACCAACAAACTTGCTCAACATTCATTCCGCCGTCCACGATCAAGGATGGAGTTGCTCGGTGCCCTGAATGCACACTTCAGACTTGCATTACTTGTAAAGGAGAAACGCACAAAGGTGACTGCCCCGCTGATGAAGCACTCCAGCAAGTTCTTGAAGTCGCTGTTCAGGAAGGATGGCAACGCTGTCCTCAATGTTCCACCATGATTGAGCTCAATCACGGTTGTTTTCACATAACGTGAGTACTTACCTACGCCGTAGAGAACGCTACTGATAGTAATTCCAACAGGTGCAAGTGTCGGGCCGAATTCTGTTACCTTTGCGCAGCCAAATGGAAGACATGCACTTGTATCCAGTGGGAAGAACACCGGCTATACGAGAGAGCTGAAGAGATTTATAATCGGGATCATAACCCAGACAATGAGAATGAGGATCCTGAAGTTGCGAATCGCCGCCGTGTTGCTCCTGGCACCAGACAACGTGATATCCGCAACATCATGAACCACCTGCAAGAGAATCACGAATGCGATCACGAGCACTGGCGGAGCCGCCGAGGAGAACATAGATGCGAGGAATGCCATCAAACGATGCCAGAATTCATCTACGAGTGCCGCCAGTGTAGCATCATGGCATGCCGCCGATGCAGATATAATCGCCTGTAAGCCGGAGATCCTTGGACCGGATGCCTAAGGAGCGTCTACCGCTCAAGGTCGGCGAAGGTTGGTGTAACTGCCAATGCGACTGCATGGGGCATGTTCTTGTGGAAGAAGAAAGCCATGGAAAAAATGAGCTGTGTAAATTAGACGGTTCTGGTGGGGCTAGCTAGCTACAATAATGAAATCGACAATAAATCATGAGGTCCGGGTTGCGTGTACTGTATCTGCCTACGCGCGATCTTCGATTATAATGCAAGGTGTGGTTGTGGTTTCCCGGATACATCAGAAGGCAGTCATGCAGCCTGCTTATGGTGGCTTTTTGCGGCGGCCCGCGCTGATTCGTCAGGCTCACAAGCACGCATTGATACGGGGACTTTTCGCTTTATCGGATCAACTTATCGGAGCAACTATCTCTCCAGCATCAAACACGATACCAACAATCATCTCGGTAATAAGATATCTGGTCACCGTAAAATAAGGATATAAAACTTGTCTGGAACGAATCATATAATAGTACAAAGGATGCACGATGAATTTGAGACGCTGCTACTTTCTTCTCTTGTACCCGTCATTAGATATGGTAAGGTAGGCAGTATAGGAACAATACCTTAGCATCATACAACTCGCAATATCATCATAAAATGGCATCTGCGAAAGGCTCTATCTTAGTCACCGGCGCAAACGGCGGCTTAGGCTCAGCCATCGTCCAACATATAGTCAAGACCTCCTCGCTGGCAAAAACCTACCATGGCCTCTACACCGTCCGCAACACCGAGCGGGCCGCCGCCGTGCAGAATGTCTTGAAAGATGCAAAGATATCGGCGGGCCATTCATACGATCTCGTGCCGCTGGACCTCTCGAGTCTCGCCAACACGCGGAAAGCGGCCGAGGGCATCAACAAGCGGGTTGCTGAGGGCTCGATTCCGCCCATCCGTGCCCTCATCCTCAACGCCGCATGGCAGGAATACACGACTCACACCATGACGGATGATGGGTTCGACATGACCTTCCAAGCGAACCATCTCTCGCACTTCCTTTTGACGCTGCTGCTTCTTAAGAGCATGGACAAGAAGAATGGCAGGATAGTCATCTTGGGGAGCTGGTCGCATGAGTAAGTAGTCCCTTTCACGTATTCCAAGTTTCATTGAAGAAAGAACTACCTATACTAATGTCTTTACTTAGCACTTCTGATAAGAGAAATACCGTGCCCGGCCTCTTACGGGCCTACGAGGACGAGAAGTGGAACCTTGTCTTCAAAGAGCCCATTGACACGGAGCCGCTCGCGCGGGGGAAATGGAGCGTGCCTGACGACGAGCCCGGTAGTGGGAACACGGGGTACAGACGCTACGGCGCATCGAAGCTCTGCGAGATCATGTTCATGTAAGTCTTGTCGTCATATCATACCGTGAACAATCCCAGGTTGTTGTTGTCGTTGTCTGACTATCCCTACAGGCGCGAGCTATCAAAGCGCATAGCAACCGACCCTCAATTGTCCTCCATCGCCGTCCTCGCAGTCGACCCCGGCGCGATGCCTACGGACCTGACGCGCCGCAGGACTAGTATAGTTATGAAGGCGCTTGGTCTCGTGGCGGGTCCCTTGATGACTGTCATCTCGAAATTGTCGCCGGACGGCGACTACCGCACGACGGCGCAGTCTGCGAATGATGTCATCAATGCTGCCTTTGATACAAAATTGCTTGGCGAAAAGCCGAATGGCATCTATATGGATGGCGCTTCCGTCGGTGAATGTGGCCCTGAGGCGAGGGATGCGAAGAAGTGTGAGAGGGTTTGGACGGATAGTTTGGGCTTTGCTCAGATTAAAGATGGGGATACTGTGTTGGCGAATTGGCGTTGAGGTATACCATTATAGTTGGGCTTTGCTTATGGCTTTGAGTGGTAATGATGTAGAGTAAACACGGCGTTATTATGTTATGTTCATTTTCTCGGACTTTTAGTAGGGTTGCTGCTCAGATAGCTATTGATTCTTTCATGATTGGCCCACGCTCTCACTAATTCAGATACAGCATTAACGTTCCTAACTAAAGACTAAACCAGATGACATACATGTATGTTTTGCTGCATCTACACAGGAGATTTGCTGATGCTGTTTACTCGAGGAGGGGATATCATCGGCGTCCATTCTCGCTCGGGAGAGAGACATGTGGCAATATACATGTGAGCGATATAGAAAGAAAAAAGTCTACCTATAAGATGAGTTGGTACTCTAATCACAGCCAATGAAACCGTTAATGAGAAAGCTTGGCCGATGTTGCCGTCTGGATAAGAACCAAAGAAACCTTCGTTACTCGTAACGAAAGTTTTTCTAGCCCGACAGGCCCAGATTTGGATAGATATCCCCACGAGTGCCGAAGAGATAATAATGCCACTTATTCAGGTAGAGATTTCGGTATCTCCGGAATATTCCCTGTTGGAAATCCTGTTTGAAAGCTTTGTCGGGAAGTTTGTTTGGGGTTGACGAGCTCATAATTACTGCCCCTTTCGGGATGTAACCGTAACGCGGGAGCATGGGAAGTCTTATCAAGCTTTTCCGTAAAAGGGGACACACCCTTCTTGGGTTGCATTACTTCCAATGGGATATATCACAAGTGGTTGCTGGGATGGCTCATACGTAGAGAATGACATGTACATGTCCATATTTCTTGGACTTTGTACATCAATAACGAAAAAGGTGTACCTTGTGAGAAGAGACGAGTTTGTGCAGCAGCAAGGTAAATGACGACAAGAGATACAAACGTAGCGCACTAATTTTGGAGAGACGAGCTGCGGTGGTCACTTGCGGTAGCCTAGGGCATATGTATTTGGTTATATGTTATCTGTGGCCTTAGTCTTCCATCAATGCTGCAAGCTCAGCTTCTTCTTCCGCAGTCATCAGGCTTTCTTCTGGTTCTACGGCGGCCTCCTTTTCAGCGCCCTTGGCCTTCTCATCCTTCTCCTTGTTGATCCTATCAAGTTCACTCTTATGAAGTAACCATGTCCGGACGGTCCCGTCTATAGACACAGATACTACCCGGTTTCCCCCGGCCAAGATTACGAGGTCAGTCACTTCGTTGTAGTGACCCTCGAGTGTGCAGTATAGCTTCCCGGATGTGCGGTCCCATACTTTAACATCTTCGTCTCGGCCGGCTGTGATGATCCACTGGTCGGTCACAGCAATAGCCCTCACATGGTCACCATGTTTAATAGTATCGTCTGTCGTGAATCCCTTTTGTCGCGAAAGACACTTCGCGGTACCATCACCACTCGACGTCCAGAGATCAACGTCTTCACCTTCAGTATCAAAGAATAGTTTATATACCGTGGTTTCATGTTCTAAAATAGTAGGCCGGACGGAATCTGGCTTATGAGATGATGTTTCTTGGAGCTGCTCGACCGCACCTTCTGTTATGCGCCAACGTCGAATGTGCGGGTCACTACTGGCGCTGACCAAGACAATAGCTTCGGGTGTAGACTCTAGGGGGTCAATGACCAGAGCTTGAATGGCCATCATGGAAACTGTTTGGTCTTGAATGGTGTGAATACGAGACCCTGACTCAGTATCCCAAACGATTATCTTCTTGTCTGCGCCTCCGCTGATGAGATAATGTTTTGAGCCAACCTTTGCACATACGACAGCTTTGACAAAGTCTGCATGGCCACTGTACTTGCGACCTGGTGCCCTGGTCTCTGAATCCCAAGACCATATGTTTTTGTCCCAAGACCCTGCGAATACGGTATGGTTTCCGGGACCTCCGACCGCAACACAAGTGACCGGCGCGGATGGCCCCTTAAACACATGTTTCGTTTCCCCTGACTGGAGCAGTTGAGCATTCACATTGTCAAGGCCTTTGGCGACACGAAGTACTTACGTCAACATCAACCCTACGAACCGAACCAACGGATTCTGCAATAAGCAGCGAACCAGGGGCTGAAGGATCTGATACGGCAGCCAGTAACTTTGATTTTAGCACAATGGGATTGCCATTTTTGTTGCTGGCTTTTGCGGCGCGCCTCTCTGTCAGAGCTTGCTCAGCACTAGTAAATTTAGGTCAGCACGGAATCGCATAAGGCCCACTGCTTATGAAGACTGACTCTGTTTGGAAATAATGCCCTGTCGAGCTTCCCTGACGCATGATGTTGGAAGGAAGTTGACACTTGGAACAGACAAAAAATACACTCAAAGAATGGTGGAGGTTTGTGAAGAAGGGCGAATATTGCTTCCTTCAAATTTATGTAAAAAAATGAATATCAGGATCCTTAGGCAACCGAATTATCATTATTTATCTGCCTAACTTCTCACCTGGGGGAATTCCTTCACCAACGTAGCCAAAAGTACGACTATAACTCACTGCATCTAACGGTGGGTTGGGTAGATAGTATCAGCTGATGACAGCTGGCATTATAGAATCGGTACGTACCGCATGGAGGGGCAGTCAACCACTTTAATTGACAAAACGCGTGTCTGCGCGTCCAGGATCGCGTCTCATCCATCCCAAATTGTATGCAGCACCCATTTTTGGGCATGAATTTGAGCGGTCAATTGATAACACAGCGATCAACTTCTTATCATTCGGACAGACCATTCTGCATTTCACTCTTTAGAAAATAGAAGAACTCTCGACATGGCGTCAACAGCGCCCATTCGCCCTCGCGCACGGCCGGCGCATACGCAGGGCTCTACACATTGCGCTTACACGCCGGACGGCTCAAAGCTGGTCACTGTCGGTTCCAACAATACCATTCGATTATACAAGACGGGCTTCGACGGCGAGCCCATCAACATAGATGATTGCCAAGAACAAAACGTCAGCGTCGCCGCTTCGAACGACTTCTTCGTTGTAGGGTCGGAGGACGGCACCCTCAGCTTATACTCAATACCAAACGCCACCTTCGATAGCTTCCTCCTTAGGACCTCGCTTCCCATTCGAGATGTCGCTCTGTCGCCAGATTCCAAGTGGTGTGCTGTAGCAAGCGACGAGTTGACCGTGAAAGTGGTTCGGACCGACGACAACAGCAAGCTTCGACACCTCAGAGCCCACAACAAGCCCACGAAGCACCTGGCCTTCGATACGAAGGGAGAGACAGTGTCGTTGTCCTGCACGGACGGGATAGTCTATGTCTATGATCTTGGTGGAGACGACACAGATGATCCTGAGTTGATCAGGAGAATAGACGGTGTCATTGGTACATTGGATACCGAGTCGGAGATTAGCACCGCCATAGCTTGGCACCCTGATGGCCGCGCTTTTGCAGTCCCGACCCCAACACGGGATATTCAGGTGGTCTCGAAGAATGATTGGGAGAAACAACGTGCCTTTTCGAACGGACATACCGGTGAAATCACTGCTTTGGCATGGTCTCCTAACGGAGCTATGCTGGCATCGGCCGGCAAGGACAAGAAAATCTTAGTATGGGATACCAAAACGCAGGCCGTTATTTCCCGTCATGATTTTGCCAACGTAATGGATATCGCATGGCACCCAACTAAAAACATAGTATCTTTCACAAACTCGGATGGAGAGGTGTATATTTATCCTGACTTTGTCCCCGAGCAACATGTTGCGTTGTTGTCCCTGTCAAAACAGCCAGCTCCTTTCATCCATGACCCGCTATCAGAGATTTCTACCAATGTTAGGCGACCGGATGCCAACGGCTTCAAGCCTATGGTCTCTCGTCCTCGCAGAGACTCGGCTGGGAGCTATGATTCTCTTATGGACGGCCCACTCCCAGAGGATGAGGATTTCGTAGTCGATGATGATGGCGCCGGATATGTGATCAACAGCAATGGCAAGCGATTGCATGATGGTGTCGACGTTTTCGGCGAGCCTGTGAGTAAAAGGCGCAATGTCGAGATTGAGTACCATGAAGCCTTCCAACCCGGTTCGACACCGTGGCGTGGCAACAGGAAATATCTCTGCCTTAATCTGATCGGTTTCGTATGGACTGTAGACCAAGACGGACATAATACCGTTACAGTTGAGTTCTATGACCACGAATTTCATAGAGACTTCCATTTCACCGATACGTTCCTGTATGATAAGGCCTGCCTAACGGAAAACGGTGTACTCTTCTCCTGCCCACCCACTGAAGACACGCCAGCGACAATTTTCTACCGACCCCATGAGACCTGGACGCATCGCACTGATTGGAAGACACAATTGCCCAAGGGAGAAGCTGTCCTCGCTATGTCGCTTAGCGACTCGTTCGTGACTGTCACTACGACGGCTAACTACGTACGAGTTTATACGTTATTCGGCATACCCTACAAAGTGTACCGGCCAAAGAGTGCCCCGATGGTCACATGTGCGAGCTGGAGAGACTATGTGATAACCATAGGCAATGGGCCGGCTGGGGGAGACGGTCAAACGAGATTACTCTACACGATTGAAAACGTCAAAAGGGATGAGATCTGTCAGAATGAGGATACCGTGGCGCTCCCCCCAGGGGCAACTTTAAAAAGTGTCTTCTTCTCGGACTCTGGCGTAAGTGCAATCCAAACTTTTCCCTGCCTTCCGCATCATTGAAACGAATCAAGGGCTGACTCTTCCCCAGGATCCGTGCATTTATGACTCAACGGGGACATTGCTCACTCTATTGCATTGGCGTCAACCGTCTAGAGCATCGTGGATACCACTGCTAGATACAAAACTACTTCCTCGTCTGGCATCGGGGCGTAAAGCTGAGACTTACTTCCCGATAGCTGTCGCCGATAACAAATTCCACTGTATTATTCTTAAGGGAGGGGACGAGTACCCTTACTTTCCTCGGCCCCTGCTTTCTGAATTTGACTTCTCTATACCACTTACATCGGAACCGCCAAGCAAGAAGAAACCAAACCCCGATGCTATGGAGGATGATGAGCTTGACGGTGAAGACGGCGAATCTGAAAGCCGCAAGCTTGAGCAGCAATTCCTCCTCAAGGGAGTTGCAGCAGCACAGTTGCAAGATCTGGCAGAGTCAACGAGGGGTAGTCACGCACAGCGCTCGAACCTCGCGCGGCTCGAGCTCGAAATTGACAAGGCTCTGCTCCAGCTCCTGGCGATCGAATGTCGCGAGGGTGAGGACCGGGGGATGCGAGCCTTAGAGCTGGTGGAGCTCATGCGCGACCGCACTGGACGGATGGTAGAGGCGGCGGGCAAGGTGGCGGAACGGTATGGCAGGTCCATTCTCGGGGAGAAAATCCGTGAAGTAGGTGAGCGACGCGTGAACGCGCTAGAAGATGAAGATGACCTATAATGAAGCATATATGGAGCAAGGTTATGCCCAGGTTATTTCAGGGCATACGGTTTAAGCATCGTGATATTCCCAATATGGTCACCCCTTTGTCTTATCTTACTTAATACTGTAGTGATAAGCCTTTATGTAGAATAGCTTGTGACGAATTGATGATCCTGGGAACTTCTGTATATAAGCCTGTCGTCAACCCGGAGGTGAACAGACCCATACGTAACATTTCAAAAGGAATAAATATTAAGATATCGATGTGAATGGAAATGATGTTCAATATCCTCAAAAGAGGTCACATTTACGCTATCAGCTAGTTACCGGCTTGTTCCGCATATTCGCACACTTCAAAATGATTGGCTGAAGTAACAACACGTTCCTTGGTTTAAAGTGAGACAACCATTAATATTGACGGGTGATTCCTAGCAAGTTACACTAGGTCACCATGATTGTCATACTATTATACTCTACCAGGAGCAAGCACCGATGCAACATTCGGTTCTTTAACTTTGAATTCATCCAATCGGTAGTGTAATCGGGGGCACAAAACAAGGAATGGAGCACAATACTCCAAAAGATGTCTTCAACGAAACGGCAACGAGGATCTGCCGGACAGCCAAGCAATTAATTACTAGCTGGGTCACGTAGCGACGACGGGTAAACCCGTCAAGACGAAGCGGCGTGTCAAAACCTCCTGTGCACTAACTACAGGTGTCAAGTGTAGTAAATATGAGTTTTTTTTATCAGCGATACATATTTCCCGATGTAGCGAGCGAACTAACGAGAAGTTAGCTACTAAATATAAGCGCCTACTCAAATTTCGCGCAGAGCAATGCGCTGTTTGTGTCTCAGGAGCGTTGGCTTACGGTACGCGTATGCAAGTCTTGTCTTCTGGAAGAGCTTCCGCTTCCTTCGAATGCACGCGCTAGGACCAGACTTGGCTTCGTTTGGACATGGACAGCAATATGTACTGTACATAACCCTTGTCTGTACGGAATCCGCCCGTTACTTAGCTTCAACATGCGAAACACAAGACCGGGCAAATTAGGTCTGTATATACTTATACAGAGAACTAAATGGCTACGTGTAAAAAGCCAAGCAGAGACCGATATGATGAAATTTAAGTGGTGAGATTTTAGAGATGGATAGAAATAGCCCATCAAAGCCTCGTGGCCGTACCGGGTTCCGGCCAGATTTTCTGGTGACAGGACTCCACTGAATATCTTCAAAGACTCAGGGTTTCGGGGCTAATTTGTCTGGCTAAGATCTAGAGTAACTACTTAATGACGCGTACGGCAAAGCGAAAGGTGTTGTAGGTATCTGGTCTACCGGCATTGCCGTCTGTGCCTTCTGCTATTCTTTTGAGCTATGATGCGAGATGTCTCGCTAAAAATCAAATACCTACCACCACCCCCTAAGCTAACCTATCCTACACGGGCGGGACTCTCCATGCAGAAATGGAAGACGGGAGACAGCGGTATGCGATGAGCCCATTGCCCATTTCGTTGATGGCATCCCTGTTTCACGATCGTCGGTTCGGGCGTAGCGTTGCATTAACCTGCCAGATCACTCCTAAAACCAGCAACATCCCATCGTGCTAGACAAGGCCCGAGGGGACGCTAGACGAATCCTGATCCCAGGCCCCGGTCTGGGCTGGTCTGGGGTTCGCCGACCTTCACGCTACAGGAATAATTATAGATAGTTGGCTCCGGTTTTGTAAACCTCCGTTGGATGGGGCAAGGCAACTGGACTTCTCGAACGCCACGTGCTGCTTCCTTTGAAAGCTTACTCGATGCCTTTGCTCTCAATTGCGGCACAGCCTTTCGTCGTGTCTTGCGGAGGAAACACTACAATACTTGTATCAACTATCCAACTTACTCCGTAGATGATTACCTATACTTAATAGCATGTTAAAGCAGGGTTGGAAAAGTTCATAACTATCGATTATAACTACGGATAATGCCGTACCGGAAAGAACGAGGCTTGCGAGAGAAGCATAACATTATTTACGATTAGCGTCCACTTGGTAATGACATAAGACTCCGTTAGGTTGCTAATTACCACGCCAATGCTCATAAACGAGCCATATTCGTATCCTCTACGAGGGAATCTAGCCCAAATGAGTCGAAGCGGAGTGAGTCAGCTTCCCTCATCCATCGCCCACCGCTCTCTCTTTCCGTACTACACCTTGTCCAGGAGGGGGAATAAGACGACTTAATTATTACTATCAATCGATATGTACCGGTACTATAGGTATTTTAAGGTTAGCAGTCTCCACTTGGTGCCAAGGTTTCGCTTGTTACTCCCACGCGGCAGTTCGCAGTAGTGAAGCGTAGACCAGGCGTTCAAATTGCAAGTCCCTGCAGACAGTAAATCTAGTGAGCCATTCGAATGTAGAGAAGAAGAAGAAAAGGCTATATTGGGTGCAAGACTCAATGAGAATAATACCGTCTAAGTCGTCTTAGTAGATAGCGAATTATAGAATTTGCCGATAGACGATCTTATGATAGTCAGTCATCCGGTGCGGCTTTTCACGGGTTTCCGCATAATCTCAGAGTCTCATTTTAGACATCGGGTGGGATCAGCAAGGAAACAGGGGGCATGGGAGGAGGATCAAGGAAGTACAAGGCTTTCACTCTTTATTAACCGTACTCCACCCCCACATCAAGAAACCGCTGAACTCTTTCGGCATTTTTGGTAACATTGAAACTTATTAACCAACCTTACGACTTTGGCGACATTGGGACGACTTCTGGACATTGGACGACATATGCATGGGCGTTTAACATAAAGGGAGTTTGGGTCTTTGTCTAAGCGAGAGATAAAGGGAAAAATTAATATTGGGCGACGCTTTTGCATGGATGAAACATTATCGACCTGCATCAGAATCACCAGGTGGAAGGAGTTCGATCGATACGAAAAGGCGGGAAGAATATGCTGTCTTGAACCGTCCACGCCTACGGGTCGTTGGAGGGTTGTTGCCTGCATCGCGCGACAAGCAGTAAGCGATGTCTAGGGACTCTACGTGGAAACTATTCGGCAAACGGTACGATAACTCTCACGACACACCAAGCCCCTTTAATAATAAATCGACCGTTGAGGGAGTCCTCATTACTTTCGCTGTAAGTTTTGCGACACCTGGTGAAGCGGTGACTTCAGGCCACTGACATTCTTTTTCTTTGCTCATTAGATAATTTCCTGGGCTTGTGTGGCTTTGAGAATACACACACGTTTTCGACTTCAATGTTTAGGATGGGACGATTTGTTTGTTGTGCTTTTTAGAGTGAGTGAAAGCAATTTAGGAATTGATCGTGGTTAAGATTTTACTCAACTAACCTATCTAGATTACTGGGACGGTGGGCACCATCTTCCTCTTACTATGTATGAGTTATCCTATCACGCATGGAGACACAATACGACGAGCTAACATATATCAAAGTATTTGATAATGGCTTCGGCCAACATTTTTATGACATCGGCAAGGCGAATCAGGTAGCGTTTCAGAAGGTCAGAAGCTTCTCATTGCGACATACGAACTTAATACTAACCCATTGCAGAAATTCTACGTTGCCTTGCTCTCTTACACCATCTCGACGACCCTCATGAAACTTTGTCTATTGTCGCAGTACCTCCGCCTCTTTGCCAACGACCATCGCGCACGCAAGGTCTGCTGGTTCTTCATCGTCTTGTCCGCACTCTGGGGTATCGCCTTCTCCACCATCGCGATTGTGCCCTGCGTCCCGATCACGAGCTTCTGGGAATGGAATGATACGAATGCCCGCTGCTACGGTTTTGGTTCCAGGGTCCCTAATGAGATTGGGGGCACGTACGCCGCTCATGTGTCTTCGAATGTCATTCTTGATCTCATCGTGCTTGCGATACCCATTCCGCTATATTTCCAGACGTTTAAGCAGAAGAAGCAGCGGATTGGGTTTTCTATCATGATTCTTTTAGGAGTTGGGTAAGTTTTTCAAGAAGAGAAATAGGCGTAGGGAAGCTTACGTTTTCGCATAGTATCAATATCATCAGTATCTGGCGTCTACACACCATCATAGAGACGCGGGCGGCGACCTACCCCGTTATCGACCCTACGTTTTACGGACCGCAGAGCATCGTGCTGGCCGCGCTTGAGGTGGACCTGGCGTCCATCGTAGCCTCGATCCCTGTTTTCTGGCCGATACTGACGCAGAGTTGGAACGCCATCTTTGTAACGCAGGAGGTGCACGTGACGCATCACCACCGTCGACTCTCGGGCGACGACCACCAGTTCGAGCTTCACACGCCCTCCAGACGTTCGAGTCGCCGCGGTAGCGATGGGAGCCTGAAGCTCGTCATCATGGATACCGAGGGCCAAAGCCTCAGCAGTCGCACGGTGACGCCCACCCCGCCAATCGAGAGACTACAGCAGGCCTACGACAGGAATGATCCGTACGTCCGTGGCAGGGTATATCCGCTCGAGGGCGGCATGATAGCTTCCGAGGCGCAGGTCGTGTCGGAGGGACAGCGCGGCTTTGAACGGAACTACAGAGAGCACTTCGGCCTTGCGCCGGGGCTGGATAAGCTCGATGAGTCGAGGGTGAGCTCCGAGAGGCAGAGCAAGGACGACCAACGCGATCGGACTTGGAGTCTCACCATCTCGAGGAAGTCGTCGCAGAGGTTCCGATGAAATTGAATTGTTGATGGCACAGCATGGCATTGTTAAGCGATACTTGTAATTCGTGATTTTCCGTATATACCCCATACCCGTACACGGTATTGTTGTGGAATTGTCGTCTCCCCCTTTTTGTTATCTAGATATATGCAGCTCACACGAGAATTAATATTGTTTTATGTTGAGGAAGACTCGAACAGATGCATTTTCACACTTGGAAGGGCAAGACAGTTTGAGCAACGCGTTAGTTTTGTATCCGTATCTACATCATTGTGGTGTCCGAGGCAAAATTGCCTTTCCTTTTTTTTCATGATTCCATCTTATACTCCATTTTTTTAGTGTTTTTTCTTTTATAAACCCCCAATTTGTGTGCCATATCTTCAACTCATCGGCCGCAAGCGTCAATCCATCAAACAGCTGAGTCGCGAGTGTTGAAGTGACGATGAATGAGATATGCCACGTGAAGGGCGACGGCAAGCCGGAGCCCGCAAAGAAAACGAAAGCAGGGATGCAACTAACGGGAAGACGTGCGATTTTCATTCTAGGAAATAAAGTCCGGGTTCCCATCGTTCTCGGGCTCGGCGTAGACGCCCAGACCGAAACCAAAGCCGGCAGGTGGAGGGGCCGGGATTTGGGCGTTATCACTGAACATGTCGTTGCCGTTCAAGAGATCGTCGAAGCGTCTTTGGGCCTGCTCGTTGAACGCGTTCTGGAAATAGGTGCTATCCTCGGCTAGGGCAGGGTGTTGCTGGAGACCAGAAGAAGACTCCCCATTGCTGTACGTTTGAGAACCATACGCCTGTCCAACATGGGGGTATTGGAAAGTACTGAGGGGGAATCCGCCATGGCTGGCGTACTGCTGAGCGATGTCATAGTTGTCGATGGTTTTCTGAATGTTGCTGGCTCCCTCCTAGGTAGCGCCAGCAGGCATTGCAAGGCCATCGACTCGTTGCTCAGGAAGGCGCACACATTGATATACATGATCTGGATGTTCCACGATTTCTTTGAGTCTGGCTTCCACTTCCTCCTCAGTCTCCTCGACGGCCGGGTTCTTGGCAGCCCGCTTCTTGCCGGCTTGCTTCTTCGATGTGCGCGCCTTCTTGGGCTCGGGGTGGGAACTGCTGGCATCGTTGTCGGAGCCCGTTTTGGTGTCAGCGGCAAATTTAACCGTCTTACGCTTATTTTTGCCCTTCTGGTCACCTTTCACTACAACATTTGGAGTCAGTTATCGTTACCTCGGGCATGCATGTGAGTCCTTGGGTGGGATGGAAAGCTTCTGGCAACATGGCTGTCGTTCGAAAGGGGCTGTTGGTGTTCTTGAAATTCAAGTGGCAGAAAGGGGAAATGGGCGTGACAGGGAGAAAAACCCTCCGATAACTACATACTGTTGTCGTCAGTGCTCTCGTTGTTAGCAAGAGCAGCACGGGTGGTATCAACGGTCTTAGCGTTTTCAGCCAGCTTTCTCATGATATGTTCCCAACGGCCTTTGGTAATATGGAAGGTCGTGTAACCAGAACACTTCCAAAGTTTCTCGAAGTCGATCTGTTGTCGGGGTTAAGGGTCTCGAGTTAGCTTAGGAATTGTGGTAGGAACCAGGAAATATAAGGCGAGAAAGGGCATGAAATGTTACGCAAGAGAGGGATGAGCAATACGGCGAAGAGATTAGCAATCCGTCTTGTCACCCTGGTTGCAACAATCCGACCGCTTGGGCGGGTTGATATCGCTGAGTTAATTGGGTGATTGAGATGTGGATTTAACGACGATAGTGAATACTGATATACATTGGTTTGAATTTCAATCGGGGCAGAGTCGATTTGAGCAGCGAACGACATAAATGAACCCATAGATAGTAAGTCCATCTGCGATACATACCTAAGTAATATGGCGATGGAGTTAAGACTGAGGTTGGGAAATGTCGTGGGGAAGCATATCAAAAGAGAAAAAAATAAACCCAGCTATACATACCACAGCTTCACCTTGGCCATCAACCTCCTTGATACAGGATAGAGCTTTGTAGACCACCCCCAACTCGCGATCGGTGAATTTGGGGTGAGCCTTGCGGGTCATAACCATTCCCTTGCGGCACGGCATCGCGAGAAACCTTTCTGACGTGACGTTGTATATATAGTTGAGAAGAGTAACTGTTGAAATGAAAAGGAGTAACTTGTATGAGATGACGAAAAAATCTCACGAGGATAGAAAAGTTGAGGGAAGAGACAGAGATTCTGGGAGAGACATGCTCAGTTTATAGAAGGAATTTTGGATTTGCGGAGATCTGTGGGAATGGATAATCGTCCTGACGATGGCCTCACAGAAGGGTAAGAAATATCTGTTGAGGAAGACTCGGGCGTCTAGCTGCCGAGGACTGGTGGGGCTGGTATTTGTATGAACAATAGCACTATTGTGTTGGCGTCGACAAGGTTCACGATATTTGTGCCGAGATTTCGTTGGCTTGGGAATGGCGTGCTTGGCACCTCGCAGACCTGCATATAACGAGACAATCACAAACAAGCTCCGCAAATAAAGTTAGCTGCAGTATGTATGCAAATCAAGACAGGACTTTAAGCGTTCCTTGAATAGTGTAAAACTTGTGTTTGTGTTCCTTGGTGATTAATGTCACTAATAGTAGACAAGAACTTGGTGAATAATGTTACTGACTCTACGGAACGTTTACAATGGAAATAGACGTTACCTACTACCCCGTATTTTAAGATAGGTGATGTGAATTTCTTCTTGCAACCATTACATATTTTGAATGCGTGATGTAACCCCAACCTACCAAATGCCTAATGCATGAGTTTGCCTTTTATCAAACTACGTTAATGCCATGATGGTAAATCTAGGTGAAAGAATTCTTTAACTACAACCTTTGGTAGTTACTGGTGAGAAGTTGACTACAAAATTATTCAATAGCTTGTAACAGTAGAATAAAAACTAGATAGGGTTTACTCTAAAACCAAGCCGCCCTAATGTGTTAGTGTAACTCACTAGGTAGCATCTGCTTTACACGAATTTATATTTAAGGATAGGGCTTTGAGGTGTTAAGGTCTGCTATAATCAATAAATATCAGCCCTGGAGAATAGTTTATGTAGCTATCAGCTAAAAGCCTCCATCCTAGAGTTATCAACATCCAGGGAGGCAGATAATTGGGATCTGTGTGATGAATTCGAATAGCGAGATAGGGCTGTTTTGCCAGCTCTGCTCGGGGATAGTGTGTAAGACATTGGAGATCTCCTAAGAAATACTTGACAGGGAGTCATATTTCACAGAATTTGAATTCTAACGTCTTGGATGATTGGTATTCTACATCTGATGACCTTTGCTTGTTAGACAAGATGCTAAGCAAGCTGGAAAATCAGAGAAATCATAATTCAAGCGCCTCGATTGCTCATCTATATGTAATGTATCCCCGTGCAGGGTCAATATATACAACACTTCGTCAATTACAAGGTAACGTTAATCATCATCCTGCAGGCCTGTCAGGGGACCAGCCAAGCCCTGCATACGTCGACTAAGCAGGTCGTCCGAGCTATCAAGCTTGACGATACTCCTCGACCCTCGGCCACCCCTGGCTCTCCCGTTCGACCTTTTCTTTTTATTCGAAACGCCATTCGTTTGTGAACTGTCATGTTCGTCACCGGACTTATCTGAAATGTCTTCAGTCTTTGGGCTGGCATTGTCGCTCATGGTCCTCCCCCTAAGCCTAGTCATATTGATCTCTAGAGGACGATCCTCATCTCCGCTAGACTCCGCGTTGGTATAACGACGAAACCGGGAGCGTCTCTGTTCGCGTCTTTCGCGAGTTTCTGCGGTATTTAGAAGTTCTTCTGCCCATTGCGCACAGCGGTCGATGAGTTTCCATGCAGGAGGATATACTGTAGGAAACTGCATGAAACCATGGCTGATACCGGGAATCAGAACTAATTCGGCAACATCCTTGTCGTCGAAATCAGCCACGTCTGCCAATCCTTCTATACCCTGCGTGTCTCGACGGGAATGACACGCATGTTTGATGCGGCGTAAACGACTAGCGAATATGACGGTGTCGTCGACTAAGGGGTCTCGTTCCCCTGTTAGGAAGTATGTCTTGGGAAATCGTTGCAGGAGAGCGTCAGGCGCTAAAATCGGGGATAGAAGGTAGTCCTGTGAGAAATCTGGTCGGTTGTGTGGACCGATGTACAGAATGATCATGGCGCGCATCATCTCTGGCGTGATAATACGGTCGTTGAAGTACGAGATCATTGATGCCATAGCTAAACGCGTGCGCATAGGCTCAGGGTGATGAGACAAGGATTGGCTGTCACGCCGAGACACTGGTGTTGATGGTTGAGGCTTGGACCATGTCTGTGGGCTTGCATGTGAATACTCGGGATGGGAATCTTGAGGGACTTGATCTTTCGAATTATCGACTGATGTCTCTGTGGTAGGCGCATGGGAAAAAGGATACTCGTCTTCGTCGTCGGATTGATGAGGTGTGCCAACTAAGTCATTGTACTGCATCTTTTTGCGTTTTAGATAATTCTTGTTCGTTATCCGCATGCTCCGATCTTTGATCAAGGACATTTGTTCATCGGACATCCAGTTACCAATATTCATGTCCAGAGCTGGGTAGAGAAGCATCAGGCCAGCTGGTGTGGGTAGCTCTTCTTGGACAAGACCTGGTCTGCGTTTGCTTGTGGCAGTTTCTATGACCATCAGAGTCATGGCTGCTGCGAGATTTCCGCCCGCGCTGTCCCCTGTCACCACAATTTTTGGGGTCTCTCTTCCAGACATCCCTATGCAACGACCCTTGCTTTTGATAACGGTCGTATACACGTCGAAGCATTCATTAAGTGAGTACGGATACGGATACTCCGGTGCCTTTTTATAGTCAAGGCTGAGCACAGGTAATCCAGTCTTGCCCGCCCAGGCGAGGAGCTTGTCGTCGTTACATCTTGGATCCATAGCAACGAACCCGCCGCCTGGGATATCAAGAATAACTTTGTTGATGTGTTCGAGGTCTGAAATAGGCCCATCATAGTATAGCCAGCCGGAGACTGGATCTTTGTAGTCGCTGGTACTGGGGCGTGGTATGCGAATAGCTCGAGGTGGCCAGCGTGTGAAACGGGGCCGCATCAAATTTTGGAGAGCGCCAAGATAAGGTGATGTTCCCTTGTTCCAACTAACACGTAGATGATCCACGGTCAGCATACCACGAACTTTGCGGACCTTCTCGTCAGCTCGTTCGGCAGCCACCATATAAAAGACGGTGAAGACCATGCTAGCAATATCCCTTAGCCACTTCTTTCTGATTTTCATCGCGGTCCAGAAGCCGGCGTCAAGGGCAGTAAGCACCCAAGTAGCGCGGAAATAGGCGGCGTCGTACATATTCGCCATAGGCTCCGGACTCGCCAGCCCTACAAGGGTACTGAAATTCCGGGCGGCGTAGAGGTACATCATGGTGAAAACAACAATTTGCCATCCTGTCAGTTTCTTCGAAGACAGTTTTGACAACAATCGTATGAACGGTGGCCCATGGCGATTGCCTCTGCATCGCGATTAGCTTCGTATTGTATGGGAGGGCCGTCAAACATACCTATAAAGGTACGCTGACCAGAAAGTTAGGACCGCTAAAACTTGTAGTCGGCGTGACTTGACAGAAGGTCTGCCAAGAAGGTGGTCTATCATTTTGTATGAGAGGAAGTGCGGATGTCCGGTATACTACGCAAATACAAACACAACATGCCAGCCTCGGACGCCGAAAAGAAAAATGCCAATCTAGAGATGCTGCAATATCAATCGATAACGTGGAGTCGTGCACTAGCTACGGTAATTGCCAGGCTTATAAGGGAATGCAGAACTAATTTAGAAAAGCGTGGAGAATGAGTCGAGACATTACACCCCGGCTAAGTTATGTAGCTGGATAGATGGATAGCTCGAGTCAGTCCGAGAATCACAAGCTAGCTAGGTAGGCTGCGATGATGGTCAATCGGAAGATACAAAGACAAAAGATCACGAGTCGGACCTCGTGAGAGCACAAAGCCGTTCGTTCAAGCTAGTAGATTGATTTTGATAAGAATATTGAATTGACGATGCGGAATATCGGTGACGGCTTTATCAGTACGTCCGAAAGAACAATTTTGAAGCCAGGCGACAGGCAAGATTAGTGAATCCCGTGGTCTTGAACCCAGCTGTGTTGGCTGGCGGGATCCCGGGAACCGAACGTGTGAGCTTGTGACGTTTGCGTTGTCAGCACTGAGAGCTGTGACATGTGAAAGTGATCCACAGCTGGCTCATTCTATTTGAAGCCATCAGTCAACCCCGCTGACGAGATCCCCAGGTCCCCTATTCCTGTACTGTACAGCTAGCTGCATGGATTAGTAGGATTGGATACTAGGTATAACCAACCCCACCCAATCATTCTTCACACCCACTCAGAGCTTGCTAACAATGGATATTGCAGATGATATCTCGAAAAAACAAACTTGGGAGAATGAGAAGAAAAAGAATGAAATGACGCTAGCTGAATACTCATATCATCAATATATGGACAAAACCGAAGGCGCACTTGATACCTACGACGCTTGCCGATGATAAGTGTGGCGATTGGGGACGTTGTCGACCACGAGAAATAAGAAACAGGTACTGGTCGGTTGTGCCCCATTTCTGGACCGTCCCAGCTGCCAATGGGAAGGAAAGCTGCATGTCTTCTATCGGGTGTGACAACATAGCCCGTTTGGTACATAAGCAGAGATCAGTCCGTATAATGGTCAATATGAAAATGCGTTGAGAAGGACATCACCTCTTAGGATCGTTTGGCGTTACAGTTCCAAAACGATGGCAGCGGCCAGAACGTCCGAACAGACCCCGAAAATTAAGGCTCTGAGGCTGCTGAGACTCAAAAAGGAAACCCGGCAGAGTCTGATGAACGTATAGCGAAGACTGACGGTCTAGGTAACCGAACAGAAAAGCGCAGGATCTCTTGATATATCACCCTGAGCAACTCATCCTGACAATTGAGTTGCGTGATGTCGAATTGTCCCTGGGCAAAGATGGTTTCCCTCGAGGGTTGCAAACACATCATGACATTGCCTGAAGTGTTGCTTGGCATCGATGTTAGTGGACCACAATGAGCCTTTCTCTCACACGATGAAGGGATTACAATCCGCCGAAGAAACTAACATCGTCTAATGTCCAAAGTTCATCTGTCTTAATTATATGACAGGTGGGTAGAGGTTAGTTGGAACTTGGTGGGAGGGTTGCAGCGACATCGGATCAAAAAAAAGTATTATCGATAACAAACCGGGTGCTAGCGAGTGCTTTACAGCATCGCTTATAGGCTGTTAGGTCGTTATCACCCGAAAACAACAAGCTGCACTCCAATTCCTATACAATGAATCGTCACGTACGCGCCCTACCCGGCTCTTTAAAGTAGGCTTCTCCAACTCCCTCCCGTCAATTCTTTATGGTTCGCTTGTCGAGTCGACTTGACCTTTGGATGACTTGAAATCGATCGTTCAGCAGACCAATTGTCCGTCTTCCTTGGAGGAGGGGTGGATAGAGTCACTAGCTTTGACTCACCAGCGCCGGCTTGGGTATGTATAGGTATATTAAATAATGCCTTGGTCGCAGTCTTCCTCTTACTTCATTGATTCGAAATTGCCTTCGGTCGCACTGATAAATTGCTCGGATAAAACGCTAAGCAGTAGTTCAAGTTTAGTTCTCGACTCAGCCGAGCTCTCTGTGCAAGTAACCCATCATACCACGGCCGAGACACCATGGCGCTTCGACTTTCTACACGTGCCACCTTCGCCGGCAGCATAAGGCGACTGTCTTCGCGGTATATGGCCACGACAGCGTCTGCCTCGAACCTCCCCTCGCAGCTCCAGCAGTCTATCCACCGCGATGCTTCCCTTCCGAACCCCGACCCACCGGCTGATTCCCCGAGCTCGACACTAACGGCCCAATATCTAAAACACATGGTCGCAACATATTCTCGTCCTTCGGTTGTCTTTGTAAGGGGAGAAGGATCATATTTGTGGGACTTGGAAAATCGCAAGTACCTGGACTTTACTGCTGGTATTGCTGTTAACGGCCTTGGTCATTCTGACCCTGCACTCGCTCGACTTATTGCAGACCAGGCATCAACACTACTGCACACTTCGAACCTCTATTTCAATCCCTGGACAGGCGCCCTCTCAGAGTTGTTAATTCAAAAGACCCTGCAGTCAGGCGCCATGCACGATGCCTCCTCTGTCTTCGTCTGCAATTCGGGCTCTGAAGCAAACGAAGCCGCCATTAAGTTTTCTCGCAAGGTTGGCAAGACTCTAGATCCAACTGGATCGAAGTACGAGTTGGTCTCGTTCCAAGGTTCTTTCCACGGCCGAACCATGGGCAGTTTATCTGCGACTCCAAATCCTAAATACCAGGAGCCTTTCTCGCCCATGGTCCCCGGCTTCAAGTATGGCATATACAACGATGTTGGAGCAATCCATGACCTGGTTACTGAAAAAACATGTGGCGTTATCGTTGAACCTATCCAAGGTGAAGGGGGCGTCAATGTTGCTACCGATGACTTCCTTATTGCGCTGGCAAAACGCTGTCGCGAGGTGGGAGCTGTTTTGATATATGATGAAATACAATGCGGTCTGTCCAGAACAGGCACTCTATGGGCCCACAGTCACCTACCCAAAGAGGCCCATCCAGACATAATAACTAGTGCAAAAGCTCTTGGCAACGGATTTCCTATCGGTGCTGTCATTACCAACGCGACCGTAAGTGATAAAATCAAGGTCGGTGACCATGGCACGACCTATGGAGGGAACCCTATGGCGTGCCGCATAGCGCATCATGTTGTTGAGCGATTAGCAGACGCTGCTTTGCGGGAAGAGGTCCTCGCAAAGGGAAAGATTTTCGAAGAGGGGTTTCAACAACTTCGACAACAATTCCCAGAATTGATCAGCGAAGTCCGGGGCCGAGGTTTGATACTGGGCGTCCAGTTGACGCAGGATCCATCTCCTATCGTCAAGGCGGCTCGGGAAAGAGGGTTGTTGGTTATTACGTGTGGCACAAATACCCTCAGGTTTGTTCCGCCTCTAACTATAAGCGACAGTGAAATTCGTGCTGGGCTGCGTATATTGTCAGACGCAATCAAGTCGACCCAATAAAGTGACGCAAGAGACCACACCAATCAGTATTAGTGGCTATATAATAGAATATACCACTGGAGTTACATTTGCGTGTCACCGCTCCGACAAGTTAGCAATTGCATTCAACTGCTAATGAGTTCATATTAATTACAACCTCTTTCGATTCATGACTAGCTGAAACCTCGTATACCTGCTACGCAACACGGGAGACATATACCGAGTTCGGTCCTTTGGCCAAAATCGAATGTTCGATGACCCTTGGACTCGGCATATCATATTTTAAGGCCAGGTTGCAGCTTAGCAGCCGACTCGAGTTTGCGTATATTTGACCGTGTAGGTACCTTGTTCATCAGACCACTGGCATGGGAAAGTCAAACAGTTACCGTATTCTAATGTCCAAGATGATCCGATTGATGTGTTACCACTGACGTAAAACAGACACCCCGGTGATGCCGGTCAGCAAGCCTGGTCAAGCGTATATTCACTCTTCATCGCCTACGGCGCATCCCGTTTTGAGGTCAGCCAAACATCGAAATACGGCCTTAACGTTTCTTCATGTTTCTGACCGAACTTTGCCTCCCCTTCTAATATTACACAACAACAGTGCGACGACATGTCTACGTAGCAATGGTAGACTGGATGCCGTGCCATTTGTTGTACTGATCATTGAAATGGGAGATGACGCAAGCCAATGCCGTGTTGGTTTGGCTGCATGAGTTGCGACTTGGAGGAGTAGTCGACTCTATTCACCGACTTTAGTGACTGAGTAATCCCACAGAAAGAGCTGCAGTGCCAGCTAATAGGATTGTGTAAAGAGGTACAGTGCATGCTTTAGTCTGCAAGCATTCTGGGCTTGCGCCCACCTCTAGTTCTGTCTATCGCGGTCTACGATAGACGTCTATCTAAGTATGCTGAGAGATCTTTCTACTTACTGACCCAGCTGCTAATGTTGGTTCGATTTGTACTTGTAGGATAATATTGGTCGGCAATTCAAGCTGGGGTTCCTTACCCATCGTTGATGAGATCACATAGCATCTGGAAGCACGATTTCCTGCGACTAGCCATCTTTTAACGGGTCAATCCGCCGAAGATGCGTACGGCCTAATGCAATGATCCTAGTCAGCACGCTGAAGCCATTTCCTATAGGTGTAAGGGCGCCCATAAATCGTATACCAAGCTTTCTGCAGTCTTTCCAGGCCCGTGGGTGCACACACAGTACGAGGCCACCCCTATTCGAGCACTTTTTTCGTGTCGGGCATTCATAATCTGGTCGTTTCGACTCGCCTCAAGCATGAGATGACAGACATCAGATGGTGGTTCTGTTATTCTCGAAGAAAATCTTCTGATGAGCAAAATCGAACGATGATAATCTGAACCCAACCCACGGCCCGTCCGAGCATCTCTCCGTCGTTCCCAGGCCGATTATAGGTACGACGAAAAAGACCTTGTCGTTAGCATAACATTCCCTATTATTTATGGCGACTATGATGTAGATTACCCAATTCAGCCCAAAACTACCCCACGCCTCGTGCATCACGCATGCTACCTCCCTGCATGCTAGTTCTAGCTCTCATCTCACCAGCTCCATCGCCGCAACGTAGTTGGAGGGGAGAGAGGGGTGACAGGCTCCTCACCTCTCTCCTCCCTCTATTCACCACATTTCTCCGACGACATTCCACATTTGTGGCCCAACTTCTAATGATTACTTCCCTTCTTTGTTTCAAACTCTAGGCCGCTTCAACTTATTTATTTGACCGTTGAAATCCCGAATTTGCGTTGTTGTTTTTGTGCTCTAGACAACTTTCCATTATTCGCCTCGGACTCTATTTTTCCTTCAAGAGACTATTGTACATTTGCTAGAATGGTTCACTTGTCCCAAATACCGCAAGACCAAGAGCTTGGAACTCTTCCTGAAGCCGTGAAGAAAATCCGCTTACAGCTCAGCAACTACGATGACACATTCACAACTAGCGTTTATGGCTCTAGGTTCGCCGCTGAAGACCTTCCGAGGCATGAGATGCCAGAAGGCGAGATGCCTAAGGAGGTCGCTTATCGAATGATTAAGGATGAACTAAGTCTGGACGGAAACCCAATGCTCAAGTACGTGTCAGAAGCTGTTGTGGGCAAAGAAAATAAGAATGATCTGATAGTGTGATAACAGTCTGGCATCATTTGTCACGACCTACATGGTAAGATTGTACTCTTTTTAGCTTCAAGATCAATCTTTGCGTTGCGCATACAGTTATACTGACTTACGATCGATCTCAGGAAGAAGAGGCAGAGAAGCTTATGACCGAGTCGTTCTCGAAAAACTTCATCGACTACGAGGAATATCCCCAATCGGCAGATATACAAAACCGCTGCGTGTCTATGATCGGACGCCTCTTCAATGCCCCTACGTCAAACCTGAGTGGCGAGAATTCTGCCGCGATAGGTACATCGTGTGTCGGGTCCTCCGAGGCCATCATGCTCGCGGTGCTGGCCATGAAGAAGCGCTGGAAGAACAAGCGGATAGCCGCCGGCAAGCCCGCCGACAACCCCAACATTGTCATGTCATCCGCCGTCCAGGTCTGCTGGGAAAAGGCCACGAGGTACTTCGAGATTGAAGAGAAGCTTGTGTACTGCACGCCCGACAGATTCGTCATCGACCCTGAGGAGACGGTGAACCTGGTCGACGAGAATACGATTGGTATCTGCGCCATCTTGGGTACCACGTATACCGGCGAGTACGAAGACGTCGAGGCTGTCAATGACCTCTTGATAGAGAGGGGTTTGGATTGTCCAATCCATGTCGATGCTGCTTCCGGCGGGTTTGTCGCACCTTTCGTCGTCCCTGATCTCGAGTGGGACTTCCGATGCGAGAAGGTGGTTTCTATCAACGTATCGGGTCACAAGGTAAACAAACATGTTATGGTTAAATATTCTCGGGCTTTGAAGCTAAGTCCTTATAGTATGGCCTTGTATATCCAGGTGTTGGCTGGGTCGTCTGGAGAAGTAAGTATTGTATAATCCCTTTTGACATGTCTCTGGAGTAGGAGTCATTTAACCAGGCGTTTCTCGCTCCTTTTTATTCCTACGACGCCCTGGCAGTCTCCTTTATGATAAACGGAAGCAACGGTTGACTTTAAATGATAGGTGCCGAATACTTACCTCAAGAACTTGTGTTCAACATCAACTACCTGGGCGCTGACCAATCATCATTTACGTGAGTACTATATTCATACGAGTTTTAACTCCCTTGAAGTTGATCAATATAAGAATTTCCACTGACTCTTGACAATGTAGGCTAAACTTTTCGAAGGGCGCCAGCCAGGTTATAGGACAGTATTACCAGCTGATCCGACTCGGCAAGAAGGGTTACCGTGCCATCATGTCGAATCTGACGCGTACAGCTGACTACTTGACCCAAGCTCTGGAGGCTCTGGGCTTCATCAGTATGTATCTTCTTCTAAGATGCTTTCACTCTTACCCTGTTGAGTTCTGAAAAGTTATGTTTGGGCATGAATCATAAATGGGATTTACTGATTTGAATCATATAGTCATGAGTAAGATGTCCGGCGAAGGCTTGCCACTGGTTGCATTTCGTCTCCCGGAGAACGGGGACCGGCATTATGATGAGTTCGCCCTTGCGCACAGGCTGGTGAGTTCCCAATATCCTCGCCTCTCTCAAGACTTATCGATGCTGAGGAAATGGTTTTCGTGGCTCGCATCGCGTCGCTAGATTGGTTTCACATTGATTCGGGAAATGGAATACTGACGATATCGTAGCGCGCCCGTGGATGGGTGGTCCCTGCGTACACGATGGCGCCTCACACTGACAACCTCAAGATGCTGCGCGTCGTCGTTCGAGAGGACTTCACCAAGAACCGTTGCGACGCGCTGCTGTGCGATATCAAGCTCTGCCAGGGCTTGCTAGAGCAAATGGATAAAGAATCGATCAAGGCGCAGGAGGAGTATCTCCTCAAGCACACCGTGGTGAACAGCGCCGAGGCGACACATAACCATCCCAAGTTCCGGGTAATTCTCCTTTTCTGGCATTTACTCGCCTCTGTCTCCTTGTCTCTCCTTCGCCTCCGAAGAAGGATGTATAATTAGTAGATCAGGTATTCGGACTGATGCTAATTGCTTCGATAGAAGGAGAGACATTCCATTCAGGGTAAACATGGGAAGACCCACGCCATCTGCTGAGCAGAGTGAAGTGCGATGTTTTCATTCAGATTGTCTTGTCGGGCTGGTAAGATGTCCGATGGCCGCGCGCGTAGACTATATAGGACAGGACGCCTTGGTATTTTCCTAGATTTTTGGTGTGTTCGGCAGGTTACCTGGCTATGATTCTTAGATCATGTCGTATACTTAGGAAAAATTGGACCTGGTGGTGTTATGCTTTCTATCCGCTCGTATTCTCCTCTCTTGGTTTCGCTGGGATTATCGCAGCTCTTCCTATGTGAGTGTTTTCGAGCATGACTGCTTCACGGGAGGCTACTGGTAAAGGCGCTATATAGAGTTCGACTGTAGCTCAACTCTGCGGTACGCGTTCTCTTCTGATAGAACGTAGATAGGCCCTTGAACGAGGGTGGTATAGAGTTGGCTTTTCCTTAGGGTCTTTCGTTCACGAATATTACCAGGGCCTGTAGATTATGGGCATCGGTTCGTGATTAGCAAACCGTAATAGGAAGAGAGTCGTCCAACACTAGCTCTCTATATACGATAATGGAATGTGCCATTAAAATTACTATCATAAGAAAACGGTAGTCTCTATGAGATGAGATATAGGTATAAAGCATGAATTAAGTTATAATAGAGTTTATTTGTCATTGAGACGTTTGTGTCTACTGCTTCCGGTTCATCCGCGTTCTTTCCTGGGATCAACTATAACTCAATTATACTTCTTCAATCTCTTTTCCTTCCCTGTCGATAATATCGAGTGATCACGAGAAATGTAAGATGTTAATGCCCTTCTGTAGTGGCATGGACCCGGTGGTTTATGCGCCGCGAATCAAGCATACGCGTTGCTCGAACGACGTCGCGCCAGCACGTATAGCACAAGGAGAGTGATAATTTGCCAACCCAGAGTGAAGCTTAGTCCCGGCATTCGCCTTAAATCCTGCGCCGCGACCCTGCTGAAAGAGGCATCTAAGCATGGTTATGCTCATGCCATACAGTTACGCGAGAAAAAAAACCCCTGCTCAGGCTCTCGTAGTTCGTATGTTGCACCTTGACGGGAATAGCGACCACATCCCACAATGCGGTGAGCATGATGCCCAACTGAGCTATGAGCGGGAACTGGTCTTCCGGACTCCAACGATCATAGATCTGGATGCATGTGGATGGGGCGAAGTCTACTCTGATGGATGTTTCCTTAAGGGGAGCGGCTAAGCATCGATATGCGCTCGTCCGCTTATAGACGAATGTCTACGATCAGGAGTCATCTCCAACCGTCATCGTTTTGCAATATGAGCATTCTCACTTCAAGAGTCCACTTCATATTGACTTGACGGCCATGGCCGATTAACCGATAGAGCGCGCTCGCCGAAAGCGACCCTGTTGTGGCGAGAACTCGCTTCGACGTGAAGTCCACACTACGTTCAATTGCAAGATTGGTCCAGTTCTAGACTTGATAGGAATTGTTCCAAACTACAAATCATCAGACGTAGTGCACATGTCTGTCTCAAAAAGAAAGATGAGGAAACGTCGATCATGAAAGGAGAGGTCCAAAAAAAGAAACAGACGAAGAGATAGATGGTATTACCCGGACGCCAAACTGCAATGTTGCGACGAATCGGGTGGTTCTCTAAAAAGGATCTAACGTTATAGCTCGGCTCCGTTCCGACGGGAATGAGGGGGGTGGACGAACCTGCGGCCAGACATGGGAAACGAGATAAAAATAACATGATGCGCTGTTTCAGGCCGAACACAAAACAGGGCTAACGGTTCGGCTACTTACGGGAGATCAGTAGCAAACATCGGTAGCAAGGAACACAGTGATCAGCAGGATTATAGCGGCTCATCATCGTCACACGTTGCAGTAGTTTAGTAACACAGCAGGTAAATCGTCTCGCTTAACAAGAGCTAAATGGCC
This sequence comes from Xylaria flabelliformis, assembly GCA_007182795.1. Taxonomy (NCBI): domain Eukaryota; kingdom Fungi; phylum Ascomycota; class Sordariomycetes; order Xylariales; family Xylariaceae; genus Xylaria; species Xylaria flabelliformis. The sequence goes on from VFLP01000038.1 coordinate 112,183, forward strand.
TTCTTCTTAGAGGTTAGTTGGGCCGGTTTTCTTTTGACGTTCGGTTCAGCGACCGTTCGCTCCGAGTCTGCATGAATGTCTTAGAAAGAAGATGGGGAAATTGTGCATCGTGCCATCAGCATGCTGCAAGGGGATAGATAGACGGGGCGCCCGAAGCCTGCATACGCAGACGGCCTTGCAACAGCTCTTCTCCGGTCGGCGTGTCTAAGTAACAAAACCAACTCTCTCCACATAACGCCGTCTCGTAGCCCTGTCACGGAACTGTCTGTGATCTGAGGAATCTTCGCACAAGCTTCCACTAGGCGCTGCCAGGGGGCGGGAGTAAGCGATGCAAGATTGCGTTGCTATTTTGAGCCTCAGATGGCCGCCCGGCGTGCAAGGAAACATGCCCATTTGACGGGATGACACTGCACGAGAAAAGAACAACCCTTGCTTGGTTTGCGGTTTGTGACGTGCATCGTCGCGAAAACGAGGGGCGCCCGGACCTTGCACAAAGTGGGCGCACGCCAAGTTCGCAACAGCATCGCGGGGGACAAGATAGCCAACCGAAGACCAAGCCCCGGTCGTTCAAGAAAAGAGCGTGTGGTGCAGCGTCCTGAGTTTGACGTGCTGCCGGGATGGTTGGAGGCGATAGAAAGAAAGCGAATACCTTCATCTTTGCCCGCTGTTCTAGTCCAAGGGTTCCTTTACCTAGGAGGCTGAATGCACTGTTTCGTGTTTCTAGGGTTACTGTTACTGCTGACGAGGTGGCATCATTCGTTATTCGCTAATTCGGCTGGGACCCCTGAGTGCTTGCAACCCTAGCCGCATTAGCCGCCGCAACGGACGCTTTAGAAAAATTCCTGGGTCCTGGATCAGATGCTGCAATTCATGCAGGGAGGCACAGCTGGTAGGAAACTGCGGCTCTCTGGCATCTCACCAAGAGCTCGGCTGCATGCGAGTGAGTATTCAGGAAATGACTACTCAAGTAGGTCACAAATCACGCCCCCCGAGTACGCGACTCGAGGGTGGCCAGGGGTCTAATACTGCGAATCGGATGGGCTCCTCCCCGATTAGAAGTAGTGTCGTTGGACCAAGATTCATCGCGACGGGTAATACATGGTTGTTCGTCGCACTACATATGAGAGACATGTCTGTACCACTTGTGGCCGACGACCATCTGTCTTGTTTCGCGTACCTTGAACGCATGGTAGAACGGCCCTGACGATGCACATGTACGACGTACCCGCGTCGACATATGATGCACGGAGCAAACACAAATTCTCGGTTGTGTCCGCAGCCAATTGGTGGATGATTGTGATTTCGAGCAGTCATGTTACGCTGCGACGAGAGGCTAAGACGCTGGATAGACCTCGAGTAGCAAACGACCTGCGGAAAATATTGTTTGTGACTGCTGTGCGCCTGATGTTACTCGACTCCTTATCCAGGGGTCCGGGATAAATCGCATAGTGCGGCTTATACGCCGTGGGCGGCTGAGATGCTGTACTGGAATATTGTAGTCTGGACCGATAGACTTAGAGCTTACTGCATGCCAACATTTCTTACTTCAGCTTGATTTTAGTTTGGCGTGACATGATAAGCTACCCGGGCGTGTGGTTTCGCGAACGCTTCTGAGTTCCATTGCCACTAATTACCGTAAGGAGCAGTTTCCGAAAACGTGCTGTGTCCACATCTAGATCTCGTAAACCCCTTACTGACAAGGTTTGATTCGCTAGAACATGTCTATAACATGTGAATCATGCCAATAACATGCACATTATGTGGGTATGGTACGTTTACGGTTGATCCGATGTTGTTTGTTGCATATAGATTCTATTGGTATTGAACGAGTCTGGATATTCCAATGATCAGCTTGGAGAGAGTTGCTAAGTTGGATTACGGGGTCACAAGGTTCCTTGTCTCGTGGGATGCGGCTAGTCTTGCGTGCCATCTTCACTCAGGGTTCCCGAGATAAACTACCGACCCAATGTAACCTCATATCACTTGATGGGACTATACTGTAAGACGGTAAGATGGGCTCCTGCAGCTCGAGGACAGATGCGTAGGTAAGCTGCAGCTACCCGACTGGCAGTCCTCTAGACACTCGTCTACGGTAGAGGAATCTGGCCTGTGCATCTGAAACAGTCCTGGTGCTCGTTGCTCACGTCGTAGTCTTCAGTCTATTTTCGTCCCAGATGCTCCCCCGCGTCTATTAATTCGCCAAACGGCGTGGACTGACAGAGCATACGAGCACCGGCCTTTGATATCTTGTCCTGACAACTTACAAACATTATGCAACGTGGCGTAACACGGGACGCTGGCACAACGATGATGGCGGTGGTATAAAGACTGGGCGTGACAAGGGCCGGTCGAACGAGGTGATAGGTGACTTCGGAAGTTACTCCATAGGTAGCTCCGCATATTCGGCGAGGGGAAGTAGGTAATACTAAAATATGCCGGCTCCTGCAGGCCGAAGAAGCCCCAAAGCTGAAAGGATGGCTGGGGGTTCAGGGGTTGAGAGAGACTAGGTATTTGCTATCGGCTCGGCAGGTATTAATGGCTCGGGAGGGTGAAGAAGCGGCGAATTGCCGTAACGTGGTTTTTCATCTTTGCCACTCGCCTCCTAATAAATAAATACTTCGGGGGTTTTGCACGTATTGGTAATTCTTAATGTTGATCATTGCAGGTTCAGCTGCGATTACCGCGCTTGGGAGGCCGTGGCCAAATATCGCATGACCGTTTTTTCTCCCCTCCTTTCGGTGAATGGCCATTTGAAGGCCGTCTCCATCCTCTGCAGGTCCCCTGTGACTAGCCGGAATGTGGGAGAACCCTTGCTAACTGTACGCGCGTGGAAAAGCGCATCCTTGATGCGACAAGCCGTCATTAACACTAAATTGTGTAGTGTAGGATATCTTTTTACGCGTAAGGAATACTGAACATGGGAACAATTTACAACCCCTAAATACTTTTGCTGCAAATTAGTCTTGGGTCTGAGCATATGCCATATTTGATTAATAGAGTTAAATTTGAACACTCAGCTCGTAGTTTCATGGATAAAAATATTGTCTGTACCCTTTGCTTGTTATTTATATTGTCATGGTGTCTGTATTCATTAATGGGCTGTGATAGGGGGTATCTTACTATATATCTCAGTAGGTCTGTCTTCACTTTCATGAATGGTCCTATGCAGCTGCCTTTCTGTGTGGAGGGTAGGAGGCTCGGCTGGCCCGGAGAAAGCCGAATGTCTGGCCAGTCTGGGCAGCCTTACGGTAGTCTGGCAGTAAACTTCAAACGGGTGACGAACTAGCTCAGGTAACCAAATGCACGAAGGAAGAGAAATCTTATTTAATATGGAGCAGCTAGTGTCCCTTAATAAGCCTTTTCGGTCGCGAGCCATAAGGAAATTCGGTTGATGCCCGGTCGAGATTCGTTGCTAATGCTAGTTTCCGCCGATCGCACAACGAGATTACCTATATGTAACATTCTACAATACCCAATAGGCATAGTAGGCGCAGTAGTGCAGTCGTATTTGACATTTTGAGAATCTCCCCTGCGTTCGGACATTTAGTTCTCAATAGAATTCCTGCTAAATCTAGGCACTGAACCGTTGGCTACCAAAGAAAGGAAGGCTCGCGACTGGTCATCGTGATCACTGTCCCCAGATGATTGACTAACACAGAATGGCCTCCTGCGTATGGAAACAAAAACAACGCTTGTATTGTACCATGGATAAAGATGTAATATCTAGTATAACCTGGATGGCGACCGATCCAATCGTGGAGGGGAGAGAAAAGTTCTGGAAAGAAACAAACTCGATCTCACCTGCGTACTGTACGTATGTAAGCCGCTAATAGCACAATGCAGAGTCTATAGATTACACTACTATATACAAGCTACTTATCGGGAAGCTTCCGGTACCATACAATGTTTTGAAAGGCTGCAACGTGGCCTGCCTATCACATAGTTTGGTAGCGAAACACCCGACCTGGGTACTGATACTGACACTACAGCACGAAATCCGCTCATGTATATGAACTACAAATTCTAGTTTACTTCAAGCTCCCTTTCCCGTAGACTGTGCTGCAATACCGCCCAAGAGATGCACAACCTAGACCCGCAAATTAATTCCAGTATCCCGTTTGAATTACGTGTAAGGGTTGCTTGACCGGCGACGTTGGCCATCTGGGGTAAATTAGTAATTGTGAGGGAATCTGTACCGGTTCTGTCCCGATATAGGATATTAGCCTATCTCTAATAAGCCCAGCGAAACCAGATGCCTGGTGCGGCGCAATGATGAAACAACCGGCTGGGGAATCGTGCAAGGGTGAGTCCACTTGGCCTCGAGGTGGCCCGCTACTAGACATATCCTAGTATTATTAGTCTCTTGGCGATGAATGGGCAAGTATGTAGGTAGTTATAGTTACCCATGAGCAATAACCAATTTGTACACAACATACAGTTGTTAGCTTGTAAATACTTAAGTCCTGTAGCTCGGCAGACCTGGACTTACAGATTTGTATGTCTACTGGGGTTGGAGTTTCTCTCCCATCCGATCTTACTGGCTCAAAGAGTAGCACATCATGCCATGTAACAGCATGACTGCTAATTATATACAAGTGCGTTTGGAGTATGGTCGATCTAGGTATGCGTGGCCGAAAACCAATTCGTCGTACAGCTACCGCACAGTAGGCTGTGGTCCACACAATCTGGACCCGTTTTGTTTACCATCATGGTCAGGGTTTCGGACGTCGGTAGATTGAACACACATAACCTAGGCTCGACACTACGGCAAGGGAAAGCAGCGTGTCACCCGAAAAGGCCTGAAAAACCTCCATCCCCCTGGTGATCTTGTACGTATTAGGTTCAAGAGTACAACCGTGAGCTAATCTATCTAAGGCATCCCCGGCTCACTGCCGATTGTTCAACGGTCCGGCACGACTTGTGGATATTGGTAATATTCCGTGCATTGTCAATGCTGATATAGTAAGATACTAAGTATCTACTTGAACATGTGATCTAATTGCGTGGTAGGCATTAGCCGATATCAAGTTACACTCCGAGTTACTGATGCACTAATGTACATTGTCACAAATCACCTAACCCAATTGTTCGGTTAGTGCCTTTTATATAATACCGCGATATTGTTGTTGTAGCATTGACTCGCGGCGATTAGGCCTCTCTACAACCATTGCCAAATATAATGGTAGGCATTCGTCACATGGTTATTGATGCATTCGACTGAGGGAAAGAGGAATTGAATTCCGACCAGATTGATTATGACTCTTTATGTCGGGTGGTTTGTAATCTCACGTGAGACAATCGCTACAATACCAATTGGCCTTACAACAATTTGCAGCATGACCTTTCGAGTAGCCTTGTCGAAAGCCTTGTCTCAAAAGCAACTGAAGACATAATAACTAACTCAAGTTAGGCAATATGTTGCATCAGGGCTCCTCATGTCTATGCACCCTATCCTCGTGACTGATTATTACGTCTACCCAAAGCTTCCGAATCGACATAATGACAAAGCATGCGTAATGTATTTAGAAAACAGGAAAAAAAATATCAGTACCAATCTTGAGTGGTACTCGGTGAAGGGGCATGTTGCGCTACCGGGGCGTTGCGTAACGAGTTGGTACACCAATCCATGCACTTACTAGGTGTGGCTTCAAGTATCATCATCCTGGTCAATAATACATATCGAATTGCATACTCGATCCGGCGGTACCAGCACAGTTCTTATAGCTCCAATCCCCCGGGTCCATCACTTCTGTTGTACCCGCTCACTGTGCAGACGAGACCGACAGATGACTCGATAAGCACTTGTCATTGTTTTACTTAAACGTAGCGGACCTCAACATCACACCACAAAGACCAGCTGCTAATGCGGCTAATTTATACTTTATGATATAGCATAGCGGGCTATCTGACATTCTTTAGAACTTTTGATCTGGTCTAGAAACTGTATGCTTCTTATCTACCATCGCGTACTTTATATATTTTCTTGAACTTGTGACTACTTACGTATTACTAGCCCCCTCTTATGGCTCTGGTATATAATACCGCGTAAGTATATACCTATAACTATCAACTACAGTAGTCTCGGTATTCTACAATAGGGTTAGATAACCGCACGGAATGTTCCCCCCTGCGCCGTGGCCAGGATCAATCCGCTGTGTGGATTGTGGGCCACAAGCTACTGTACGTGTAGACGATTGCGGCACCTTGCAGGGTAATCAGATAGCCGCTTTCGAATCTTGTAATCTCAACTTACCCTTTTAGACCACCGCAGATCAGTAAGTTATGAGTAGCGTCCTGCCAACTAACAAGGTTGTTTTCGTCGCTTGGCTTTGGAAACTTGGGACCTAACTGCAGTATGCTTCCCATAGAGCATTGACTACTTTTTGAACGACATATTTAATTCGTATGTATGGTGTTATACAACTGGATATTATACATATCCCTCTAGTTCCGGCCACCCTCCCTGGGCATTAATGACAGGGACCAGCCGAGTTCGTGAGGGGCGGGCTACACTAAGAAGCATCGTTGCAACAGATTCTTGGGGTTGTCACGGACTCCCGCTATCAACCAACGCCACCGAGCTTAGCACATTCAGCTGTTTCCGTGACATAAAAAGAATATAACTAAAGGGACAGTGGTTTTCAGCTTGTCCATCACACCCCACGAGAAAGAAACAGCAGTCTTGTCAAGTAATAGATCAGTCGGAGAATTGTTGATCAAAACACTTGATACTATATTCAGGAGCTGTGATGTTGCACAAAGCAACGTCGGTCATCTATCCATAGTACTCTGGGCTCCGGTACGTTTCAACCTTCTCATTCCGGCACAAACGTCTGCACACTTGAAGCGGCCGAACAAGCAACCCCGGCATGTCACGTTGTTTCCCTTACTATGTTACCACATTAGAGGCTATGTTAGTTGGCCTTGCGCCATGCACCGGGGCCCTCGTCGTTTACTTACTGTATCATTCGGCTGCTGGGCGGTGACAAGAAGCCGTTGCGGCTACCGTTGCTAGATAGTGGGGAAGCCTCCGATCACAACTTAGCGAGGCCCGGTTATCATATACGTAGAATATCGTAGACATCCGGCAAATGTGAAAACAAGACACTAGAGGGTCCTGATCACAAGACGTTACGCTCGAGGATAATTCGATGCGCCAAACGTGGCCCACGAATGCGCATCATTCTCCGAAAGGGGGTCGCGTTCCAATGGCACAGCCGAGCAGAAAAAGCCTCTTCCCGCATGTTATTGCGCTAGTGTATGCGCAGACGCGACAGCTCCCCAATGCGGAGGTCACATTGTCAAGAACGTATCCCAAGGACTCTCATTGTTACATACATACATGCCCAGCCTTTGCTCAACCACTCTTTCCACCAACGGAGTCGATTGCACCATACTGTAACCGTGTCCGCAGTCTGGATTCTGGAACCTGGGACATACACCCCTTGATGAGGCGAGCTTCATCGAGGCCCTAGTCCTTCAAGATGGGATAGGGAGTGGTGTTGCAGTACAGCCCAGGCCGTATAGTAGATCAATCGTATGCAACAGACCTCATGTTTAATATAGCATCTCGACAAGTACCGTAGACGTGGGCTCGTGGCCGAGACCAAGGCCGAAAACTACGGAACTGTTCCTTTCCACGTAAGTATCGAGATGTACTAGTCTGGGTACAGCATAGTCCTCCATACCCCCTATTGTACACTACACTACAGTCGGTCCTAGTTCCCATGAACGGAGAGATGATGAATGCAGTGGAGACCCTAGCTGGCTGGCTGGCTGCTAGTGTAGTGACCGACCGCACCGGTTGCCCTCCCTGGGGAATGGCACGCCGCTTGCGCTCACGCAAGGACCAGCAAGCAGAAGCAACCACCACCACCCGATCCGCCATCACGGACGGCTTGCTTGCCTTGCTTAGGCCATGGTAGCTAGTAGCCACCATGGCCATGGGTTCAGGGATTAGTTCGAGGTCAGGGCCGGACAGGCCCACCTTCGCTCGAAACACGTTGGTTAGCGGCTTGGTATCATGGAACTTCAGTCCCAGCCCTGCTCAGTGCCCATGCTGTCTTTTGTGTCCAGTTACAGGGATTGTCGACAAGCGTCAGAGTTGAAGGATTCACCCCTCCAGATTATTATATTTCCGATTTCTGCTCTGGTCTACGAGTAGCCCGACAAGGGCAATGCTAACTTAGCTCGATGCTAGGTACGGTACCTATCTGTATGCTCCATCTGAGGCCTGCTGTGGACCTACTCAACTTCATAGGTCACGTCACCCACACTCTCTTTCCTCAAATTATAGTCTTTTCCATGTTCACTGCTTTCTCCCCGTTACCGACTCGGTCACCTGCGGCTAGACACGACGCATCTAAACGTTGATGGCCCATTCCTCATCACCCTGCGTGGCTTCAACACTCTTTCTCCTACCTCCCCTACTCTTTCAGTAAACGTCTATTATTCACGAAATACTCGGAACATACCTCTGGTCCTCGGAGGGCTGTCATCGTAAATACTGGATACTCGAACGTCATCAGCTTAGCTAAAATCTGGTGGTCACGGTCTTTATTAACAGAGAAAAGCATCGGTATATCAAGAGCATTGTTGGGAACGTTTTCACCAGGTCTTGTTGGCATAACCCAAGCGCGGAAGAGAAGAGACTAGGTACAGCGGCATTGCAGTCGCACAGCGCTGAACATCGAGACTGCTTGGAGCGAGCCCCAGGAGTGGTTGCCCGAAAATCGATTTTGCTTCTGCGGCATATGGTGCGAGGCAGGTCTGATCCATTTATGCGTAGCCCAACGTTGCGAGTCTGAATACAGGCAACAAAGCCTAAAGCTTTTCTTGATTTTGGCCGCTTTCACCAAAACACCAGTCTTACTAGCCTGTATGCTTGCTCTAGCTCGCCCGGGACCCTCGGCCTTTCACTTCGCTGGGAAGTCATTGGAGGTAGAGCCACATCAGCCTACCGAGGGTTGGGGCGCCAAAAACTCGATGATGGCGGCTTCGTCTCATAACTTGTTTCCCCGCTCTCCGACACGATCGTACGACTCTTCTTCAGTTTCCTCTGCAACTTCGCCTCGTCCTCAAGTTCATTACCTCAATAGCCTAATGGGGCCAAACGTCAGGTCCAACCCTGCGCATACGCCTCAGCCGATAGGGATTCCGCCCCTCCCGTCGGTGAACCAATCTTCATTTCAGCCGTTCACGCCGGTGACGGCAAGTTCGATTATGGGACGAGAGTCTCTGGCTTCGGGCGAATCGGTTGTGAGCACGCCGGGGCTTTCGAGCGCGCAGTTATCGAACGTCCAGGCGCAGAAGCGAGCCTATCGACAACGCCGGAAAGATCCCAGGTACGTATTAGACCCATACATGTTGCTCCCTGTCGCGTAACCTCTTTGTTATGAGTTGCATCATCACTTTCTGGTCTCTGGCTCGAGCATCCACTAACTGCATGGTGTGCCGGTCCAGCTGCGATGCTTGCCGAGAAAGGAAGGTCAAATGTGATGCTACAGAGACGACTAGTTGTTCGGAATGCTCCAGCCGCAATGTCAAGTGTCAGTTCACCAAGGAGACCAACCGACGAATGTCGTCAATCAAGCAAGTCCAGGATTTAGAGAAGCAAATGGAACGAGTACGGAGAGAGAACAACAGCCTAAGGCGCAGTTTGGCTGAGCGGACAGGTGGGGAGCACATGGACGTTGATGCCGAAGTGGTAGAGCACTTTGTGCTTCGTCTTCCCGATCTAAATTCGGAACCGCGGAAGAGAAAACGAGCTTCTGCGATACACGATTATGCGCGAGCGAGGGTGCCTTTCCGCAATGTATCCAAGGGCCTCCTGAAGGCACCGGCGCCGTACCGCCCGTGGCCGCTAGAGTCTGCGATCTTCGATCAGGTGCGACCACCCTTGCCAGCCAAGCTAATTACGGACAAGCTCCTTCATTCGTACTACGCGGCTGTTCACGTCATGACGCCAATACTCCACTGGCCATCGTTTCAGCATGATGTAGACAGACTGTATCAAAGCAACGATTTGCGCCAGGTTCCTTCCCCCTGGCTAGCGATGTTCTTCGCTGTTCTCTCAGTAGGATGCTTGTTCAGTACAGATCCAGCTCCTGATCGAACGATACAAGCGGGTGAATTCATGGACGCCTCGCGGAACCTTATGGATCCATGGGCTAATGATTACGTGTTGGACGATGTTCGGGGATTATTTCTGTTGGGGGTGGCCCTATACGAGATGAACTTGAAATCCGCTGCCTGGAAATGGCTGGGGAAGGCAATACGGTGCGCTCAGGATTTGGAGCTTCACTTGGAAGTCGGGACACGTTCAAGAGTGGAGGCAGATATGCGTCGTAGAGTGTGGTGGGCGGTTTATATATTTGACCGAACCTTGTCGTTGGAAATCGGCCGCCCCTTTATGATCGACGACGCCGACTGCGATGTAGCGTTGCCCGAGCCTTGCGACGACCACCTGCTGGAATCCGAAGGACCGATACTGCTGCCCAATGCGACGCCCCTTACTCAGTTCATGCATGCGATTATCAACGTTGTCCGGTCGTTTACTGCGTTGAGAAAGGCATTCTCTGCTTCCATGATCGAGCGACCTCGATTGGCGACCTTTGACAGTCACTTTACTTCTTGTCAAAGCCACTTCCCCCCTGTTCTGGATCCGAACAATTCGGAAACCATTGCTCCCCATGTCGTTATGCCTCTTACCCATCTTCTGAGCGCACGGCTCCACTTACACCGACACAACCTCACCCCATCATGTCCTACGGAAGCCCGAATCGAAGCTATCGAACAATGCACATCTACTGCATTTGAGACGGCTCGTTTAATGGAGCGTTCTAACGCAAACCTCCCGGATTCAGCAACCACTCTTCTAGTCACGCATGTTTTCCGCTCGACGCTGTTTCTGCTTTTAATGGGTTACAAGGAGCAGGCGACAACATGTCTCAAAGTCCTTAAGTCTGTCCATGAGAAGAGAGATATCACAGTAGCATGTGGACGCTATCTGTCATTCTTTGTCCGCACGTTGCGGTCCAAGCAGCATGAAGCTGTGGAGCGTCTGCCTCGCCCAGCAATTCCGGGGTACACTCTACAGCACGCCCCGGTAGATGTAAGAGTTGTTCAAGAGTCCTTGTTAAGAGATGAGGAGCTCTTGCTCTACGTAAGCGCAGACATGCAAGCCAACGCTGAGACCGCGTGGATCTGGGTAGGAGCTGAGAGAGACACCCCTGTCCCGCCTCCCGTAACAGCTAGAGGGGTCGCAGCAATTGAAAAGCGCACGGGCTTGACGGTCGAGGAACGGCAAGACTGGGGAGGCTGGGATAACCTGCTAGAGCTTGTTCGAGGGCTGGGACCAGCAACAGCACCAAGCACGATTCCGAACTACGGGTTGGCGACAGCGCCACTCACGGCACAGACATTACCACCGATCGTCATGGACTCGGCAACCGTCCCTCGAGGTGGTGCCCCGGGTCCTGACAGCTCCAAGAATAGTCCAGCACCTGGTGCTGGCTCGAGCAGCCGAAGTACTGAGAGAATCAGCATCGCAAATATCATTTAGGAAACCAAGCGACTGAAGTATCCATTTAGAACAACCGACACACGAACCCAACTAAGCAACTATTTTCTTCGTTAATGAAACGCCTGACGATCGAACGCGAAACGTTGATTCTTCCATCCGAATTCGAACCCGACGATATGGACGGGTGATATGTTGAAAGGCAAACGGCGCCGCATTGATACGATTTGTGATTACGATACCCCTTTCGTTGCATTGCGAGAGTACAAAAATCGGCTGAGCATTTTTTTCAGATGGCATAGACCAACGACTATTTTATTTTACTTCTCTGTCTTTCCAACAGAGTTCCTTGGATCGCATTTGCGCATTCTGCTCCTTGTACTCGACGCAACATCTGTTCATTTTCCTTTCGTCCCAGACACTTTGAATTTACATGCTAAAATGTCAACGATACCATTTCCTTGAACCTCGAACAATGTCTCTTGTTTCCCCCCTCACCAAACTTCTATTACCTATTACCCCTGTTGAAGCATATTTTTAATATGTCCTGTTTGATTAATTGAGATAACTGATGTATGTAATTTGAATTTCCCATGCCTTATTGTGTAATGTAGCATATTTGGTCGGTCAGGCAAATGTTTTTTCAATGGAAAGGGAGCGGACCACTCCCTCGACGACATAGGAACGAGTTCAGTGGAGCACATGATTCACTTTCTATTTTTGCAGCACAAACATGATATCTAGATGAACTGATGTGGCCCAGGCGGAACACGTCAGTATTTGCTTGTCTGTATGTGCCATGATGTATTGAAGCGAGCGGCAGGGATGAAATGTCTTATCTGGGCTGGACAGGCTGGAGTTGGACACTTGTAATATTATTAATACAGCTGAGTAACGAGTCATCAGTAGCAGGCTGTTCGGCTATCTGTTAATCCTCGCACCCCCTCTTTGACACTGTAACCCGTGCGGCTTGAAGTTTGCTCGAATTTGGAATGACGAGATGATGGGTATCTGCTCAGCTAAAATCATACAGGCAGATTACTATAGTCCCAGACATGTAATATGCCCACCAACTACTCGGCAGGTGGGCTTGGACCTTATTTCTGCAGAGAAATTAGCAACAATGGGGTCTGCCAAAATGACATTCATAGGATATTTGGAAGATCTTGTGAGATCACGGCAAACTATTTACATGGCAACCATGCTAAAATGTCAACATGATTTTAATACAACCATAAGCAACTACTTTGCCTGAGAGAAATAGAGGGTGTCTTGAAATATTTCATGTGTAGATAGTAACAATGTTTCCTACGTAGCATAACGAAGAGATGAAAGTTTGACAAACTACCTACCTTGGCAAGGGACAAAGGTTTATTGGGTCAGCGAAGTTCCCAGAAATTAGCTGTCTAGAGATGCTAAAGCTAAGCAATATCATGACACCACACCTACAACTGTCTCATAGACAACTTATGACTCGTCGAAGAAAAAAAAAAAAAAGGAAAAACACAGTAGTGGTCATAGTTGCTGTAATAGGGTGATTTTTCGTAATATATGGAGCAGAAGTGTGCTGAATATGCAGAACTCTGACGAATCGCCTGATAGATTGAGGTCTGCATTATCTCGGTCTTATTATGTTACAAGCCTATATCCACACATTGCCTCAGATATACTAAATGCCAAACGTGCCTTATGCTGCACAGGGTTGTGGTGCGGGGCGTTGGATACCTTAGGTATCTACCTAGGTACATAGGGAGAAAGTGCGCATATGTAGGTACCTGGTTCCCCGACAATGATGCCTGATGCATCGAGACGGACAGGGGTTAAATGCCATGATGCCATAAAGAGCGGGGTTTTCGGTTTAACGGTTCGCGAACGATGGGTCCCCCACCCCCAGTTCCAGCCTCCCTTGGAACCTTTAGTATGCTAATTCGGGCGCTGTGCAACCGACACCTGCATATCGACTACATCATCATACCTGCTGGACGCACGTGCTGCTTGGAGTACGTTATACTCTGGTATCTTCGGTAGTACGTGGTGCAGTGCAGTCAAGCCTTACCTAAGTAACAAACTTCTACTGTCTTGACACTTACCTAGTTTTGCAGAAGAGTATAGCTTGTTCGGGCCTTTTTTTTCTTCCCTATTGTGCGCCACGATACACGATAGCGTCAGACCACAATCCCCCTTTCTTGCCCCGACATTTTTCCCGCTTCTACCTCCACCTCTCTTCCACCTCCCACCTCCACCTCCACACCTCCGTGCCTTTCCCCCCCTTGCAACGTTGCTGCTCCTCTCGGAAGCAGCTAGTCACGAGCGCACTGCGACCGGAACCGAAACCCGAGATGCTAAGCTATGATACGCCATGGAATCTGAGCAAGCTGCACCTCTCGAAAGGAGCACGTCGCAGCTGTCATCCGTCTCCAGGAGCAGCAGGGGGCACACAAGCCGTGCCAAGTCGAGAACAAGAAAGCGAACGTCGCAACCCTCGAGCTCTGCATCCTCCATCGCCGCCTCCGACAAGTCGCTAACCTCGTTCCCGTCCTTCTCCCCGCAGCAGCCCCAGCACGACCCGTCACTGATACCTGGCTCGTGTGCCGACGCGACTCGCCATGATGTGGAGCGGCTGTCGACTCGCCAGCCCGATGCCGCCTCTATTGTGGATAGTCTGACTACCACTGACACCGCCAGAGCCCCGCGTGGTGCCCTATTCGAGGACACTCCAGTCGCCGCGCGCAGGATACCTGGCGTCCTTCATCTCGCCGAGAACGAACATATCGAACGACTTCTCGCCAAGCATGGCCCTGTTAATCTCGTGCGCCAGATAGCCGAAGACCTGGCCCAGCGCGACCTGCAGATATCAAATCTCAGAAGAAGGGCCGATGCGCGCGAGAGAGCCTTAAGAAAAATCATCTTGGAATGCGGCTTATCAAACTTGGAGTTAGAAAAAAAGCTGCGCTTGGTAGAGCAAGAACTGAAAGCACAGGACCAGTCAAAACTCGGTCAGGATGAAGGCTTGTCAGATATGATGAGTGACGCAATGCGTGATTCACTTTCGCAGACAACTTCTTATGCGGGTTTGGGTATCAACGATGGGACTGAGACCACTATCAGAGCCAGCGGATCAACTCCTGTTAAGGGAAACAATAAAGGAACTATCAGAGGCTGGAAGGACTATTTATGGGGTACTGGGACCGGGAGGAAGACCAGTAGGTCAGCGAGCGTCAATGGTGAAGGACCCAAGACCGCCATACGAGCACCGACTACAGGAGACCGACGACCACCTATCCAGGAAGACCTTTTTACCCCACCCGGGGCTGGATCTACGCCAAACTCTAGTCGAGCTTCGAGCATCTACTCCGGCCAAGGGACAAGGAAGCCTTCAAGTTCCCTTGCAAGCATGGCCTTACAACTCGTTGCTGGCAAGACGCGCGCCGATTCCGACTCCCTGAGAGGACGCTCGGATTCAGTGAAGCAAAGCGGATCCCTGCGAACCTCTTCGGCTGCAAGCACCAAAACGAGCGCATCAGCACGTCAATCCGGTCCCAAGGCGCTTATGTCCATGCGCCGGTCAACGCCTTCTTCTGCAAATCTAGCCCAAAGACCTCAGTTTTACGAAAGGAGGGAAGGCCTAGGGACCTCTCCTGACAACGCGACAGACACAAGACTAGACGACTATGTACCGGTTGAGATGGACACCATCTTCTCTCCCGAAGGACAACCACCCACTTTAACACATATATACAACAATCTTAATAATTCCGAGTATCTCACCGATAGATTCGGCTTCATTTATGATCAGCGCCGGAAAATGAGACAGCGAGAGGCGGCCCAGGTTGCAGCTCAGGTGAAACGTGGCAGTCGGGCAGAAATGCTCACGGGTGGACGATCCGGAATCTCGCCTAACTCGCTTGAGGACAGCGCAAGTTCCACTCGCGAAAGTGCGAGCGATGGCCGCCCCGGTACACCAAACTCCGCTGAGGACGCAGTGGAGCAAGGGCGGCCAAAGCGATGGCAGGACTATCTCAAAATCGCAACCATTCAGACTGAGCTCCTTTCACACACCCCTATTGCCACGTCTAGCATGGAGGTCCTTGAAGGTAACGAATCGCCAAGGTCCCCAGGACTAATCACAACCAATGATCGTGGCTTCGTGCCACCGGCTAGTACTACGGCAGCTTTGAATAGTGATTCAACATCTAAGGCAAACGAGGACGTAGCCGGAACACTAGTCCACGAGGATGTTGAACCAGTCAAACTTCTATTGAAGCAACTGAGCGATGTCCACGACGCATTGCAAAGAGAGAAATCAATCCGATGGAACGAATTTTTACGCAAGGTTCGAGCAGAGCGCAGAAGAGAAGGAGAAGCGGCGGCGGCCGCCGCCGCAGCTGCCGCAGAGGCTCGCTTTCAGAGAGCGCCCGTCATGATCCCCGAAGCGAAACTGACTGATGGCGAGACAATCGGAATCGCTGATTTAGGATTCAAAGGCAAGGTTGGCCGAGCTAAGTGGAGTGAGTTTCGATCTCTTGTGCTCGGTGGCATCCCGGTTGCAAATCGTCCAAAAGTATGGGCCGAGTGTTCCGGCGCTCTGTGGAAACGTGTCCCAGGGTACTATGAAGACCTTGTTTCGAGGTCCAGCGAAGGGGATGACCCGGTAGTGATTTCGCAGATCGATATGGATGTTCATAGGACGCTAACAGACAACATTTTCTTCCGCCGAGGCCCCGGAGTCGCTAAACTCGGCGAAGTGTTGAGGGCATACGCGCGGCGAAACCCTGAAGTAGGATACTGCCAAGGCATGAATCTGATTACAGCTAACTTGCTACTTATCATGCCATCTACAGAGGACACCTTCTGGGTTCTAGTTTCTATTGTTGAGCTTATTTTACCACGCGGCTACTACGACCATAGCTTGATGGCATCTCGGGCGGACCAGAACGTCCTGCGACAATATGTCACAGCAGTACTTCCAAAGCTCTCCCAACACCTGGAAAACCTCAGCATTGAGCTCGAGGCTTTGACGTTCCAGTGGTTCCTAAGTGTTTTCACCGACTGTCTATCAGCCGAGGCCCTCTTTCGCGTCTGGGACGTCGTACTCTGTATCAGTGACGGGTCCACATTCCTGTTCCAGGTCGCTCTGGCACTCCTGAAACTTAACGAGCAGCAGCTACTCCAATGCGACACTCCCGCCGCAATATATACCTACATCAATCACCAGATGACGAATCACGCAATCAGCATCGACGGCTTGATCCAAGCTTCCGAGGGTCTACGGAGAGTAGTGAGGCGGGAGGAAGTCGAAGATAGAAGGAATAAGGCGATCGAAGCCGAGAAGCAGCTGATGAAAGAGCGCGAGGAACACGCCGCGGCGTACCGCGCACACAAATCGACATCTGCGCCGGCGCTTGTCACGGAGACTAGCGCTTCGACCGTCCCGAGTCCCACGTCTAGCGCGGTGCGCATGGACACCGACGTCGGCAGCGTCGCGAGCCTGAGCGCCGCTGATGACGAAGAGAGTGCGGACGCGTACTTGAATATCGTCACGCCCATGCCAATCGAACAGGAGGCGCGGTTTGGTCTTGGATGATGGACTTTCGTTGTCGTGATATGATACCTTTGCGAGATGATCGTTTTTTCTAAAAAGCAGTGGCGTACTTAGGGTTTGGGATTTACATGTAGACTTGTTATCTGGCGTGATACCCCAATACACCGTTTCTTCCTTTTTTTTTGTCTATTCTGGTTTGCTTTTTTGGTTGGATGTAGGCTTGTGCTATAGACATATATCCTAATCTAGGGAGCGAGCGGGTGTACTTTGCTTAGCTTAGGTCCTCGGTACGTTGCCGGATATTCTGCATGTACGATTGTGTTCGTTTGCTATTTTAAAGATCTGCTGCAACGTCGTGTCTCAATAATTGAATTGCCGGCCCCAAAAGGTGAAATGTTTACAATGACGTCATACTATAGGATTATCCTTTCCAAGTTGTCGTCGATGCTACTCACGTTTGTCTTGCTTTAGTCGAGTTACATCTTAGCTAGCCTCGTATTGGCCTTTGATCCCGGTATCAGGTAACTAGCTCACTTGGACCATCACTACTCATAGAAAAGCATTTGCGGTTATGAGGGATGATATCAATTCGACAGTGGTGCCACATCAGCTATGCCAATGCTGTCAAAGAGTAGCCGCAGTCTACACCCCAGATGCCTCATGGCAGAGGGACAAATTTTTAGCAGGCATGACTGCAGAAGAAGTGACAAGACTTCGCAAAGCCTACGAAGAAACAACCGACCTTGAGCCTCTCGATGACACGCCGGATATCCTCTTATATTGGCGTTCAAAGGAGCCTGTGAAGCATCACAGAGACTTGGCTACCCTGGAAAAATCAGCTGAAGATGGCTGCCACCTTTGTGCGCTGTTCATTGGTCTCGAACGATGTACTCGGAACCAGAAGCTTTCCGAAGCGACACTACCCAGCTCCCCCATATCGGAGAGGCAGCTCTACATAGCGCCGTTACGGCGATCCCGTTGCTCTCCTGGAAGCATATGTACCACGCTGGGTCTTTTCGATGTGTATCCGGGGATAGTGGCGTCAGAATACCGGGCAACACATAAAGTGCCCGCAGTATCTATGAATACCATCCATTATCACCGGCGACGTCTCAATTCAAATGAGAATGGCGACCACGGAAGTGTGCCCCAGATAGAGACTGATCAAACTCTTGAGTCCCGATTCAGATGGTGCAGCTCAACGGAGGCCCATGTCAGTTATGAACTGGTTACCTCCTGGCTGCAGAAGTGTCTTAAAAGTCACTCTAGGTGTAATAGCAGTATTAATACACAAAGGCCAAAAAGATTGTTGGATTTAGAAGCGTATTCAGGCGACGTACGACTTGTTTCAGAACATGAAACATCCGCCCAACCATATGCTACGCTGAGTTATCGTTGGGGCTCTACGGTTGCCGTAGCCCTCACTTCTGAGACATACGAGGCCTTCTTCGTGAAAGTTGAATTACGAACTCTGCCCAAGACAATTCAAGACACAATAAAGTTTTGTCGGGGACTATCAATACGATATCTATGGGTCGATGCTCTTTGTATCATTCAAGGTGATGCGCAAGATTTTGGTGAAGAAATCTCAAGAATGAGGGCAATATATGCCAACTCATTATTGACTATTGCGGCGGCCGACTCGTCAGACTCTGGTGTTGGCTTCCATAGACCTCGGTTTCCATTATTCCGAGAAGACTGCCTAATGTGGCAGGACGAAGACCAGTTGATCTATTTCTCTGACACTTTGGCATGCTCGGTATCATTGCACAGGAGGGACGAATTTACCTTGGACAGCCGAGCATGGGCCTATCAGGAACGCATGATGGCACCGCGGACTCTCGCTTCACTGCGGACGAGCTTGTCTGGGAATGCCGCGAGTCCCAGATGTGTCAGAGATGCACAGATGATGCATTTCGCAATGCGCAAATGAAACGAAGAAAAAAGACACCGAGCTCTTCTCAAGCCTCCAGCAGGATCTGGGAGGAGACCCAAGCTCATTCATACGCCTTTTCGAGCTGAAAACGACTGCCTTACAAGATTCAAGCGGTTCTTTCCGATTCCACATCTTTTGGAGCCAAATTGTAAGCGACTATAGCCGCACGAGTCTAAGCCACGACCAAGATAAGCTGAGCGCGTTGGCCGGCATTGCTGCATTGCCGCAGCAGAAATTAGGATATCAAGCCTCTTTCGGATTATGGCACCCCTTTTTTCTCGACGAACTTCTCTGGAGCGTAAATCCTGAATCAAGGCGACATAATAGCCTTAGAAATGTTCCCAGCTGGTCCTGGATCGGGATCGATGGCGGAGTGCATAAGCTGAGTGGACGAAGTTCGAAGTTGCACGAGCTTCTTCCTCACCGTACGGTTCGATCTGCCTCGATAGTACGCCTCCCTACCGCAACGCCTTTTACGCAGATATCCGCAATATGCGCCAAGTTCCCGCAGGCTGCGACATTTCGGATTTCCACTTGGCTGGCCGGATGTCGTCCGGTTCCGCGCCAGAGAAGAGGTAGAATATGGGATTGGACCTTGATACCGACGGAAGGAAGTGTGGACACCCGCGTACATGAGTTTACCAGATTAACAGGCGAGATATATCGTCATCGTATCAGCGGCAATAGCTCTCTCATTGCGTTCAGACAACTTGGCTTCGAGACTAGACCCGAGCTCGCTTCACTACGAAGAATCGAGTATTACCCCAACGTTGAGACAGAGCCTATTCATGACCTCGTGTGCTTCCTGGTCAAGCGCATTCTCTACATTGATGAACACGATAGCCATGGGACAGGCGCATCGGTCTTGGTCGATTATGGCATGGTTCTAGAGCCGGTTTCAGATACCCCGGGCTGCTACCGGCGGACAGGTGTGTACGAGGAAGAGATTTGGTGCAAGGATGTAGGTTGCACGGCTTTACATGACATGAATCACAACGGGCGACGCGTACATGGTTCTGGTGATGAGCACGATATGCTTGAGCTTTTGAGTGGGAATTTAACGATATTTCGTGGGACGGGATCCGATACCCCATCAAGACTTGTGAACCGTGGGCGTCGAAGGATATTAAAGTGATGAATCAAACTACACGTGAAAGCATTTGAAAAGTCACAGCCGAGTTATAGCATAGAGGGTGCGTTGCATTGATATTAGAACAATACTGTCACGGTGTTCATATGACATGACAAAATTGTGTTGGAAACAATGTTCTGGCATATTCTTCTCATCAAGACTATTATTCTTTCTGCCCGCTCATTCTATAACTTTATACTAGATTCCAAAACCACTACGAGGATACCGAAAAGTTCACTAACTCTCTCTCTTACGGAGCGGAGATCCGAGCCCGCTTCTAGGGAGGCTCGATGGTGCTTTCCGGTTTTGTAGATGACTTCTTTAACTGTGAAGGGCTTGTAGTATCACAAGATGCCCTGGTTGTAAGATCTGTGGGTATCCGTCGGCTCTCTTGAGTTGGTTCGCCACGATGAATCGTCTTGATTCCCTCTTCGAGTATTTAGATGGGCAACGGTGGAGTGTCCCCCTCAACGCAGCAATTTTAATTGCATCACTATAAAAACTGCGGCTAATGCTGCGATTAATTAGCATTCGGACAAAGCTTTCATGCCCTCTTGATGAAGTATCGTGAAGAACATGATTACCATGTCCTCCTTGGTCATTAACGTTTGCATCATTGCTGATTAATCAAGAGCTGAGGCGGGTGTTATTTTGATATGAAGTGTCGACATGAAAGATCTATAGGTCTCGTCGCAAGCCTTAATGCTAAAATGTTTTGTCCATATTACGTCTATTACCAAAATATCAAAGAAATGTTGAGGGCTAATAATAGAGACCTATATTAAATTTAGGTAACGTTATCTGAGATTGTGGCGCTGGAGTTCGATAGGTCTCTATCTTCAAGATTTCCTTAATCCGTTCACTTCTTGAATCACTCTTATTGTACGCTTACGAAAATGAATCGGTAGTTTTTAATCAATAACGCTGCTTATTATCACCAATATGCATTCAACTCAGTACCTATGCCGAGCCCAGGTGACTTGAAGTTACTATTCGCATTCCAAACTTAGGCTTTGGTACTGCCTTGTGGATCATCAGCTGCAAGTAGCTGACGTTGATTGCAGAAAGCTATACCAAATCGGTTTCGGTTGCTCACATCCCCTGCATTTGTTGTCGATCTGCCAAGCAACTGGGACAGGCGAATGACAAGGTACGTATAAATCTAATGTTCGAGATGGTGAAAATGATGGATGGCTAGGACGGTGAACCTCGACAATATATAAAGAGCTCTCACAGACAAAGATAAAACATATTTCATCATTTGTACTTCATACTGTTCCTCTATTGTACTCTACCAAACATTTCCCTGGAGCCTCAGATATTTCTATGAATTGAACGCCGTAATAGGCTAATACTATCCGTTCGACAAGATGAGTGGTTTAAAGAATTTATGTGGCGGGGACGCAAGTCTAACCGAAGAAAATCTCGGGACTCAGGAAGGCAAAGTGAGTTCGATATCGTTGTTGTCCTCCGTGCGCAAGATAGATAACTCTGACGACTCCTTTCACTCGAGCAGGTCTTCATCGTGACGGGAGCGAATACCGGTCTGGGTAAAGAGCTTACCAAGATCCTGTATTCCGCACACGCCAAAGTCTATGTAACAGCCCGCTCCGAGGCGAAGGCAAACGCAGCCATCGACGACATCCGCCGCTTGTACCCCAATTCAAAGGGGGAGCTTGCCTACTTACACCTCAACCTAAGCGACTTGACAACAATCAAGGCATCAGCCGACGCCTTCCTCGCCAAGGAACGACGTCTCGACATTCTCTTCAACAATGCGGGAGTAATGGTCCCGCCACAGGGGTCTACGACGGCTCAGGGGTACGAACTCCAGCTGGGCGTCAACAATGTCGCGACCTTCCTCTTCACACAGTTTCTATATCCGATTATGATCCAGACGGCGCGCGAGGCGCCGAAGGATTCCGTCCGCGTTGTCTGGGTCTCCTCGGATGCTGCCACTGGCGCGCCCAAGCCGGCGATTGATTTCGATAATATGGATTATAAGAAGGACGAGTCTGCCTGGACTAAGTATCAACGAAGCAAGTCGGGGAGTATCCTTCATGCTTGCGAGGCTGCGAGACGGAGTGAGCGGAATCGCGAGGGAGTGCTTCATGTTGTGAGTTTAAAGCTTTCTTTCTTTTCGCGGCTTGGGGATCATGATCTAAGTAAGGAAGGATGACGCTAATTTATCATAGTCTCTTCATCCGGGTGTCTTCCCGACAGATCTTCAACGGACGATGCCTGGCTGGCAGTCACGTCTAGTCGTAAGTTTCACTTATACTGCCTAGACAACTCGGTCTATTAGGGAGTTTGCTAATAACATCTAAATGCAGAAGGTGATCGGAAAAGAACCGAAATATGGCGCGTACACGCAGTTATTCGCCGGACTGCACCCTAGTGTCCAGAACGGTGCTTTCGGTACGTTAGCATCCCACTCACTGATAAGTAAACAAGAGAGGACGAGTGCAGTCGCACTAACATTTGCGTTATAGTCGCCCCGTATGGAACATTGAGCAAGGCAAGGAAGGATCTTACTGAGGAGCCACTGGGCAGACAGTACTGGGAGTGGACGGAGAAGCAGATCGAGCCATATTTGCAGGAGTCATGAGTGGAGGACCATGGCTATATGGGAATCGCCGCTTTTTGTAAATCGTGAACTGTGTTTTGCCTCGTGTTATTAATTCTTTATAATCTATATGTTGAGAGTATTAGCATTATCTTAACTGCATTAACTTCATCGTTTTCCGTGAGATTGTTATTCATTATCATCACCCACGCATAGCCCTCCACCACTCACTATTTCGCCACATCTGTCCGTCCCTTCCATCGGTAAGGAACTCCCACTTTTCCAAGAACCAAGGGGCAGCCTCCCAGCTTCGACTATCCCATGGTGCACCCTGTCCACGACCGGCTAGAGAATCACCGGCGTTCGACCCCCAGCAGCGCACACCATCATTCATAAAGTCAAGACAGAGCTCGCCGTCATCAATGAGCGGTGGGTTGTGCGCGAGGGCGCGGCAGATATTCGCCCGAAACTTGGGCCACGGTATAACGTCGAAGCTAGGGTGGTGCGGGACAGCGAGTTGCGCGGGCGTGGGCTGTAAGTCAGGCTTCGTACACGCCAGCGCCTGCGCGCTCATCTCACGGTCTTCGTCTTCTACCATGGCAGACAGCGGGATGCCCAGGAGGAAAGCGTTTGCGAAAAATGCCGAGCTAAGCGCGACCGTCGTGATCGTGATCTGGTTGGAGAGAATATCCGGCTGCCTCGCGAAGACGACGCGACGGAGGACTTCCTCTTCTACCACATCTTCCTCGCCATTCGTCTCGGGGAGCGAGAGGCTGGCTAGTAGCTTTATCCCCGCGCCTAAGACGGCCAGGATATCGACGTCGGGACCTACCACGGCGAGGACTTCGGCCAGCCATGCACGTGAAGATGCGTGCCGCGCCCGGTCGAAGAGACGAGGATCCAAAGCGTACCCTAGCTGGATTAGGCCGTACTTGATCATATCGCGCAGCCCAAATCGCTCGCGCATTACGATTACGTGAAACGTCTTCCGCTCGCGCGGCGTGCATGCATCTAGGAGCGCGTGCACGCGGGAGAAGCTAACTTTGGCTTCAACCGTGGGTGCGTACCACGACGACGATGGGTTAAGGTCAGTAGCAGATGTGAGGGCTCCGGTCTGTGCTGCTGTAGGATCCGTTATAAGCGGCTGGAGAGGCCCGGACCCTCCCTGTTCCTGCGCCCGGCTTGTGTCAATATAACCTTCCGTCAATGGGCCGGAGGATGTCAGCGCTGCGATTGTGAGTGCTTCTAGCCGTTGCATCTTTTGCTTTTGCTTCGCGCCTAAGTTCACTGTTAACTAGAACTCAAATGGCTGTTGCTACATAGATGATATGTAAGACGCACGGTACGCGCGTTGAGCGCTAGCATTTTGAGCACGGCGTCTTGACGCCTTATTTGGTGTAATGGTGGGTTGCATTATCGCGAGTATCTCATAGATCCGTGTATACTCGATCTTATTGGGTAACCAGGCGTACACTGCATGAGAAGTCGACTTTCATACTTAAACACACATTTTACATTAGTTACGGTGAAGTTGAGATTAAATAACTTATAGTATGACATTAGTACTCACTACCCTTTATTTAGAAATGCCAGGTACAGCATAAGGCTATCGATCTTATTGCCAAGCTGGTGTGGATGGCGTGGCTCGGATGCCTGAAAATATGTATTCGTTAAGTTACCCATGAACAAGTCGTTGGCAGTCGTGGGGAATCTAGTAAAGTGCTATCCCGCTATTTCTAGCACAAGCAACTCATCTTATTGTTGACGAGACGACGAGCTGATCTGCTGGCGCCCATGAACTCATCAAAAAACATACAACAACATCAAAGTATTCATTCTTTGTACTGTCGCAAAAAGGTGACAACAACAAGGATGTAAGTCATGGATGTGATTGTGGGCGGTCTTTTGCTGGGTCTGACACAAGATGAGGTTAAATCCGAGCGATGATAATAAATAACGATTGGGTGATCTCACGGACGTATACGTGTATATATGTAAGTATACCGATATTTGTAATTCAAACCGTGTCCACTATCATGCGCTTCTTAAGTCACAGCTTCAATCATCTTGCTCTAGCTAAGCGACGATAAATTGTCACCTTTAATAATCAACTAAGCGGAAGAGCATGTTCTGGTTGTTGAAGGGTTCCTCCTTGCTATGGGGCTGCCGCACCGCCACGATGAGTCAGCAGATGCCCTACTCGTTTAGCGTTGGTAGAGCCCCTGAATCTAAGCAAATTCAATTGCGGCCAGGAATAAGCGATGTATCACCACTATAAAAGTTGAAGAGATTTATTAGATGTCGAACCTAGAGACTTGAAAAGTACTTCTGGGACCTTGGGATCACCCTGTCTGCCCCAAGCTGGGTGAGCCAGTGAAGTCAACCGATTTCGTCATCAGTCCCTCTTTCTCAAAACACGCAGGTTCATGCAAAAACGAGTGTTCATTATTAAAATGTTGATTGACAGGCTACGATTCAGCCAGCAGGAGTCCTAATATTCTGAATAAACATTTTACGCACGAACATAATAATCAACCGAAACAGAGGACAATCAAAGTTTGTGACACTCGCAACGGGTCTTCTCGCGAAGCTTTAAAATCTTCATGGTTACCATGTTTATTGGATATCCTGCAGGAACCAATAACCTATACGAGAACTGGGAGAGGGCGACTTATGTAATACCGAGGTCCGCCAATATTTGTAGGCAGAATCTTGACCTAGACGGGTACTCTTTCATCGCCTGGCTTTGATTGGGAGCTTTTCTCGCTTACACCTTGCGGCAAAGAGAGTGGGTCATCGTCGGCAACGAATATCATATCGATTTCTTCCAGACTTAACCTGGAGGTTTCAGGGAACAGAAAATATATCATGAGAGCCATGAGGATGTTCTGTGTCAAATTCAGTCACAGACGACGCGAAGAAGACTCATTTGCTTACCGTTGTCATAAAAATCAGATACATCCTCCATTGCAGTCTGTCGATCAGGATTGGGGTGACCTCGACGATTATAAAAACCTGAAGGGACATCAGCTTCTTGAATGACGATAGTGAACGGGTACAGTATTTGCGTCGCACTTACCCAAACCCAATTTGCTAGGACAGCTAAAGATATACCCTTCACCCTGGCTTTCAAGGGAAGTATTTCTGCGCCATAACACCAAGGGACGCCATTTAAGCTGGCGCCGAAGAATAGTTGATACTAATATAAGAATGAGCTGGTGGTATTCCCTTCAGTATTGTTATGATATTGACAGCACATACGAGAACAAAAAAGCCAATAGCAGCGTCCGCGGTAGCTTTCTCCTTATCAGTGCCTTTGTATGATAGGAGCACTGAGATCGCAAGCAGGCTCAACGCCATACCAATCGCACCGATTACTGCAAAGCCGTCAATATTAGCAGATATTTGCTTTTAGAAGACAACGTTGTTACCTTACCCATGGGCTTCCTGCGTCCTATACGATCAATACCAAGCGCCGGCACCAGTGATCCGATGACAAAGGCGAAGTTAATGCCACCGCCACCTATCAGAGCTTGATCTCTTGATAGCCCGACGTTTGTCTCTAACACAGCTGCAATATAAACTACAATAACATTGATGCCAGCCAACTGCGAAGTCATTCGCTGCGTTTCTTGGCTAGTTGTGTTAGCGATGTACGTACCTGATTGGAGCTCAATGCTAAGATGGCCAAGATTACTCGTCGGCCAGTGTGCAACCTGTCTTTCTTGAAAACGTTTGTCCATCGAAAAGGATCCGCATTTTCAATCTCCAGAGCATGAATGATGGCGGCCTTCTCCTCTTGAATCTTGTCATCGTCAGAGTCGACGCCATAGACGTGACACATGACAGCCACTGCCTCGTCAATCCTTCCCTGCTCCATAAGCCATCGAGGAGTCTCTGGTAATCCAAAGAGGACAATTGATATAATTATAGCCGGGATAATCTGTATAGCAATTGGTAGTCTCCAGGCGATTTCGCCGCCTGCGAAGTTTATACCGTATGCAAAAAAATAGGCGAAGGCGACACCAAGGCAGGCGAACGAGACCTGTGTGTTTTGAAGCAGCATTAACTCTCATCACTAGAAGAACATCCTGGGCAAACTTTACCTCCGTAGTCACCAAACGACCTCTAACATGGGGCTTGCACAGTTCAGCCTGGCTGTTCAGGCCATCAGCATCTATTAATCCAAATAGGCAAGGAATTAGGACAATTGTGCATAGACCTACTACGTTGGGATGGTAGAGGTATCAATTCCAACTCCTGTTCAAGAACTTGTCAACAGTGTTCTACCTGTGATATTCCTGGCCCGCAAAACTCACCGAGACCCGCGACAATTCGACCTGTGATTAACTGAGGAACCTGCAATATTTTCGTCAGCATAACTCTTTTCGCGATGGTGTGCAATATAGCGTACGCTATAGGCGGAGCATTGCAAGACTGCACCTGTAATCACAAGAAACAAGGCAAGCCAGAGAGCGTGTTTGCGGCCCCATCGGCTCCCAATCATAAAATTGAGACCACATCCTGAAAAACATCCCAGGTTGTAGCTTGAGACTTGAGCAGATTAGTATATGAAGTTAGTAGGAGCCTGTCATGGAGGCCAACTGCAGCGTGTTATACCAATAAACCCTAAGAATGCCGACGATGGATGGCCTACAACATCGAGAAAGGACGGATTGCTGATGAGTCCTCCAAACACGCCTTGGTCATAGCCGAAACTGATTATTTTCAGTAAGATGAGTATGATTCTGGGAAAACGATTACGGGTTGGCCTACAGGAAGAAAGCCTGAAAACAGTTGCAAGTAATGGCTAACTGGGTTTGAAAACCTGGCTTGAACCACGAAATTCGGTAGGTCATCTTGGCCCAGTGTACACGGGCTTGTAGTGAATTAGAATCTTGAATAATCAGACAAGTTATGCTCAGGCTTGTAGGGTACCTCGCGATCTTCAGTTCTTCTTTGACTGTCTTAAGGGACACTCGCGGGGTCATCGGAACAAGATGTTTGAGTCTCTACACGCCTCGAAAGTTATCCAAGACAAGATTTCAAACGTTCTCTGAACTAGGTAACGAACTAGATCAAGCCGCTGGCCTCTAAATGATCAAATATCTTGAGAGACTCGATAGCGCGAGAACAAGCCACATCCTCATATTGTCCTGAGCTCGGCGACTTAACCCCAGTCTAGCATCCTGACTACGTTTCCTACATGGGCTGAGTTACAACATTTCCGGGGTAGCACTGCATAGAAAAACAACAACACTACACTTTTGATTGTTGTAGATCGTGATACCGCGTGGCTGTTGATAAGATATATCATGCAAATTCTCTGGCACGTTGTTACACGTGGCTGAGACAGGCAGCGCCAGACCAGGAATAAATCGCGAGATTCTTTATGATGTCGGATAGTGTCTCGAGATAGGTGGTCATACGAAAATAGAAAAGGAAAGATAGAATCAGATTAGATGGCAGGAATGGGCAAGGTTATTGACATGTAATCTCCCACATTGCCAAGGGTTTATCACAACCAACCTGATTCGCTGCTCACCTCTGAACTATCATCTTCCGGACAAATAGCTCAACGGATAAAGCACCTAACTATATACCCAGGTAGATAGTGGGGGATAATATTATCTGGCTAGTTGTGGTATTGAGTCTGCTGATAAATGTGATGTAGATTGCTTCCAAGCATCACAATATCAAGGATTGAGGTTTAGCTTATCCGCCACCTCGGCGCCCAACAGAAGCCCATGAGTTTCTGTGTGTTGGGTTTTTGAACTGGGGGATTGCCCGTAGATGCCTCTATTAAGTTAATCTACGTCTGTATATTTTCCGACTTTCTTTTTTTCTACTACGAAGACGAAGCCTAATCGTTAAATCTTGGGTACATGATAATATAAGCCTTTCAACATGAAAACATAAGTGCTCTACACGAGTTCTGGGGCGGGTATTACCGAGCTCGTTCGCTTTGGTGAGGACCCCCCAAGCGGAAGGAGGGGGCAGACACTTATTACTGTGAAATTTGTGAATGAGACGGCGTCGAAGGTTGAGGATTAAAGGATAATTTAGGTACGCCGAACGTGGCGAGGTTCCTTGAAGTAGTTTAGCATGCGGGTCTTTGTGGTAGACTCCGTTCATCGCCGCCATGCGATACGAACCGCAACTCACGGGTGTTGAGTGGAGTTGGCATTACTTGCGCCAGGGATTTCTAAGGCTCGAACGAGTGAGAAGATAGTGATGAGCGTTGGTCACTAAAGAAGCCGGTCTTTATAATGTCACAGGTAGCAATCAATCGGTCTGTGCTAAGTACTTTTTCTGTCGAGTTTCCTCACTTCAGTCCATTCTTGTTCAGCTCAAAAGCCCAAGCATAGCGAGAATCACTGCTTCAGAACCATCTTCCGGGTTCACATCTCCTACATAACCGAGCATGCCGTTTCCAACTCTCGTAAAAGCTACAGCTACCTCATCTCGCTCACCAGCGTACCACACGTCAGATCTAGCCACTCCCTGAACGTAAAGGGCCTTTTGGCTATAGGTGGGAAGTAGCTTTTTCTTAAGGTGATCATTGACAACTCCGGGACGCAGACTGACATTCGCTCGATAGTAACCCCCTCTTTTCCAGGGTAGACCAACCTTGGCAAAGCAACGACTAAATTGGCCTTCATTTATAAACGAACTGAAGCTCACTGCAAGTACCACCGTCGATCCTCCGCGAAGACAATCAATAACGCGCTCCCAAACCTTCATGACGTTCGCAACACCTGCATCAGTGATGAGGATCACCGGTGGCGGAGGGTTCTGAGTGAGCATGTTCATTGCGGCCTTTTGAGTCGTGGCTCGGTCCATTGTGGCCTTCTCAGTGATCCTAGAGATGAGGCTTCCATAGCAGTCGTTGAAAATGCCCCCATACTCTAAGCATAGGCAAAGGATGTGAGGCTCTCCTGAAGTTCTGGTACTGGCCGTTGAAGGGCCAAGTGGTATGTTTTCGAAGTCGGCTGGGGGCTCCCCTTTGTGGATCGTTTCTTTCGCTACGAGGTCGGCAAACTCATTCATCTCTCTAGGGATCTTCCAAAGTTCAACTTCCAGGCCCGTCTCTCTACACTTCTCTATTTCGCCGAGAAAAAGTTGCCATAGATCTTGATTCTTGACTGGACCGCCGGTTCGCGTCTTCCAACCATTGCGAACCCATCTTCTCACCCACTCAGTAGCGCCATCGACAAGATAAGATGAATCGGTTGCGATGACAAGACTGGTGAACCCATCGGCTCGCCAGTCATTGCGACGCAAGACGGCTATGGCCGCACGAAGCTCAGCCCGATTGCTAGTTGCCACACTCTCGTCGCCAAATGGACCCTTTAACTCTAGTCGGCCTGATACAATGCATGGACGGCTATTGTCACCGATGGGTGGGCGAAAAACAGCTGCCCAGGCTGCTTGTGGGTTCTGCTGCCCATTGTCTGAACATGCTCCGTCAGCGAATGCGAGAGCCTTTTTCTGGTTGTTGCGATGGACGAAATGATATATCTGATCTCGACCAATTTGTGAAGGCGGGAATAGTTTATCTGGGCGTGTGTTTGCGGATGCACAAAACTTGGATGGGAATGATTTGCCAGAACCTCTTCGTCTTTCTGACATTACTGCGCCTTCTCCAGTATTCACGCTATCCGATGCAGCAGCTGGGCCATGGTATACTTCAGTCAAATTGCCAATTTCCGATTCAATCATTATGATGGCATCCCAACTTTCTGCCCAAGCCTTTTTGCACTGATAGGCGCCCACAATGGCCTCCTCAATGGAACCGTGACTATACGTTGAAGGCAAGTATGGAGGGTCTTCAGATGTGTCCACCAAAGCTTCCCAAATATGTGGGTTCTCCTTGTGCACTATTTGAAACAAAGCCTGATATTGATCCTTGAGTGATTCGGAGATTTCCGGCACGTCTGAACTCGTGATGGTTCTGACTTTCTTCTTGACGATTTCGCCAATCGGCCGCATGAAATCGGCTGGAGAAGGGGGCCAAGAGAGCCAAGACTGGAAATCCGCGTATTCCGAATCATAAGACTCAATGTCGAGGTATAATCGCAACTTCAGGAGTGCAAGGATGACAAGTTGGCTGAGGCTCAAGTGGCTAACAAAAGCACCCACTGCTTCGAACGCGTCGGCTCCGCAGATGTCAAGATATGGCCGACTTACATCGTCCCGATCATTATTATAGTCGGTGACAGCCCACCACTTGAGAAAGTCATAGCATTCCTGCTCTCGCCCGAGACGAAGTAAGAGGCCAGGAACGACTTCTCGGATGCCTAGATTATCGGATCGACAGAGTCGCAGCATGTCTTGAAAATGAGCCAAAGCTTTCTCAACGGCCTTGATTGTGTCGATCTGAAGTAGCGCGTCGGCGGCGGCACATCGGGCTCTCATGTAATCGCGGGTCCCAGTCAAACCCCAGAATCTGCCCACGCCGTTCTCAAAAACGTTGCTCGGCAGGAGGACGTCGCCTGGGTGAGCTCGAAGTGCGGCCTCCTCTTTCTCAAGCTTTTCCCGGCTCTTGATGATGGAAATGCATGCCGCTTTGTGCTTTGGTCGGTGCTTCTTCTGGTGGTCAGCACTGCAATATTGGACGACTTTACAGCCGCTGCATAGGAGTAGTTGCGTTTGCGACCGTTTTGGGTAACAGACTGGGCAACCACTCTCAGCAGCAAGTCCGAAGGGAATGTCTCCAAGTAGCGCCATGGCGACTGAGTGTAAGTAAATGTCAGATGGTGGTCATCTATGACAGAAAGTGATTGAGTGTGAGAAGCAACCGGGGGTATGATAGTGAGAGGCGCTGTTGTGGGCTATTTTGACAATGTCGGGAGGAATTAGCCTGGCGATGTCCTGCGATCACACACGCCATGGGACGATTAGAGGTAGGAAGTGTGTCTGTTTGTCGGTTGAGATTCTGAGAACAATCAGATCAAGCTGAGGCTGGCTGCAGTGAATACAGTGTTGCCAGTCAACAAGAAGATACCCTAGCCTAGGAGTCCCGTGCGATATCGCACTGATACTGATAAAACTAAACCCTTTCCGATTATAGTTCTTTTAAGGCAGGGGCAATTTAACAGCGAATTTATCTACTTTAAATTATATCACACCCTCGTAAATAATAGTCCTCTCGCTTTTCACGGAATGGAGCGTTAGAAGTAGAGGCGTGCTTTCAGGGGTTTGAATGTTCTGTTTTCTTCAATTAGGTACAGAGCGGCGGTGGAGTTAGGACACCTGATCGCTGGCGGTTAGCCCCTAGGTGTGGGATTGCAGCTTATCCGTAAGCTAGGGGTTAAGGCCGGTGATATCATGTAAATACCCTACGAGGCGGCAATTCGCATATTCAGCTACCCGTGCCCGTTTTCGTTCCTGTGTTTGCTATCATCGTGTTTGTTTGATCCTTCGATCCCACAACAATTCACGATAATAGCGATACGGACTGGAATAGGCAGGGCCAACATAGATCGCCGCCAGAGCTAGACTATACGGCCTCCTCGACGACCAAGTAGATTATTGCAATATCTAATACCATTTCAAGTTCTAGGTAATTCTCCAGCCCTTGTTTCACAGAACGTCGCGGTGAGTCAGCAGGTGCTTGCACACCCATTGTGCATTTTTGCGTTTCTTGTATAATGTATCTCTAGTCTGCGTAAGCTGCTGAGGTGTAACCGATTACAAGTCTGTAGTATCATTGTATTGGTCAAGAATACATTGAATTAAATCGCCAAGCGCGCTTCATCCATTAACGACGATACAGATATGTCCATACTGGCGCTCAGCTTCTCCGTGATATGGGCAAGCTTGTTGACAAGCTTCTGCGCCGTTTCTTGTGTCAACATATGTGTGTTACCAAAGAGTTCGAGACCGATGTGGTCGCCTTTTGAGGTCGACACGATGAAGAGAAATGGCGGTGGTTGTGGAAGAGCCAAGGTTTGAATACGTGAAACACCCTTTGGGGTTGAAATCTCGGGCTCAGCATCAACGTCTCGGTGGTGAAGGATAGAGTCGAAGGTCTCTTCAGATGGCCAATCGGTGCAGTACTTGAGGATATCCCTGTAGTTAAGTGTATCGGCGTCGTTCATCTTGAGCATCTGTTCTTGGCTGGCGCGTAGCAACTCGGCCACCGTTGTGAACGATGATAGGTTGACCCGTTCAGGCACAATATTGAGACAGCATCCAACAATCTTCTCTATCTGTGGAATTCTGGCGTTACGACCGGCAATCACTTGACCGAATGCAATATCTGCAGCACCGGTCAATCCCGACAAGGTAATAGCCCAGGCTGCCCGCACTAGCGTTGCGGGAGTGATTCTATTGGGGCGCGATGGCAGTTGTGCCTTAGTCTGCGCCACAACGAGACTAACTTCGGACGCGAGAGCCTCGCTAGGTGAAAGGATATGAGGCACGACTCTAGTGAGCTGAGACCCTTTCAATACCCGACTCCAATACGCAATCGATCGAGAGCGTTGACGGGAGGCATGAGAAAGGAAGGCGGGGAAGGTCGGCTGAGTTGGAGCATCTTTCCCTTCGTAATCATCGAATACCGATTCAAAAATCAATGGCATGCTGAAGGCATCATATTGGGCATGAGACATTCGAAGAACTAATTTCATATCTCCGTGCTCCTGCGTAAGTAGAAACCATGTGGCAGTGGGCTGAGTGGGCAGAAGAGCCTTCATGTCCGCAAGACAGAAGTTTTGGCAGAATTCTGCCATATTCCCTGAAACATTGATTATGTGAAACGGTTGATCAATCTTACGAAGGACAACTTGCCAATGCCTTTCCTGAAGGCGTAGCCAACACGCGCGCAAAACGGGGAAGCTTTGAAAGGCCCTTCTGCACCCGCTTTCTAATCTGGATAGATCAAGTTCGGGATCAAGATCAAGGACGAAGTAGTCGGCTAATATTCCGGTAGACTTGGAATTAGCTACGAGAAGATCCTGTACGCCAGTGAGAGGATATATGGCTTCGACGTCCTCGCGTTGAATTCCCGTACCATTCAAATCAATGTCATCGAGAACACACATCGACAATGATTCATCTAGAAACTCTCCCGAGTCTGGTTGAGGGGCTGAATTGGCGTTGAGTGACTGCTGATAGGCCAAGCCCGCAATCGTGTCGCTCCGGAATATATCTTCCATGGTCAAATACATGCCATGCCTTCGAGCTTCTGTTATTACCTTCATGGCGGTAATAGAGTCACCACCAAGTTGGAAGAAGCTAGTGTCGAGGCCGATGGACCCTTGCTCTGTTTTTAGAACCTTTGACCATATCTGCTGTAACTGTCGTTCAGTCTCTGACGATGGCTGCACCAGGTGTGTTCCCGCCGCTGAACGCGACTCTTGTAGTTGCTGTACAGCCATCGTCGAACCTATACTTCGTAACTTCTTCCGATCCAACTTTCCAGATATCGTATGTGGGAAGGCAGGGATGGAGAGGAATACCGAAGGAACCATATAATGTGGAAGGATGCTTTCTAGTCGACTGCGGACAGTCTGTATAACGTTTCTTGATAACTCATTAGAGGTTTCGCCGTTTCTGGTCGTTGTATCTCCTATAGACGCTACCACCAGGAAACATATCAGCGTTGGGCGCCCATCAACAGTACCGATGTCCACTGCAACTTCTTTTAGTCCTGAAGAGGTTAATCTTGCTTGGTGTTCGATCTCGCCGAGTTCGACACGCTGCCCTCTTATCTTGACTTGTGTATCTTTTCGTCCCTGGAGTTCTAAGGATCCGTCGCTTCTATAGACTGCTATATCGCCCGTTCGATAAAATCGCGAGGAGGTAGCTGGAGTTCCGAAGGCCGCTCGCCAGGTAGGTGCGCTGATAAAGGCTTGGGATGACTTCTCTGGATTGCCGATGTATTCGCGGCCTATCACCGGCCCTTCAAAGATAACTTCACCAGGAGCGCCTATGGGCACAAGCTGATTTACATCTGCGGGATGGGTAAGCCAGCATCTAGCGGTAGTAGACTTCCCAACGCTGCCAACCGTAGATGACGCATTCAATCCTGCCGACGCGACAACGGCAGCTGTTTCCGCGCTGCCGTAAGTCTGGCGCAATTGAACGTGAGACGACCATTCTTTGATCTGGGAGTTTCGAATAGGCTCACCCCCGACACATATAGTACGCAGGGATGGGACATCCTCTGGGTGGATGAGAGCCAGTACTGTCGCCGTCAAAAAGGCCCAGTTGGCATTCAGTTTCCTGATAGCTTGAGCTAAGGCAGTGGTGCGGTCTTCGTCAGATGGGATGCAGACACAACCTCCATATATGAGTGTCATAATTGTCTCCATAATCGCACCGGCAAAGTTGTAGGAGCCGAACTGCAAAGCGCGCGTTTCCGAATTCATGCCTAGAATCTCGCCGTGCCCGAAGGCAGCTGAACAATACGACTGGTGCTCAATCACGCACCCTTTCGGTTCTCCAGTGCTGCCAGATGTGAAGATAATGTAGGCAGCATTGCGTGGGTTCGCGTTTGTAATGTGCGGTGGAATCGCCCGTTTATTTGATACGGGAACTTCAGCCGTTTGTTGGCAAAGTACTATAGTTTGATGTACGAAGGGAGACAACTGAGGCTCACAAGAAACGGATGTTATGCAAGTTTCTGCGTTGACCTGCCGACATATACTCTGAATTCGAGCAGCTGGCAGGCTCCGGTCAAGTAGAATAAATGCTGCGCCGGCCTTCAAAACTGAAAGCATCGCCACCACAGTCCATTTTGACTTCTCGAAGCACAATGGAACTACTTTTTCAGGGCCGACACCTGCCTCAATGAGAAGATATGCAACGTTCGTAGAAAGGTCTTCCAACTCTTGGTATGTCATTTCCCCATCCCAAGCAGACACTGCCGGGGCGCCTGGTCTTGCTGATGCTTGATCCCTGATCACGTTGTGA
Organism: Xylaria flabelliformis; assembly: GCA_007182795.1. NCBI lineage: Eukaryota > Fungi > Ascomycota > Sordariomycetes > Xylariales > Xylariaceae > Xylaria > Xylaria flabelliformis. Next base: position 147,801 of record VFLP01000038.1, read on the forward strand.
ATGCACTTCTCAGCGACAGGCGGAACAATGCTGTTCCATTCTTGAATCAGATTCAGTTCTTGTGGCGGGACCATGTCGACATCTGCCAATGACGCTCCGAACTTTGCACGATCGAGCTGTTGCATGACATATCCGAGCCGATGCAGAAGCTTATAGGCAAGTTGGGGCTCAATCATTCTGGGGTCTAGTGAAGCCGAGACGTCTATTTGAGTACCATTCACCTGAAACAGGATAGTGAGACCGAATTTCTGTAGTTGGCTGCTCTTATCCGGTCGAGCACCAATGTCAAGTACGGTCTGGAACAAACAAGCTTCCCGACAGTCAGAAGATACTTTGGCTATTCCAGCCAGTCCCATTGTTGCAAAAGGAATCATCTCACTCGCCTGCTGTCGTATCGCCTCCAAGTATTTTTCGATACTTTGATCACGTTTCAGTTGAATACGAAAGGGAAGAGGATCATGTTCTTCAGGCACTGTAACGCCAAAAACAACGTCTTCCGAATCAGTCATGCAGCTCGTAATCAACGCCCATGCTGCATGTATGAGCGTAGATGTGGTCACACATCCTGGGCACTGCTCAAGATCACGAAGCCGATATTGAACTACCTGGATTGCTTGAGGTTGATCTATAAACGATGGGAGGGAAGGATATGGTGTGTGCTCACAGCCGGCTAAGGCTTTCCGCCAATATTCGTCTGGAGAGAGCATTTCTAATGTTGATCAGATTTAAGAAACAACACAGGCAGCGTGTGAGACAAGAAATTGAAGTCGATGGAAGTAATTTAACAACACTTTGCCTAATTTCACGTATGGGCAAATTGAAATCGCATCCGCAACGGCATACACTTCTGCTACGTCACCAGCGCTACAAATGTGATGGGTCAACAGTTGAGTCGAACGATGATGAGTTATATATTATATGCGTACCTTCACCCTGGCACCCGTGTACATTCGAACTACTTACGCGCACACTGATTTGAGCTTGACTAGTCCCTTGCGACGGTAAAATGATCTACGGACTAGTAGAATGTACAGGGGTGATCTGCAGACTAACACGATGATGTGCAGACTAACGGAATGATCCATGGACTAGTGGTGAGTTAGCCTTCAGCCGCGTTTCATAACAAGAAACAATGTGATTTTACACGATAGTTCAAGGTATTCGGCGATTCTACCTCTCTTGGTTAAAGGAGCGGAAAATCGAGAGCAAGAAGATAGGGAGAGCTCCCGAAATGACCTTTACTCAAGCCATGCGCTGTCGATCATATCGTTCTGGCCGATCTTAGCATTCCAGGCACTCGAGACTTGGATCGGCAGGCCAGTATAGCTTATCGATAAAGAATTACAATAAGCTGGACGCCTTATTCCCCATTATCTTGAGATACTACGAGTGAGACTCGTATGAGAATACGCAAGTCTGCAAGTAAGAATTAATGGCCGCTCTGGATTTCTATTTTCACCCTGCTTATCTATCTACCTTAGCTTATTTTTTCGTTGAAATTCTTTCACATCGTACTATGTTAATCGTTGATCTAGGTCTAGTCCTAGATGCGCATTGATCGGCGTAACTCCTTTAGGGTGACAGATACTCGGATCAATTCACTGCTACAACCCGGGCACGTGCCTTCATGTATTCCTTCACCGTGATAAAAGATGACAAGTCTAGATATGTATCTTCCTCTAATCCCTTTAGAGTCATGTTTACTCCGCTTATGTCGATCTTGCACTGCATTGGGTACCGTACAAAAAGACCACGGCAATGGTTTATAATTACTATTTTCGTTCATCCTCGCTATGTAACTTGAGCTCTAAGATTTATTTTAGCTAAGCTTTTAGTGTCGTGGTCGCCGGGCGCTTGTAAGCTGAGAAGCCAACTAATAAAATAGTCGTATTACTATATAACTACTAAGTATGCTACTACGCTTTTTCAAGCTGCGTGATAGAGCCACAGAAGGTGGTTTCAGAATAAATTTGTACATGTCAAAACAGCAAGTCACGGGACCAAAAGCCGTAGAAACCACTTGGCTTAAGTGACCACATACAGACACTTTTATATGTAGGTTTGCTTAAATGAGGAAAAGGGGGCATGAGAAGCCGAGAACAGTGGCTGGAATAGGTGGGCTCCGGAATGAAACATATCCAACTAAAAAAAGGTATCTACATTTAGCATTGAGCTATTGACGGTCTTTGCCTAAAGAGTATTATGAGAGTCACCAAGGGATGATTTAAACTAGTAGGATGACCCTCAATATGGATCCAAGAACACCACACTATTATCACAAAATGCCAGTGACGTAACTTGGTCCAGTTCTGTTCATGCTATATAGTTGGTATCGTGTTCTTCCTTAAGACATCTCTGGAGATATGATTGCCGATACCAGTAACCTGTACATAATTGGGAGGACATTAGGATTATCTGTGTATAACGAAGGTCGCATACAAACGCGATCTTGCGAATCAAGTTGTTTCAGACTTGCAAACTAACCTAAGACTTTTCGAGATTTAACATCATTCAAGGTGTGTGAAGAATGAACCATCCAATCCCCATTGCCGTTATAGGGGTTGCTTTCCGCCTGCCAGGAGGTGCCGACAGCCTCGAAAATCTTGAACACCTCCTCAACAATGGAGGTTCTGGTTTTGTGCCCGTCCCTGAGGATAGGTGGAATCGCGATGGATTTTACGGAACTCAACAGAATGCGAAGGGCGGGATCCCATCGAAACACGGATACTTTTTACAGCAAGATATTTCTAATTTCGACGCTCGCTTCTTCCAAGTGTCTCGCCAGGAAGCTGCCACGATGGATCCGAAGCAGCGGATACTGCTCCAAACTACATATGAAGCTCTCGAGAATGCCGGGATTCCGTTGGAACAAGTCCGAGGAAGTAAAACGTCGGTTTACGTGAGCACCTTTACGTATGACTTCGAGCGAATGGGTTTCAGGGATATGCAAGCGTTATCTGGATTTCACACTACAAGCGTCGGCCCAGCGATTTTGGCAAATCGCTTATCCTATTTTTTTGATCTGAAAGGGCCTTCATTTACCCTTGACACTGGCTGTGTAAGTTGAGTCCTATAGCTCTGCCACTGAGGCGACTTTCCAAGCTAACGTTGATTGTGTTCTGCACAGTCTGGCGGCCTTGTCGCCCTTCACCAAGCCTGCCAGAGTCTGCGACTTGGAGAATCGAACATGGCGATCGTCGGCGGAGCACAGCTGCTTCTTGATCCGGATCAATCAACAAATATGTCTACTATTGGGTACATCAAATCTTACTTGCCCAGTTCAAGTCCCCTTTCAATTGCTGACCTCGTATAGAATGCTTAACGCTGACGGACATTGCTACGCGTTCGACTCACGCGGAAAAGGGTATGGTCGCGGCGAAGGCGTCGCAACTTTAATATTAAAGCGTCTTGACGAGGCACTAGCCGACGGTGACCCGATACAGACAGTGATTGTAAATTCCGGCCTCAACCAAGATGGAAGATCGGCAGGTAGCATCATGTCCCCAAGCGGCGAAGCACAAAGAGACTTGATGCGATCCGTATACAGTCAAGTGGGGCTACAACCCAGTGAAACACCATATGTCGAGGCGCATGGCACGGTAAGTGATATTTCAAGATGAGCATAATGAACTTACTCACTCAATACACTAGGGAACAGTAGCTGGTGAGTCTAGATATTCTGGGCATGTGATAGCTTATCTTCTTAACTGACCATCGTTTGACAGGCGACACGAACGAAATATCTTCCATTTATCAAGTGTTCTGCGAAGGAAAACAGCGGCAGAGCGACCTCATTGTTGGGTCAGTTAAGGCTAATATAGGACATCTTGAGGCTGTAGCTGGTCTTGCTGGCTTGGTTAAAACCATCAATGTCCTAAACTCTAAACTTATCCCGCCGCAATTGCATTTCAATGAGCCTAAATCCACATTAAACCTCAGTGAGAGACACATCAAGGTAAGAAGTTCTCTACATTGTGTATATATAATAAAGCTCACTCAAGGTTTCAGGTTACCACACAGCTTTGCGCGTTACCAGCTGGACCTTGTCGAGCTTCGGTCAACAGCTTTGGGTACGGAGGTCAGTTTTCGCGCTCGTAATTAAACTCATGAAGATCTTGTCTGATTATTGAAAACAGGTACCAACTCACACGTCATTCTTGAATCGCTATCGTCGTTCCTTGAGAACTCGAATTGGCCGACTACGGAGTTTTCACCAACTCGTCGGAGAGTCCGCGAACTCAGCATCAATGGGAACGGGTTAGACTCGCAGCTTCTGAATCACACAAATGGCATCGACGAAACACCTGCTCGGATTTCTCCTTTGAGGCTATTTGTTCTGAGCGCCAACACAGAGACATCGCTGAAACACTATGCACGCAAATTTTCGGCCTGGATATTGAAGCATAACCCCTCGGAGAGGAAATTCGCTGATATCTCTCGCACACTCCTGACTCGGAGGTCACTTTTGCCTTGGCGTCACACTGTGGTGGTAACTAATTCTCATGACCTGAGTGACAAGTTGCATAGTGTTCGCGCAACAAGAGCGACACCAATTTGTCAGCTCGCATTTATCTTTACAGGTCAAGGAGCTCAGTGGGCTGGCATGGGTAAAGAACTGATTGAGTACCCGGCGTTCAAGCTGTCTATCTCAAAATCAGAGAAGCTCCTCCTGGAAATGGGTTGCGATTGGCATCTGCAAAAAGAGATGTTTGCAGATAACCAATCTACGAGACTCAACGAGGCTGAAGTTGCTCAGCCGGCGACGACTGCATTGCAAATCGCTTTAGTTGATCTGTTATCCAGCCTAAGGATACGTCCAAGTTGTGTAGTGGGTCATAGTTCAGGAGAGATAGCGGCTGCCTATGCCGCTGGAGCTCTGACACACGAGTCTGCCATGGAGGCGTAAGATTCCTCAGATTCGTTTTTAAGCACTGACTCTAACATATTGGCAGGGCGTACCGGCGTGGGGTTCATTCCGGAGAGGCTAAACGTAGAAACCCTATTCAGGGATCCATGCTTGCCGTTGGTCTCGGTGAGGACCATGTTCAACCGTATATTCAGCAAATTCAAAGCGGCAGACTCTGTGTGGCATGCGTCAATAGTCCTCAAAGCGTAACCGTGTCGGGAGACGTCCACGCTCTAGACGAGCTGAAGCAGATATTGGACGCAGATTCAATTTTCGCAAGAAGGTTAAGAGTCGATACTGCATATCATTCTCATCACATGCAAGTTGTTGCGGATGACTATAAAACCTCACTTGGTGGAATTAAGACTGGCCGTACAGAGAGCGCCGTCACGTTTTGCTCCACTGTCACAGGATCTCCGAAGAAAGATGGCTTCACAGGAGACTATTGGGTTCGAAATCTAGTCTCCAAAGTTCAATTCGTGGATGGTCTACGTCTTGTTGGTGAGGAAATGAAGAAGTCTCTACCCAATGGTGAACATCAGTTCACTTTCCTTGAGATTGGCCCAACAGGGGCACTTGCAGGACCTACAAAACAGACACTTTCGGGTATGGAGTTCAAACATACCTATTTATCAGCCTTGAATAGGAAAACGGACGCCTGCAACTCATTCTTGTCCATGCTTGGGCAACTCCTTGAACTAGGACACAGTTTGCATTTGGGGTCAGTTGCAGACCTTGTACCAAACTCAAAAAATTACAGCCCTCAAGCTCTTTCAGATTTACCAGGCTACGTGTTTGATGAATCTTCACATTGGGCTGAGTCACGAATTAGTGCCGCGCATCGTTTCCGGAAATTTCCTTACAACGATCTGTGCGGTGTTTTGGATCCTGCAAGCAGCTTGTACGAGCCGCGGTGGCGGCACGTGCTCAACCTTGATGCTATACCCTGGCTCAAGGACCACGTTATAGATGGAGATGCCGTATTTCCTGCCTCAGGCTTCGTTGGTATGGCCGTGGAAGCTATGAAACAACTTCTTGAACTTCAGCAAGCTAAATCGGATGTGAAGAATATTTTGATCCGCGACATGGTGATTGCGCAAGCTATATCATTATCACTTGAGGAGCAGGATGCCGAGGTCGAGCTCCAGCTAACTATAAGCCCAAGCAAAGCAGGGTTACGATGGCGTGAATTCAAGATTTTCTCATTTGACAAAGCAAGCCAGCGGTGGTACGAAAACTGCAACGGCCTCATTGCATGTGAGACCAGAACCGAAAACGACGAGGTTGAAGAGAGTTGCGAAGACAGCCTGCGAGCTGAGGAGCAACTCCAGATGCTTCAAAATGTGATGTCAATGTCTGACAAACAATTGGATCGAGATACATTTTATAGCCAACTAGCAGCCTCTGGAAACAACTACGGCAAGACCTTCTCCCTTCTCGGTAATCTACATACAGCACGAGACCATGGCTGGTGCTCAGTCAGCATGCCCGACTATGCGAAGCTGTTGCCTGCACACCATATGCAGCCTCACCTGGTTCATCCTTCTTTGCTCGACTCATTCTGCCACATAGGTGCATTCCTTGCTAAGAGACCTTGTCGCGATGCCTCAATCGTAGTTGGGGAGATCAATGAAATGATTATCTCCTCCGACTTTACGAAAGTAGCCGGGGCTGAGCTGTACCTTGCAACAACACAACAGCCACAGGGTACACGTGCAGTCAAATCACAATCCGTCGTCTTTCAGAAAAATGCACAAGGCCATATGGTACCTGTACTAACAGCTTCCTTTACATACCGAGCTTTGAGTGTCTTTTCAGATATCGACGATGAAGGCCCTTTCTCGAGCAAGAAAGTTTATTCTCTTGTTCATCAACCGGATGCCGATTTCCTGGGCACTGACAAGTTTCCTATTGATGTTCTTCAAGACGAGCCAAAGAGTCTTCAGGACAACTTGACGGAATACTTGAATTTAGTGGCATTCAAGCGCCCCGGAATGAAGTTGCTGGAGATAGGTGAGTTTTCTGGAGCAATTTATTATCATGAGTCAAGACTTACATAAGCTAGGTTGTTCCACAGAGGCCGTCACGCTGCCCTTACTTTCTTCGTTGATGAAGGAAGAAGGTGGCGTACCAATTTGCTATGACATCGCGAGTAGCTCGAGGCAGGTAGACAAGACCTTGGATCCGTGGCTCAAGCGCATCACTTTCAGGCAGCTCGACTTCACAAAGGGTCTCACTACCGAAGAGCTAGAGACAGAATACGATGTTGTCATCGCATCCACAGATATCTTAAGTCCCGCAACCATCAATATCTCACTGACTAATTTCCACAACTTACTGCGTGTCGGCGGTAAATTAATCGTCTTCAGAACAACAAAATCAGGCCCATCGTCAGCGGAGCATCTAGAAAACATTCTCTATGCTCACTCATTCACTGGAATTGATATCTGTATTGATGGTCCTCGTCTTGAAGGGAAGACATCATTCTTCTTAATAACAACGAAGATCAACGACGTCACCCCTAAAAGCCCAATATCATTGCCTCTGCATCTAATCCAAGGGTCCGACTCTTTATCATCACAGGCGATCGCATCAGGACTAATGGGAGTGGTATCTTCAAATGATCGATATTGGCTCTGGTCCCATAACACCATCGAGGATACCACTATCAATCCGAATGAGACGTACCTTGTGCTGGATACTGCGGACAATAGTTTGCTCTTAAACCAAGAACCCCAAGTCTTTGCGAGCCTTAGGGAACTACTCAACGCAAATGTTAATATCATTTGGGTTGCCCTTCAAGATACACATTCTCCAATTGTAACGTCAATTAGATCAATGATACAAGGGGCTTCCCGAGTCATCCGTCGCGAAAACGAAGGCACTACATCACTGACAACCTTCGAGGTGGAAGATCATGTCACTATCACCAGCGCCAGTGACATTTGCCAACACCTTCTGAAGATCATTGTCGCCAAGACCGCCGGCCAAAATGACTTTGAGCAAGAGCATGAGTATATCTATCGCAACGGACATGTCATGATCCCCCGACTCCAGATAGACCAAAAGTTCCTTAGGGGTGTCGGAAATCGGCTCAGGGGGCAAGATAACCTCGTTGATGTACGCTATCATGATCAAGGTCGACCACTTCAATTGGAAGTGGAGACTCCTGGCCTGCTTAATAGCATCCGCTTTACCGATGACCAGTTTACGCAGGATTTAGAGCCATGGGAGGTTCAGGTCTCATCACGAGCGCATGGTATTAATTTCAAAGACGTTTTTATTGCTCTTGGACAAATGCCTCCTTCAATAACGATGGTTGGAGAAATGAGTGGCATCGTCACTGCAGTCGGCCGAGGGATGACGGACAGATATGTCGTAGGTGATCATGTCATGGGATTTTTTGCCAAACCATTTGCCAGCAATGCTAGAATTAACGGCAATCTCGCTCACAGAATGCCAGAGGGGATGGCTTTCAACATTGCGGCTACAATTCCCTGCGTCTATGCAACTGCGTACCATTGTCTTTTTGAGGTTGCGCGCTTCAAGAAGGGACAGTCCGTTCTTATCACAGCGGCTTCGGGAGGCGTCGGTCAAGCTGCGATTCAGTTGGCTCAGTCCGCAGGAGCCAGCGATATTTTCGTGACTCTAGGATCGAAGTCAAAGAAGCAGCTGGTGATGGACACATATGGTATACCCGCAAGTCACGTCTTTTCTTCCCGGAAACTTGATTTTAAGCAGGGTCTCCTTCGCCTAACCAAGGGGCGAGGCGTGGATGTAGTGATAAACTCCTTAACCGGTGACATGCTTACAGATGCTTTTGACTGCGTCGCAAAATTGGGAATCTTTTGTGAGATTGGAAAAGGAGATATTTATAAAGGCAATCATCTGCGGCTTAATCCGTTCGACCGCAGCGTTACCTTTGCTGCCGTTGACCTTGTCGCAGTCGCTGAAGGTCGCCCTGAAACCGTGTATTCTCATCTCCACAGCATTGTTGAGATGTTCGGGAAGGGTCAACTTCGTCCATTGAATCCCATCAGTACATATCCAATTGGCAAAATTGAGGAGGCGTTCCGACAGATTGCGGCTCGAAAGCACACAGGAAAGGTTGTCTTGGAATCCCCGGAGCAATCGACTGTTAAGGCTACTCTTCCCGAACGAAAGCAACTTGTTCTGCCGACGCACGCATCCTACATTATTGTTGGTGGTCTAGGAGACATTGGGAGGAGACTCGCAGTCCTCCTAGCATCACGCGGAGCGAAAAACATTGTGCTACTTTCCCGTCGCATACCGGAGCCGGAACTGGAAGAAGACATACGTCTCAGTGTCGCTTCGTTTGGATGCAATATTCATATTCTCAGGTGCGACGTTGCCAAAGAGTCGGACGTCTTCCTTTGTGCAGAGTATTGCCAGAAGAACCAACTTCTTGTCAAGGGTATAATACATAGTGGGATGGTTTTGAGAGACCGGCCCTTCGCCAATATGACACTCGAAGAATTCGCTGCTCCTCTTGGTCCGAAGGTGTACGGTACAATAAATCTGGACAATGCTTTTGCATCGCCAGATCTCGAATTTTTCATTATGCTTTCCTCGTCAGCTACAATAATTGGCAATGGCAGTCAAGCAAACTACGCGGCAGCAAATGCCTTCCAGGATGCCTTTGCCAATGCCAACGCCGAGAATATGAATAAGACGACATATGTTGCTCTCAATCTAGGTGCCGTGGAAGGATCTCGAGCTGTTATAGAAACCTCCGAAGCACAGAGCAATCGGCTCAAAAGTATCTCTATTACGATGGCAGAGCTGTTGCTCGGTGTGGAGTATGCAATGAGCTCTCAGGCTAGCCAGGATAAGTTATCACATGCCATCATGGGAATTTCCAGACAAGGACTTGCTGATGCAGATGATCTAAGCTCGTTGAAAAATACTATATTTAGCCATCTTCCAGCAGCCGAAAGCGAGACCGGAGCAAGCAACACGGGTAACACTGATATAACGCATCGTATCGGGAACTGTTCGACAGTGGAAGAAGCCCAGGCCCTCATCACCGAAGCCGTCATCGCCAAGTGTGCTTCATTTTTAGGCTGTACAGTAGATGAGATATCTCAGAATCAGCCATTGTCCGAGATTGGATTTGACTCCCTCGTATCTATTGAGTTGAAGAACTGGCTCCTCCGAACCTTTGACTCGCCTGTTCAGACGGCGGAGATCTCTGGCGCATCTAGCATCATCGCCTTGGCCACCATAACTACGGATCGCTCACGAATGGTCCATGACAAGCCTAAAAAAGGGGCTGCTGAGGTCGACACGACTACCTTGAAGATCAAAACTGCTGGTCTCCAAAACTTTGAATGCTGTGTTGCTACGCCGCGTCCGAAACTCCCATTATTCTCACTCGAAGACTATTTGGATTGTTACTGGCAGACTGTATCAGTATTTGCACATAACGACGCTGAAAGAGAAACCCTAGCTAGTGCAATAGACGAGTTCCGTACTCCGGGCAGCGTCGGAGCACGAGCATATACCTCTTTGATTGATCGAGCGAACGATGCAAACATAGAATGCTGGCTAGCGGACGCGCAAACAAACAGTGTTTTCTTACACTTCCGGCATCCGATTGCGCCTTGGAACGCCTTTATGCATACCCATCATGATAGCCTAGTTCCTCATTCTCAGGCGGAACGAGCTGCACTGGTAACGGGCGCTGCCTTTCAGTTTCTACTGGGCATGGAAAGAAATGAGATCGGAAATGACTGGCTGGGTCCGCGGCAGCTCTGCTCGTACTATTGGACATGGATGTTCAATGCTGTTCGCCGACCGCATGTGCATTGTGATGAGATGAAAACTTACCCCGAGAGCAGGCATATTGCCGTGCTTCGCAAGGGACATGTTTTCAGAATCCCGTTGCATGATGAACGTGGTGATTTGTCGCTGGAGCAACTTACAGAAATGTTCCAGGTAATTCTCGATGCGAAGGTCGGAGAAGACAGCTGGGCAGGTATTTTGACGACAGATTTCCGCGACATCTGGGCCTCAGTAAGTTCTAGACTACACTAGACTTTGCCCATCGACTAACATTAGTGTAGAATCGAGAGAAGCTCATCGCAATTAGCGACACGAACCTTGCCTATTTTCAAGCCGTGGAAGAGGCAACATTCGTTGTCTGTTTAGACCAGGGCTCGCCTGAGACAAATGAAGAAAGGATAGCGCAGGGAATTGCCGGCGATGGCTTCAACCGATGGTTCGATAAAACGATGCAATTTGTTGTCTATGCTAACGGCCGCTCCGCACATATTTCTGATCATACTATGATTGATGGAACGACCCCTCTACGCTTGACCGAATTTGTTCATGACGCGATCATCTCTCATCGACCAGGCAGTCCGAGTACTAAACATTCTACAGCTCCACCGGAGCACTTGCCCCTTCAAACCTTTCCTGCTGTGGATGATCATATGCAGCAGGTCCGTAAGAGATATCGGAAAATAACCCTGACCCGAGGTTACCGCTATATCAAGACCACTGCTCTCAGCCAAAGCCTGGCAGCCGGTACCGGCTTCTCGTCGAAGAACTGCCTTGACTTCAGCCTGCAGCTTGCGGCGCGGATGCATTTTGGATACAATCCTGCCGCCTGGGAACCGATATCTGTACAGCACTTTCACCGTGGACGACCCGATCCACGACAGCCTGTCTCGAACAGCGTCGTGACCTTCTGTGAGGCAGCACTCGACGACAGCGTACCTATAGCCGAGAAAAGGCGACTATTGTCTCTTGCAGCAACGGAATGGGATGCTGCGACCAAACGCACCCAGGATGGATCGGGCTTCTTGCGACGCACCGAAGCCTTGCTAGGAATACTGGCGAAGATTGCTCCTCCTCCCGAGAAGAGCACCGAAGTAACCCACTACACAGAGGAGCAGTTGGCGAACTGGAAATGGTCTGATTCTCTGGCAATGATCGTTGGAGCAGACACGAAGCTGCCCGCAGCGTTCACCAACGATGTTTTCAATAGGGTGTACCCTGGAAACCTATATCAAGTGCGCAACGAAGGAGAATTCGTAGACGCTGCGGGATATGTTATGGGTAACGACTGTATCTGGATCAGCAACCGCGTGCGAGAGAACTAGTAAGTCCTGATTACCACGATCGTCCATTTCGGCGGAACCGTTGCTAATTTGATGTATTAGTGTCGCACTCTCCATTGTTGGCGACGCGAACAAAGTCGGAGGTTACGAGGAGTGTTTCCGTAAAGCTGTTGATATAATCCGCTCAATAGTGATAGCTAAATAAATAGGTCGAGAAAATGGATAAATAGAATGGCGAAATCATGGCACATCTTAAATCAGTAATCTCTGCCCTAGATTATGTAGAGGTGGTTAGGTTAGGTATTGAAGTAGCCTATCTACCTCTAAGCCCTAGCATAGGAGGTGATCTGACTATTCCACATCCAAAACGACCACTTCTCAAATCGAACGCAAGTTAGTACAATCCTTCTCATAGTAAATCAATAAAGCTTCGTTAAAAAGTTGAAGGCATTGAGCTAAGTTTGATGTAGCAAGCTAAGTTTTGCGAGTACTGCCTTAGTGAAACCCCCTGATGCTTGCCTCCTTATTGAAAGCCCCTTTTTTCATTGGCTTAGTCAGCCGTATGCTACTCAACTAATAATTCTCTTAGGTCTAAAGATCGATGATCTTTTTTTTATACCCTTTTATGTAATCTAGTCTTGCCTTCTATTTATGCTTAATAGCTTTTCCTCTCTTCCTATCGGGCTCTGATTGTGAGCCTCGTTTGCAGGGCGCTGAAGGTACCATGACCTTAGCCGACCAATCATCACTTACAACCGTTTGTCTCTAGCTTGTAGGGCTCAGTAGGTCTGAGCCATGTGATGACTCTCACAATTCAGGGCATGCTGTCTGTTTCACTACTGCTTGCCCTTGATTGTGAATCCCCTGAAGGTATCTTCTCTAACTTTTCGACAGGTTTCCAGCTGGGATGATTAAGATCGGAGACATCGAGTTTGCCCAGGAACGCATCTTGAGTTGTAATAGGAACAGACTTGGTACAATCAGTCCAAGTGCTGTGTCCCAGCGCTTCGTGTGCTAACCGCTGCAACTGCAATGTCTCGTTCAAACCCCATTCTAATCTTCGGTGAGGGTCGCTTCGCCTGTGCCTTTGTATAAATGCAACGATAGAATCGAGTGTAAGGCCGAGGAAGACGATAATACCTCCAAAGGTGAAGATGAACAAGAGACCAAAGACGCTGAAAGATGTATGATCCGAACTCAATATCTTCTGTTAGAAATATGTTAGTTTTTGCTTAGATAAAATATAGTCGAGAAATTTCACTCACCTGATTTACACAAAGGTTTTGCTCGTCGGCGTTGGCGGGTGGAACCCGGTACTGCTTTAAGTTGACATCAGATGGCCCTGTTGCAGTATCGACGAATGTCCTCTGCATGGATGCCAACATGATGGAGAACCAGTATTGTACTTCAAGCTGCCATTGGTCATCCGGAAGTGGCCCTTGAACGCCAGATCGGACACGATATTGGGCGGCTAGATTGACATCCCCCCTTCCGACGATGTCTTCTAACCACCAGCTGGCATCGACCATTGTTTGAAACCAATTCACGCGATTGAAGGCGTGCTCGTCATCGAAGACACTCATGACCGAGTAATATAGATCCAACTCCCCGGTAAGATCGGTGCACATAGAACCTCCAGAGGGTCCAGCTCGGCAATATTGACTTCGGTGCACACATCCCATCGGTGACCCAGGGTTATCTTGACGATAGACTTGAATAGCGCTGCTTTCATTCGCGACAAGTGGATGGGAGATTGGACCTGGAGTTGTGGCTTTGTACCAAGGATCATTAGTTACGTTGGTGAAATAGATTCCATTGCCTGCCAAGAAAAGAAGCTTTAGATCCGCATCTGTAACAGTGAGCTCAGGAATTGGCTCAAATAGCGTGCCCCAATTAGCTAAAGAGCCGTTTTCCCAGGCAGCTGTATATGGTCTGAGGGATATTAGCTTGATTAATGGCGAATCGAGCGGGGTTAGACGTCAATACATAAAAGTCTAAGCATACCTGATACTATATTTTGGAAACCCGCTAAAGTCCCCAAGCGCGTCCCTGTCGCTGTATGCATCATTTGAGACCTCATATGTGTGATTACCATTGTTTGTATCGGAGTTCCTATGTGGTCCAAAGAAGTAGCGCGTGGTTGACCGAGAATCTGACAGATTGTGTACGGAACTATAGTTGTTAGTGGAAAGGGGGGCGCACGACAGTACCCTTCGATACTGAAATCTCTCTCTGGGAGGTAGATTAAGTCCCATGTCTAGATGGCTGTCGATGAGTCCTGTGTCTAGAACTATATTTGAGTCATTGCTAAGGCATATGTTCTTGTCTTGAGGAAACGGGCAAGTGGCGTTACTGGATACGGAAAATGGGAGTTTTTGTTGAATGAACGTTTGACAACCAAGCGCTCCGGATGAAAAGTCATTTGAATAACATTGCTGGGCGTACGTCGCATCAACTTGCAGTTTTGTGTTTGTGTAGGGGCTGACGACAGTGTATTCGTCCACTGCGTCAGTGTTGCCATTGATCTCGACCCAGGCACAGTTGTTGCCTCGAAGAAGAACTTCGCTCCCAACAGCGATTTTTGATGAGAATCCTGAGCTAATAGCTGTACCGACAGTGATGATGATTGTGATCATTAGGACGGGAATGATGCGACGCAAGACGTGCACTCCTCGCTTGTTCCATGCCTTTCCGAGTAGGAGGAAATTGATTACACCACCTGTAGGCTCAGAGGTATTTCGGAGCGTTGTCTGAATCTGATGATATAGCGCGTCTCCGGGCTCATTTGTAGAAGATAGTAGATAATGGGTTACAAAACAGAATACGCGCCACAATTGCGTACCAATGACTGTAACCGTGAGGGCCAAGAATGCCGTTAAGAGAGCGCCATCCGATTTTGTAAGTGTCAAAGTGGCACCAAATACTTTGCCATGTGACCAATTTGTCCACAGGCCAACATGAACCGCGTATTGCGTAGGAGTCGCCATATGACCTAAGTGTGCCGAGGAAAGTGTTCGACGAAGCCCCTAGAATATTCCCAATACTCTCGACGAATATATACACGCGTTAAGACAGACCTGGCCTTTCTACTATGCGTCCCCGATCAAAATCCCATCTCTATCTATGATAATGCGCCCATATCAAACTCACAAACTAAAAATAAGTTCATTGAATATCTAGTAGCAAATAAATATAGCTATAGATACATTAATCAGCTTGGCCCCCATGAGAATAAGGCTACCATATGCTAAGAAAAGGTTGAGCCCACTGATGCATGGCTTATCGTCATTGATTATTTAAAACAGCCGTGATCAGAAATTGATTAGTCGATACCTACTGGCCCCTGTGATATGGTGAGGTGTGGTTACACTTAAGGACTATTTGTTCCATAGAGTTGAAATGATGTATATGATACATCAATTCCTCCTTCAGAAACAGGCTAGCCTAGCCATTTCTAATAGAGTGCGACACATGCACTGGCCTTTTGCCTTGGTAATCTACGATTCGTGATTGGATGCTATTTTGTTTATAACTTAGTAGCATCACCCAGGACAGTTGGTAGTGTGTGAGGGGTAGGCTTTGCGATGTTACCTAGTTCAGGCTCTCTTCATAGCACTACATAACTTGAGATCTGTGAGACGGAATATACCGGTCTGAATTTCCACTTAATATTGAATTCTCGAACTCTAGTTAGTGCACCTTTGATATGATTAAGTTACATCTGTAATTAGATTTGTTAAAGATGTTGAAGCCTTATAGGTTATGAGTATTGGTTCGTATTGCGTTAACCCTTCCTTTCGTTTCTATGTAGATATACTTTTTCAGCTTTCGAAAAAAAGAAAAAACTTTCCGCCCCCAAAGTCCTATTAAAGATCCGACAACACTTCTAAATCGGAGACAGACATGACTACTTCCGAGAACCACTACGTATACGATCCCCGTAGGCCGGCGGTCATGATAATATTGCAATCATAATTTGATAATTGTATTATAGAATGGACTGATGGACGCAAAAGCAGTATGTGAGCCAATTACTTGATGAGTTTATCCCCCCAAAAGGGGTTACTCACTACCTCGGTATTTATCATACTTCTACTTCTCAGCAATTGCTTCGTCAATACTCCCGAGACACTCCTTCACAGCATCCCCCACCACCTTCGAAGCCTTTTCATTAGCTTCGATTTCCCTTAACCGCCTGATCCAGAACGTCCACCTCTCAGCACTCATGTGACTCTTTTCTTCTCCATTCCAGTGATCTCTCTTTTTCTCCAAACCCCAACTGCTTTCTCCCCTCTGCGCCCCCTCCCTGAATCTCTCCCCTGCAATCTGAACCCACTTGCACGCTGCGGGTATCTCCGCCCCCACCTCTGTAGGGCTCTGTTCCAGCGCATCGGCGACACTTTCATAACCCCAGTCCATCGGGATCCCTGCCAGCCCCTCCCTTGCTAACCTTGCCTCTATCTCCGCCCGCCGAATGGAGCGCGATACAACTGCTTCTCGTTCTGCTGCAGGCTTGGAATTGCCGCCGTCATTAAGCCACTGTCGGAGGGAAGGGTACCCGTCTGCCCAGAAGTGACCAAAGCCAGGAAGACCGCGCCACAGCTGTCCGTGAGCGGGGCGGTTGGCCTCTGAGAGGGCAGAAAAGTCGGGCGGAGGAAGTGCATCGATGGCGCGGATAAGCTCGACGAGCGAGGGGATGGTGGAGAGTGGAAGTTCAAGTAAGGCGTCAGTCAAGAGATTCCAGAGGCGGGGAAGATCGCCGTTGGGATCGGGGGAATGCGAAATAGGTTTTGCGACGGCCTGCGCAGCTTGGGAAGGCGTGCTGTTGCCTGACAGGTAGACTTTAAGGGCTTGAGCTTCTTCTGGATGGCAACCGTCAGTGGTGTCGCCGTCTGGGGCGACTTTCTGGGCGAACCAAGCGTCAGACATGGTAAACGTTGTTGTTGTTGAAAATGTAGAGTAGTTGAATAATCTGATCGACAATGACGGTTTGACGTGGAAACGATTAATCGAAAAGAATAGTTGTTTTCTTGTTTGATTTATGTTGCAAGCAATTGCTAGGGAAAGGCGCAGCATCAATGACTTGTTTACTTTCGTCTACAGTAAACCGTTGCCTCGCCACATCTTGTTATTATGTGGGGGTTATGTTCTTCTTTGGAGGTAGGCATCTAAAATAAATGGTCATAATCTGACTGGCTTTCTCAGCCCCCTATTATGTCAACCGGCCGGTGACGTAGATCCGTGACGTCGGTGCCGCACAACATATGACAGCCCCGAAATTGTCCTGAATATCACCCGAATCTGTTTTCCAGGGAGTTCTAATAATAATAGTTCGGTGCCGATCGCGAGGTTTCCGTACACATGCATATTCCGTTGATGGAGTTAATTGATGACTATTATTAGCTGCTCTGCCCTGCCTAGCTTTGCCGGCTAATGCCGGAACACCGACTTGAAAGCTTAATAGGATGTCCGGCCCCCAAGCTAAAGCTAACGGAAATGATCGTCAAAGACTAATCGGCATCGATGCTACCACAGGTGACTAAGATAGACTGCATAGCCCAGTGCAAAGGAACAAAACAACCTCCGGCCTTTACAACTATGCTAGGTGCTGTTATTCTTACTCATATCATAGCGGCACAGGCAACCTAATAATAAAGATTAGTAACATATTGTGTTGTCCATCCAGAAGAAATTGCTATCTGTAACACTTTGATGTCATATTACAACACTAATTGTTGATATTGATAGTCCCCGAGATCATGGATAACATGAAACAGTGGATGAGGCTGACATGGAAACGAAGATCGAAGGAGCAGAGTCAGCCTCATCTCACACTATTAGCCATAGATATACTCAACACTTGTCTTAGAGGCCTGAGTCTCCGATGAAATGGACTGATTCTGGCAAGTATAAGTATCCTAGCTTGGCACCCAACTTTCCAGCCGATAATCCACAAACAAACAGCAGCATCACTACTACCAAATACCCACAGATAAATCATAACTTGTTTCTCTCAACACTAAGCTCTCGAAAGCCGTTCAAGATGAAGTTCTCCGCTACAACTGCATTTTTCTTTGTTCTGGGCATTGCCCATGCTCTACCAGCAGAGGTGGCGGGCCGTGGCACGCCTTCGAACGAACCTATTACAGTATGTATTCATATACCTAGGATAAAACGCCGGACATCATAACTTACGGAGTCACAGCTTGAGCATGAGCCTGACCAATCGAAGTCATTCAAGTGTGGTGAGTATTCCCTTTATATCTTGCTGGAGAAAGATATTCCATTGTATCGGCAAAAAGAAACTGACATCGGCAAATTGCTAGGAACCCATACATACACTGGCCATGATATCTATATAGCTGCTCAGCGAGGTGTTGCCCTCCAAGAGATCTCAGATACGCGAGGAAGTATGTTAAAACTGCTTGTGCACATCCAACAAACGCAAACTCACACAACAATTTGACTGACAATGTGCTTAGAAAACAAATATCCCCATGCTTTTGATAATGATGACTCCAAGGGCAACAAGCTCACGTTTCCCTCGTACTGTCCGGCAGATAAGAACCGTCAGGAATTTCCCCTCATTAACAACGGTCCCTACGATGGAGGCAAGAATAACGTTAAACAAGGAGACGAGCGCGTCGTCTACTACTACGAGGATGGCGAGGTCGATAATGATGGTCATGCGAAGGCGTATTACTGTGGTATCATGACTCATGTTGGCGCACCTACTGGGGGGTTCCTCCTTTGTTAGAACACGTTCGACAATAGTCGAACCTGATGTTCATTCTGTATAAGTAGTAAGGGATAGGCTGGTACTGCGGGCGTAAGGGGTACGGAGCCACGGAACCTCCCACATTTTCATGTACACACTCACAGCCATGTTAGACTTTTAGAATTGATTTAAATGGATTGCCTCCGTGTAACAGATTCTCGTTCTTTGGCTTCAGACGATTCCAGGTGCTGTTGAAGTTATTTTGGCTCGTGTTTCCGTAATTTCCTTGCTCCTTTTCTTACCTTTGTAATGCACCAACGATATAGTTATACTGCACCCGGCAACCAGCAAGATAGCCTAGGTAGAACGCCTGTACATACTGTGCTCAAGTACGCCATCCGGAGGTTAGAGCCAAAACTAGCCTAGGTGCTACTCGAACAGGGCGGGGTAGATTCGCTACTCGTCGACAACGACGGTAATACCTGCCTTCACATCTTGGCTTGACGACTCCATCACGAACCGCTCGCTGTCCTTGCCGAAGACTTAGTCCGGCGCGGCTGCAACATAAATGCCCGCAACAAACGCGGAGAAACACCAATCTTTTGGATGTTTCTTGAGAAATGTGATCCGAGGCGGGTCCCGAAAGGGCGGAATACGGAAGATGACTAAGATATATAGAGCGGATCGGATTTTTTGAATCTCTAGGGGCTAACATGTACGCGCGTGACGCGTATGGTCGCAACTACTCCATTTGGCGGCTAAGTTGGAAGAGAACCCCAGATATGCCAAACTTGACATATCTAACAGGTTCAAAAGGTTGCTTGATAAAGCGGTAGACCCCCTAGCGGAAGGCCACAATCGAAATACGCCCTTAGATATCGCGGTTGCCTTTTGGAGTCAGGAATCTGTTCAAGTTATCCACATGAAGAAGACTGTGAGCCTCCTTGGGGGTTACTATGCGAACGTTGCCCAGCGAACTTGAAGACATAGGGAGTTGAATAGGATGGTGGACATACGTTTGTTTGACAATTTTACGGAGCTGAAGCTGATGATCGGTAATAGGGGGATAACATGACTTCGTTGTTCTCTGTAGCCCCATCCCTTATTCTCATTTTTGAGGAACAGGTTGCTTAATTTTCCCCTGAGTCAGTTCGCACTCTCCGGTTCAGCCTCGGTATATTGAGGAAGCTGCTCTACCATAAAGAATAGCTCAGCACGAAAAGACTGCACCTTGCGAAGAACCTATCGTATATTATTCAGTTATTTGTCTATCACCGTCCGCTACTCTTAATCCAGTTTGAGTACTTTGAAGATGAATTGTCGCTCGTCATTGCGTGCTCTGCTCTTTGTCACCGTCCAAAAGAAGAAATTTGAGGGTAAATGTGACTCAGGATGCGAGTCAATCCTGCGATCTTTTAGGTATCCCATAACCTGTTGGCTTCGCGAAATAATGTTGGTTGGTTGCAGTGCCCCTGGAACAGCCGCGGTATCAAGACAGATCGAACTCTTCCGGCACTGTTATGACAGAGTTCCGGGCCAATAGCTGGCCTAGCAATTTTCCTTTCTAGAAGTCTTCACACACAGCATGTAGCATTTCGGCGACCAGATTCGGAGGCCTTTACCTGATAATCAATGTCTTAAAATTTCAATAGAAAATAACATCAAGGTTTTGCCTCTACATTTGTTCGTTCGTTCTACATATAAACCTCCAAACACAAAAGGCTGACACTTTATAAGTTCAACTTTGCATTGAATAAAGTCATCCCATAACCAGAACCGATCCGAGTCCAAGCATCTTAAACAGAGCTAGATATTGATGTGGGATAAATGCGGCCATCAATAAGTGCGAAAGTAATTTCCTCGGAGCCTAATTATTTCCTTCGAGTTCTGTTATTATAATCCCGACATGTAGTGCAAGTCTTCAACTCTTTGTTATTTTTCATAAAATATACCGAAGACTTGGGAAAATGGCATCTGATGCACATCTTGTGATGAGACCAAACTAATTTGGTGCTCCCATTTCTGCAATTTCGACAGAATGGATGTAATTCGCAATGTGTTGTTTGCTCCAGGCAATTGACGCAGTTCCATGGGCGGTTGTTCCCCGAACCATTCAAGTAACCCATCCATTGAAACAACATTTCTCTGTGATATTTCGATGTCTCCTTCGAAAAGTCCAATAAGGGTTGCAATGCTTCGTAGTATCCCTGGTGAAGGGAGATCGTCGTAAGTGGAATGGATGTCCCGGCACCCGAGTTTGCGTCCGATACGCTCGCGTAGGCAGTTGGAAGGGCTCCGTCGATTAACTGTACGTTTTGTTGGCTAGCTGGGTAACAAGTATTGCAGAGTGATGTCGAGATAGTTGGTGTGAACTCTCTCATGTCGATTTCCATCAGATCGTACTCGTGTTTGTCACCGAAACAGAATGGCATCACCGGCGTCCCTGTCGTTTGCTGACAATTAAAACATGCCCATCCTACCCCCGAGACTCGGCTACCATTGAGGGCCCAGAAGGAAAATCCGCACCCGCGGCACAGTTGCACAGTATCTTTATATTGCAATCTCTTGTCTTTAACCCTTCGATCATGGATCTCGGGATTTATTGAGGCGGCCATGATTCGTGCTCTCGAGAAAGGATCTCAGCTGAGATTTTGGATGTGCATCAGAGCTTCGACAGGATCGTTGCTGCGTTCTCGGCTCTGGGTTTATGATATTAATACAACCTCAGAAGACTGCTTGTTGGGTTGCGAGGTCTCTGCGTCGATAGTTGCGTGTATTGGATAACGAAAGACAAATTTAGAACCAGAGGAGACGAGAGTCATTATATAGACTTTGTACCAAATAAACAATAGACAATCATGACTATGCAGAGACAGTACCCAGCTTGAATTCAATCTGACCTAAGCTAAGGAACTAGGTTCTAACAAGCCCTTCTTGTGATATCAACCAGGGAGGTATTCGAGTTGTGATAGTGTCAGATCATGAACAACATGGCCTTACGAATTGCTAAGTTCTTACCATTTGCAAATAATATCAGCATTAATAGTCTCCAATAAATTGTTACGCCCAAGGTGGCTGGCCACTATGTTAAGCGAATGGTCAAGAGATTATATTGCTGAGACACCTTGATATCCCTTAGACTCAAAGTAATATAGCGGTTACAGAGAGGCTTGGTACGTGTAAGAAGAGACTCATACTAAGCAAGCGGTCGGGCGATGAATAACAGAGGGAGATGTGACACGCCAACCTGGCTAAGCCAGAAATACGCCCCCTGTGTCCTAGTCAAGGAGTCAATCTGGCTACTACGCATCCAAGGTTAGTAAATAAAACTCAACGAAACCAACCAAACAACCAAATGCCAGGTAGTGTTCAAGAAACGAGAAATTGTAAGTTACTAAGTTGCCTTGTGATCTAAGCCTTTCTTTTTCACAAGTAAAACTAATTATCTTACAATTATCTACGCAATCGGCTACACCAGATGGAGTTCAACTGTAATAATTCATAATGAATACGTAGAATACTACCGACTCGCCCTTTACAATTCCCAATTTATATAAAACAAAGCAAATTCATCGTAACTGGAAATGATCCAAGCCAGCCAACCTGGCCTACCACCGACTAAAAGTGGCGAGCGGTCATATAAACTAGAGCATTATGTAGAGATCAATGTGCAATGAAGCGGGCTATTCGTCGTAGCAAGATACGTTGTTAGCCAACTGATATCTCTTACACTTCTCCTTCGCCTGCAGACTCTTTTCCCGACATATAGCGCACAATCTTGTCTTCCCCCTGGAATTACGGAAAGACTCCGAGGGCCTGGGGTAATGACAAGCTGGGCATACCTGGAAATGGGCCCATATTAACAGAAACTCCCCATTTTTACATCGCCGACAAAGCGGGTTTACTCGCGACTGCCCAAGAAACAGTCGGCAGTTGATACAAACTTTCGGCCGCGTCTCGTTTGAGCCATCAAAGTAACACAGCCATCGATACAATAAGTCTCTGTTTGCTTCCGGTAGCTCGTCCGACGCATGCCACAAGGGTGTTAATGCGTTGTGATATCTCAACTTGATATTGTCCAGATCGTGTGCCTCGAAATCTCCAGTATTTGGCTGTGATGGTATGGGTATCACCGCGTCCGACGTGCTCGCATAAGCAGATGGAAGAGCCTCGTCGACGGAATATTCATTGCACGGCGTGGTAACCAATGAAACATCTGATGTGCTCGCGTCGGTAGTTGGTAGAGCCCCGTCGGGCGAATATTCATCGTATTGTATGGGTATCATTGCAGGTTGCGTGACCGATGTGCTTGCATGAGCAGCTAAAAGAGCTCCGTTGATCAACCATGCATTGTATTGACCAGTTGCGACACAAACGTTGCATAGAATGGTCGAAACAGTGTTTGTGAACTCCTTCCTCTCTAATGGTGCTGGCTTGTTCACCTGGCCACCCCCATGTTTGCCCCAGCAAAATGGCATAAGCGGTTCGTCCACATAATTCATGCAATTAAAACAGTAATTGTTCACTGGGTCTAACAGTGGACAATAAGGTCGAATGAAGGTGAATCGACATTTGCTGCACTGTTTGATCATGTCGCTGTAACCCAATCCGGGATATTCAAGCATTTGATTACGGAGCCAATCATTGATTATTTGGGCATCCATGATTCGTATTCTCAATATCGATCTTATTGAGGTTTGTTTGTTTCGAGGGGAATTGTGAATAGTCGCGTGTACTATAGAAACATGAGTCCACACTTGAGAGTAGACCAGAGTCTTTATATATGACTATGCAGACACTATACCATAGTTGAAGCGAATCATATTTAGTCAGCAAAGTAGGTTCTAACAGACAATATAGCCTTGTTCCTAGAACATCGCCCCGTTAGCAAACAATACTTAATCTAATACAGACAGCCCCCAATAAGTTGGAAGGTGTGAGATGGTTGGCTACTATTTCAAATGAGTAGTCAAGATCTTCTATCACTCATACACCCGGACATCCCTTAACACAATCCACGTCGCGCAAAGGGAGGCCTGGAAGTTTCCAGCAATTCTGTTTGCTGAATATGCACATGTAACAAGGTTAATACCAAATAAGTGGCAGAGCGATGAACTTGGCCAATTGCCAGAAATAGAAACAACATCGATTGAAGTTGCACTTCGTTTTGTGACACTCTTCATCATAGCCATCACGCTCTTAATAATGTTACCCCGTCTTACCATAAGAATAAGTTCCCTTACTTGAAAAAGATCACGCATTCAAATTCTGAGCTCTCTTACACAAGGCGTAGCTTCATATATATTGCCTCGTGTTCTGCTGTTAGTATACTTATCACACTGTTCTAAAACTACTGAAAGCAATTCCTTCAGGAAAGCGGCCGGTTAGTAACATTTTGGGATGGGGGTGGTCTTTTCACGGCTAGAATTCCTAGCCTATGGGCCATAGGATGTGGCTAGTGCCAGCTCGGACTCCAGGGTAGCAGACCAATTAAACGTCTGCCCTACAGATCCAATTGCCGAGTTGGGAAATCGTTGATATTTTGTACACATTGCTGAAGGAAAAAAAAAGGGGGGAAACCCAAGCACCTTGCTATACCTGCGACGGAGCTACTAAGTTAGTGCACAACAATCTATTCTCTTTCGCTATAGAATTGTATAGAGCGGTGACACCCTATCTAAACAACGTGATAGCCCCTACCTTCGATCAGTGGATAAAAAAGTATCGGTGTGCTTCTTTCATAGAACTTTATCGGCCTTCCCGATAGATCCCTGCCGGGCAAGCTCGTCAAGAGCTTCCTTCTTTCTAGTCGGGATTACGTGTCCTAATGTTCTCCCAAGCCTGAATTAAAGTCCCGAGTGTAGGCCTCCTCTCTAGATAGAGAGTATCATCTATATAGAGACTATTAACGTTGGGCACTTCTGGCCGAGTTTGTCTCTTTTCTCTCCCTTTTTCTTCCCTTTCAATCGCCTTACACTTAGACAAAGAGCCACTGTTCTCGGTCCCGCAAGAGGATCGTCAGCAGCCCGCCCAAGTACATGTAGTAATAGCATGTCTTGGATGAGGAAAATGGTTTCAGATACATTTAACATGGGCCCTCTACTGTGCAGCAAAAAAGAAACGTTTTTTTTTCATAAGGGTATCGTATCAAAAGCTTGCTTTCTCATAGAAGCTATTATCAAAAAGAAGTTGAATACACCTGCTCCTTCGAATCGACGAAGCACACCTAGCCTGTATCGAATACTCCGCGCTGAAGATACCCACACCATTCCTTCATTATCGTCATAAAATGCATCTCGTAAGCCATCTATATAGCCAAGCCGGTTACCATGCTATCCGGTCTTGATGCAAATACCTGCTCCCCGACCGAACCCATGCAAATCCACTAGTATCGTAAACGCTAGCCTCTAGTTTGTCATAAAAACGCCAACCACATGATTAGACGCCCACGTCTTCATATGATGAAATCCCTCATGTTGATCAAATTCTCTGCAGCCCACTAGGTCAAGCTATCACCGGACAAGGCCGACCCCGACACAACGTTTCTTCGGGCCAGGGGGGTTGTTGGACTGATCTCGGTAATCCTCACAAAAGGTTCCATTGGTAACCTCCGAGAGAGCCTCTCGTTCTCGCTTCTTTGAGCTGGCCTGAGGGGCTCTCGTCACCGTCTCCCGGAAGGTATCTATCAGGCTATCGTCGTAGTGACCTACGAGATCCGACCCGAGAGCCTTGCCCAACCGCTCTTTCAGTCCCAGAACTGGCCAAATTGGGAGGCGTGCGTACTCGATTGTGACCTCCGAGTTGCAGGTTGGCGCCGTATCTGGTTCATGAAACATGGAAAGCAAGGCTCCAGGCACTATCCCGGTATAGACAAGGAAAGCATTGTCCGCCTCCGATGCCACTAATAGACGGACCTTGACATCGCGGGGCTTGAAATTTGTAGCGGCACTCAAATCGGTATAGACACACTTCTGAGCTATAGCCAACATGATACCGAAGTAGTAAGGATCTTCGTTCGCATTCTTTGGCGTTACCTTTTTTGTGCGGTGGGCTTGCAACCGAAGAACTGGTTCGTTGGGCTCCCCGTTCGAGCTCTTCGTGACTAACATGCAGTTTCTTCTCTGGTAATCGATATGCCGACGGCTGACATAGGCCAGGATCGGCGGGCTATCAGTAACCACATCTACTGAAGCCCTCGAGTAGCTAGCTTCGCGGCTAACTGGCTGGCTTCCTGTTAGGGTAGTGGTAGAGTCGAATGACGTTAGGTTGGCATCTGGGTCCATACGATGCCATAATAGTGGATTGCCCACCACTCCCTGATGATAGCGGGAACCGAATAGAATACCTAGTCCCGGGTAAGAAGGAGCCGAAAAGCACTCAGGATAGAGTGTGGACAGCACGGCAGAAATAGCTTGATACTTCAGGAGGATATTTGCTTTCATGATCGGCTTGTCCGTAGCCATGAGAGTATCAAGTTCTCTGCCGATCGACACAATAGTCCGTGATACCTTTCGAGGGCGCTGAGATGATGGGGGTGTAGGAATGGGAGTGAGGTGAGGAGGTAGTTGCACGAAGCGACAATTAAGTAGCTTCGTGTGGAGGTCCGTCCAGAACAGGGGACGCGCGAACAGTCCAGTGCCAGCATGGTTGTGCATAATATCATAGAGTGACCCAATTGCCGGGCGCATGCGCTGCCGACGTAGCTTCCTGCGCTTTGTCACCATTGCCGGCTTCATGATTTTGCGCATCGGGGCCTGCGGTATTGGCTCTCTCATTGCTTTCATGGTTGTAACGTTCTGACTGTTCTCTGCGCCTGGTAGCAGTGTCAGTGACAAGTCGATGAATGAAATGATGAAACTCACCGACAGAATGATTCAGTGTGCTTTTAAACACAAAAGAACAATGTTTCACCGCAACTAAGGTCATGTAGATGAAGCGACTTGTTGCATGCAGGTATAACCACCCCAAAATGATACCTATTAAATGAGTGTGCAACGTAACTGACACGCGCTAGGTGGCAATGTGGGAGGTAATTAGATGGGGGTAGGTAACAGGGAACATGGGGAAGCGAGAAGACGCGACTTTGGAGGGGCGGGCGAAGAGGGAGAGGTGTTTTATCCTTTTCCGGGCGTAAAGTGAGGCGCCACTGTTACGCGTGAGCAGGTGACTTGGAAAACGCGACAAGAGACAAAGGGCAGGTAGGTGGGCTGCACGGAATCGGCCCCTTGCTGAATGCGGCACAAGTGGCCCATGCAGTGAGCCATAGACGGCTCGCCACATTTGCCAGTTGGCGCGATGACTGTACACACGGGTCCACGGGTATGCCTTGATTCTGTGCCACCCCCAATAGCGCTAGCGTGGCTGAGATAGGTATCTCAAATGCAAGGCAGCAAAGACCCGAAGTGGGGCACATAATCCAGGCAAGCCATTGGCGTACCTAGGTACGTACTTTTCACCTTACAGTTAGCCGATATTCATCCGCCCAATACCTCAGTGACGTCCATTCATCCATCTCCTTATCAAATTCGCGACGTCAGCCTTCAGCCACTTCAGGTACCTAGGTAGCCTTATCCTGGAGAGCCCCTCCACCAACTACGTCCGTCTCAGCCGTTATAGCAAAGGAGCTTCATATAATCAGAACTTGAGGTTGAGCAGCGCCAGCTCCCAGCGGCGGACCATTGTTGAGATGCCGGTACGTATGGGCATATATATCATGTGTCGTACTTGAATTACTATTGGAACAAACAATGTGAACATGCCCTCGTCCCCTTACACATCTAACGCCTACGACGTACCATACATAACGAAGTCTGGCATCGGAATTAAACATGACAGCACCAGCAACTACTCTCGAATGAATCCCGTTCTCAACATGCTTCCTGAATTGTCCGCTAACCATCAACCTCCATTGAACAGGCCTACAACTCAAGGTTCAACGAAGAAATGGACGGCTACATCCCCCGTCTAATCGGCAACGTGCCCCTTCTCCCCCTCCGCACTCGAACACGGGGTCCAGCAGAAGTCCTACCCTCGCCGAACCCACCACTACCTCCCAACGAGTCGCCAGAGTGGGGAGACTCGTTCGACATCGTAGACGAGGCGCTCCAGCTCTTCCGAGCCAACACGTTCTTCCGCAACTTCGAGATCCAGGGCCCCGCCGACCGCCTTCTGATCTACGGCATCCTGTTCATCAGCGAGTGCCTCAGCAAGATCCGGCCCACCCACGGCGTCCGCGACGCTACCAAGGAGGTCATGAACTCCGCCCTCGACCTCAACTTCTCCGTACCCGGCGACCCGGGCTTCCCTCTGAATCAGGTATGTGTTTTTCGTACTTTATCCGGCAACCCCACACGGTACAAGAACTGATTGTCCGTCTATAGATGTACGAACCTCCACATGACCGCCAAGACGCCGAACAGCTACGGCAGTACTTAGCCCAAGTGCGGCAGGAGCTCGCGACGCGGCTGTTAGCGCGGGTATATGAAGACAGCGAGGATGGAAAGCCGAGCAAGTGGTGGTTAAGCTTTACGAAGAGAAAGTTCATGGGCAAGGCCTTGTAATTGATTCAAGACTTTAGGGGGAGAGGGAAAGATCTGGAAGCCCTGAACCTTTATATCACATAAAAATAAGACCAAAACCATCAACCGAGCAGTGTTTAACGAGTAGCATCGCAGTTCACGAAGTTAAATGACCATATTGAACATGAAAAAAGAGCCTTCTTCATTTCGAATGGGGTATCTTATACATATTTTATTTAACTTTTCCAAGTCTAAAACGCGCCTCTAATGTCTTTGACGGTAAGTATTCTGCGAGACGAATCTCCGTGTAATGCTAGTATAAGTATATATAATCATGATGCCGCGTTTTGATCATCGACCTTGCGTTTTCTCGACCTTAATTTTCCCCTGGCCTCCACCTTCCCCTCAGCAGGCTTGACTCGCCAAGCGGTGAAGATATACCCCTCAGAGCCACCCTTACCCGACATGAGAGGATGTGTCCGTCCGGGAAGAACCTGCCACTTCCTCACACGACTAGTCTGTATCGAAGCGCCGAGCACCAGCGACGGATTCAAGGGGAAGTCGTCGTTGCCGGTCCACTTCTCCTGTTCCTCGAGAGTCTTGTCCGCCAAGCCCTCGGGCATATTCGTGGCCCACGCAGCACGACGTCCCAGGCTGTAGCAGTCGGCAAGCTCGGTCAAGGCCTCGATAGATTGCGAGTATATGGCGATGGGGGCGCCACCCGCCAGTAAAGGAACAGCATGACGCATGATTGAGATAGGATCCATCGAGCTGGCGACCACTAGTCCCGAAAACTCGCCCTTACGCGTCGTGTCGATGATGTGTCGGGTCTTGACCCACCGCTTGCGCTTGCGGTGATACGTGCTCCGGCGATTCGTCTTCCACGAGTATATCTCTTCGGGCGTGGCGCGGGGAGGCGGCGAGTTGTACGTACTATCCAGTTCCGGTTCCAGGAGCTGGAGCCAGGACAACGTCATGAGGTGCTTGGCGAGCGGATGATACGGCGTGTGTGTGGGATTCGTAATATCGAAGTCGTAGTATCGCAGAAAACTGAGATTGGGCTGGGCATTTGGGTGTATGTGCGTTATCGTATTTGCGTGCGCGTATGGCACGACATGCTCGGCGGGTCGCTTGTGTGATGTTTGGGGAGACTTTGATTGAGTTGCTCCCTCAGATTCTGGCTTTACTTCGGAGCCATCTTCCTGCCTCGCTGGAACTTGAGTAGAACCCTCTTCATCCTTAATTTGGGGTTGTTGCCCAGCGGTTGAGCCTCCTTGCCTAGAATTGGAGTGTTTAGCTCCTCTTTGCTCTCGATTCAGCTTGTCCTCCTCGGAAGCATATAAAATTCCCATTCGCTCAGCCATAGCGGCCACAAGAAGACCCCCTGTGTCGTCTACCACAAGCCAGCGGCCAGGGGCAGACGTTTGGACCAGTTCGGGTTCCTCCATCTTCGTATCCTCCCCTTCCTGTTCCGTCTTTAGCGTCGGTGGTGCCTCGCACGGATCTGTCCCTCCGAAATGGACGTTCGCCCAACATCCCAAGAGTCCGATCATCTCTTCTCTCATCTCCATGATCCTGGACGCGTCTTTGTCCTCAAGGGTCCAGTAGTCGAGCATCGGCACATCGAGCGGAAGTATAGAGAAACGCCGTATGTACTTGCGCGTTTTTAGAAGCTTGTATTTCGCGAGAGAATACTCCGTTTTCTGATCAATTGCGGTGTGTGAAAGCATAAGTTTCGCGATAAGCGCTCT
This sequence comes from Xylaria flabelliformis, assembly GCA_007182795.1. NCBI lineage: Eukaryota > Fungi > Ascomycota > Sordariomycetes > Xylariales > Xylariaceae > Xylaria > Xylaria flabelliformis. Next base: position 177,779 of record VFLP01000038.1, read on the forward strand.
CCCCGCGTCAGTGCCGTCCTTTTTCAGAGCTTCGATCTCGTCTAGTGTAAGTGTCTGGCGCGCCGAAGCGTCAATCTCGGCACGATCCGTTGTGGCAACTACAGCCCCGGAATCAGGGTCGACTAAGGAGTATTCGACGGCCTCGGAAGGGCCATTGTCCGCGCCCTCTACGTCGGGAGCTGGTGTCGCATCCTCTGAGACCGGTGTTTTTTCACCCTCTGCAAGAATATCGGCATAGAGTTCGGCTGCCGGGACGATGCGGAGCCGGTTGAAATTCTCATTCGGCTGTCTGTCTTGCAATTCATAAGTGAGGTGATACGGACGCTGAATAATGAGGTTCGTGGGGAATGATCCGTATTTTCCTAGTGATATGGTGCTAAGGAAGAAATCAGCAGAGGACCTCAGCAACAGGTGCAGAATGTTCAATCATACGTATTCGGCGCAACTTGAAGTACTCGTAGATTGCCGGACGGGAGTCGGAGGGCCACCCAAGAATTGGGCTGCACCAGCGAGTGCATGTCGGCAAACAATTCGGTGTTCCGGAGAGCTGAAGCCGATAGATTGGGGACAGCGAAGAAATAATTTTAGCCGTTGTCGTTGCTGTCTACACCCCGCCAAACGCCGTCGCTGTCGGCTCAGTGGATCGGCCCACTGATACTGGGACCTTATGCACTCCAGTATCCACTCCAGTCTGTACCGTACATAGTACCTAGGATGATGTTGTTAAATTTCTGCAATTAAGCTTATGTCCAAAATGGTTATATTGGTGTTGTATGGAGAAAGTTGAAATCGCTACTAGTGTGCCCGAGCATCATCATGTTCTGTTCGTCGTGCCTCTTAGTTATTGTCAGGTAGAATTCGAATGACGTATTTTCTTTTTTTTACCCCTTTTGGAAGATTGAACTCGGAAAAGCATGTCATCGCCGCCGGCCCAAAAGACATCGACTACTTTTATGGCAAGACACGGTATTACAGGCAGTCGAGGCCTGATCAAATGGCCAATCCCGAAAAATTGGACGCCGTTGTAAGTATCTAAGAATACGAAGTTCGCTTCATCACAAGCGTTTCAGTCATTACACAGGCAAATCATTCATATTAATGTTCATTCCGTTTCGAAAATGCCATATCACCAATCGATACAGACCCATTAGTCTGAATCAAGAGTCGAGTCTTTTCCTACGCTACTCACAGTTAATCCAAAAAGGGACCAGGTTCATCTTATTTGAGCTTTGGTAAATCGATGATTGGAATTCTACCGTAGACCAGAATCTCAAAGTTCATAGCTTACAGAGACCAAGGTTTTCGTCTGTCAAAACCAATATATGGATCGCGACTGAGGGGAAACAAGCGTGACCACTTAATCGTAATCAGAGGACCCCGTATTATTTCCCTTCATACACCACACGTCTAACAAACCCCGATATTCGGTGTTGCTTTCTTCAGCCCGGTGCAACTGCAGCCAAGATTGGCCAAAATCCCAGATGTCGCGATGATCCATAACGACCGTGATAGAAAAACCCGCTTCCGTCTTGCCGTCTTGGAACGTCTGGTGAAGCACTTTTGCAAAATGCAACGTCCTCTCGTCTAGGATTAGGTAGGTCCGTCCGCGAATTGGATTGTTCGTCATCGCTCGCAGCCAATCTTTATCGAGCTGGAAAAATCCCCACTCCCTCTCGTCTTCAGGCACTCGATCCAAGTCACTTAGGTCCAATTCATTCCACTCCAACAAGTCGTAATTCTCAGGGTCGCGCCGGAAAGAGCCAAGGCCAGTGCATCCCCGTGGTATCGCATAGACTAACTGGCGGAGTTCTGGCAGGTCATCTTTAAATGCCGGGTCGAGGAAAAGGAGTCTCAGAATGTTGTGTGATTCGCGATCGTCGGTAGGGTCAAGGTCTGGTCGATAACGAACGTGTTCCGTGACGTCAAAGGCTAAGTTTTGTGTACGCTGCAGAGGGAAGAATTTGAAGTGCTCGAGAGTTTCGGCAAGGTGCGTGTGCTCTGGAATATGCGTAAGGTAGATCAAATCTCTATCCCACCTAACGCAACATATGGGAATCTGCGCTTCGTATACGAGATTATGAGGGCCGTCTTCAAAGTAGGCGGCGGATTCAAGAAGATGTTCGTAGTATACTATCTCGCGTCCGTCGAGGACTTCATCCCTCGCCTCACGACTAACACCAGCAACCGCTACTAGTTCTAGTATCTGGGTAGGCGTGATCCGTGGATACGTGGTCAATTTGAACTTGTAAAAGGAACGGGGGAGGTGATCCACTATATGAACATAGGGTATTTCCGGCAAAGAAAATTCCTGCCATATTATGATGCGGAGCTTAGCCGGCAGCCGGTTGAAGGAGTGAAACTGCGTGGGGGCCGACATCTCGTTGGAATGGATAAGCCTAACTAGATGGGTTAGCAATAACTGAGAGGCATATTGGTTAGGAGGTTCGTGGCTTAGACCTTCTGCTGTAACAAAGTGTTAACCTAAACTTGCTGATAACCAAGATCTTGGAGTAGAAGAAATACAATTCGGGGAATTCGATTGATGTTGTGTGATCTATTTGGGGGGAAACGCAATCAGAAGCCGGAGAAGAAACAGAAATATGAACGGGCCCAACTCGGCTTGCAGCGGTGGTGTTGGGAGAAGGTGCAAGGGCAATACAACAGAACGAGGTTACCCTAACTCTGCGCAATGATTGCTTGATTCAGAAAGATAAGGTCGTGGAAGACTGGATTTACTTAATGGTGGAAGGAAGTCTGGGAACCTGCCGCATATAAAAGTCCGATATGAATATGTGTCGTTATAGTGGTGATAAGAACCACAGCAACCAGAGGTTTCAAATGCCGTACGAAATCGACAGTTTCTTGACTCCCTACATAAGCACAGCTAATTAACGCCTATATAGATGTAAGCCCCAGGTCATAAAATCCAAGAAGCTAGGACGGTTTTCATGTTAATGTGTTGCATGTTTAAACCATCCTGGCGTATCTTGAGCCGCAGGGTTGATTTCGGCCATCAACTCCCCTTACTTAATCTTGGATCTCCACGCACAACAGCTAGATTTACAAAACCACCGTACTCATTTTTACTGGGAAGAATCCGATCAACTCGCTTGACAAAGAAAAATTTCATTGATACACTTGTGCTACGGGGTATGAATATCACTTCTAACGCCTTAGCATCTCAAGTTGCTGGACCACCTAAACGCCATCTATGCAGGAGAGGTATCCCCCAAGAGAAAATAATCGCTCAACCATAAAGGAAAATAAAAGGAGTCCGCTCAAAATAACTTTCAGTCTCCTTTTAAAATGTTAAGGCCCTCAGTGTCCGATACTAATACCAATTAATACCGGTACTACCGGTGCCTACGCTCGTTGTTCACAGGACCGTCAGCGTCCTCCCGTCGCGCAACCTCATTGTTTGGGAGCTTGCCAAACTGCCATTCGGGCAGGGTAATACCAGTCTGCTCGTGGATCGTCGACATCAGAGGCGGCAGAAGCTGGTACACGTTACGCATGGTCGCGGCGCTGTCCTGGCCACCACTTCCGCCAGCCCCAGAGCCGGCCTCGGCGCCCGTGTTCCAGACGCTGATCTTGGGCTGCATGCCCTGCACGGCCGCGGCGTTGGCCTTGGCGAGCGCGACGTACGTGCCCTTCTCGATCATCATGTATCGCAGGAGGTTCTCGGGGCTGCCGAAGGCCTGGCCGAGCTTGGCGTAGGCGTCGGCCATGGCCGTGATACCCTCGGCCTCTCGGAGCTGCTTCTGCAGGTTGGCGTCGGCGACCATGTTGGCTTTCTCGAACTCCGCCTTTGCTGCGGCCTCGATCTCGTAGGCGCTTGCGTCGGCGGCTTGCTGTTTCGCCTCGCGGGCGATGGTGGCCTTGACGACGTCTGATGCACGCAGACGCTCGAGCTCGGCGGCCGCACGCTTGACTTCGACGTCCTTCTTCAGGTCTTCGTCTCGAGACTCCGTCGCACGAGTCGCTTGGATGCGAGCAATCTCGACGTCTCGGTTGAGGTTCGTCTTCTGAGTGGCTAAGTTGGCTTCGGCTGTGGCACGCTCGATGTCCCGGTCTGTCTTTTGGACCGCGGTTTCGGCGTTGATCTTGGCGATTTGTCGTTCCTGATGGCCGCGTCTGTCGGCCTCACCCACATTTCCTCGCAGCTGGGCGTCTGCTACATCGATACGAGCTTGGTTCGTCGCACCCTCGTGAGCCTTCTGGGATAGCGATTGGAAGTAAGTAGAGCCAACGGCATCCTTCAGTTCCTTGACATTAGCGTTGTAGATCTTCAAGCCAAACTGGTCCAACTCTCCCTGGATGTTGCGGAAGATGCGACGCTTGAATTCCTCTCTTTCGGTGAAGATCTCTTCCATTGTCATACTCGAGACCAGCACTCTAGTCTCGCCCTCGATGATACCCTTCACGATATTTTCGAGGTATTGCGTCCCTTTCTCTTTCTCCGAGGAGTCCGCCAGGAGCATCGCATACTTCATGAGAGCATCGCCGCGGTCCTCATCACCGGCATGGACCCCTGAACTCGACTCGGCCCCGAACCTGGAATTGGCCCCACGCGCGTTGACATCACTTCCAATGAATGGTGAGTATTCCGTATATGCGTACAATGGCGGAGGCATATATGACTTACGGGCCGATAGTGAATACTACTGGAAGCAAGAATTGCAGCTTCTCCTTGGTCATCGCTGGTGCCTAGTCAGTCAGGAGTTCTCCGGATATCCAAGTGATGTGCGGAGTAAGTTACCTTGCAGGTTCATGGCATAGTCATGGGGCTGCACAGAGAAGCGAGTGCACCTCTGGAATGGCCAAACCCAAGCAGTTTTGGTGATGAGTACATTTTTGATGTTCATGCCAGTGATGGCAAGGTACTATCGATTATCACTGTTAGCAGCTGTCTTTCGCTGTCGAATTTGCAGACGCGAAGGTCAACAGGGCGATTAGTTCTCTCTTGCGCCTGAGAGAAATTGGATAAAGACGTGGGAGAATTCGTACCTCATCTGGTGCAGCAATCTTGTACGACATTTTGGCAATATAGCAGAAGAGATGAAATGAGTTAGATAGCTGGGCGCTTAATAATGGAGAGATCTCTCTCCGTAATAAAGTGCTAGATGAAGTTGAAGGTGATGAAGTCGCTCTGATATATGTAGGTAAGCTATCGCCAAGGTACGATAGCTAATGTGAAAGATGGATTAGAAAGAGGAGATATGAAGCCAACTTCTGCTGTCTGGAAGGAGGTAGCTTCCTATTTGTACAAAGCTATAATAGTGAGAGTGCTTGTAAGCTAAGGTACGATGGTCGAAAGTTCGTCGAAAACGTTTAAAGGAAGGAGGCTGTGCTAACCTGAGTAGGTGGCTAAATAAACGTATTACAAGTTATAATACTTCGTATGTGCTAGTTTAATGGGCAATAAATTGAAGGAGACGCAGCAAGACTCAAGAGCTTGGCGGCCATCAAGGGACTAACAAACCTTTGTTACATTGGGTTGACACATTGGGCTGGCATATCAGAAGCATTGATCGGTTCAGCTTCCCCAGGTCGGACACCGAGTTCGCCCCGCCTACATACCTAAGTCTGTGCAAAGTATAGCACAATGGCCCGTACCAACCTGTTTAATCAATACGAACGTAGGTACATTAGGTGCTTAGCCAAATAAACTACGTACAACTATAGCGAAAGCAAATTTCCATTCTTTTCTTTCTCACCCGTTCCTATTCCCGTTATGCTTCTACTTAGGACCCTTAAATTAACGGCCCGATGTAATACGCCGTATGGGACACTGTAATTCACCTACCTAGGTCGGCGACTGAGCCTCGGGACGGGAAGCCGTTCCATCGGAACCCCAGAAAACGATATACGCCGCCCGGAGCCAATCGTAAAGTACTTGCAGGGGTCCTGAAGGCGTACTTAGACAGTGAGTCCTCACTGTGCACTAGACCTAAACTAGTGGCGTTGTAAGCCACGTTCCTAGGCAGTCGAGGCAGTCACCAGACCCCTAATATTCCATCCCTAACTTTAACAATCAATCAATAAGTTGCATTTCTTCTTACCAGAGCTTCCTACCAACTCAGATTTGCCGCTGTTGGGGAACTCCGACTCGACTCAGCCGGTTTACCTCGCCAAATAATATGATGTCTGTGCGAGTTGCATGCCGGACAGGATGCCGGATTTTGCATGTGCAAATACTACAATCTTGAAACTACCCAATTACGTACTGCGTACATAATTCTTGGAGTCTCATTGTCGCACAATAGATATGCCGCAACCAGCCCAAGTCATCGTTGCAGTGTGGCACCTGTCAATACAGGCATATTTCGCTTTGAATTTCCATTGACACCAGTAATAAACTCAGCGCCACGTGCCCATTTCGCCTAGCCATCCCATGAACCCACCAAGAACAAAAAGATCATACCTATCGAGCCAGTTTGCCCAGCAGTCTTTCTTACCTCACCTTTTGAGGCCCAGCTCGGCTATGTCGGCTAGGTACTTCTGCTAGCGTCGTCGGCTGAATGCAAGGCTGAATGTTCGCTGAACTCTGTCGGTAAGATAAACGGAACTTATAGTTTAGTGTATCAAAGCGTTGGGTTGATTCGGAAATTACTTAGTAGAGTAAGTTTCTGCTGACATATCATAACCTTGGCAGATTCAAGAACAAGTCACGCGTCCAAGGACTGACACGGAGATTTTCTGATGTCTTGCAGAAATGGCTCACCTGCAAACAGTTCACTCATTCCTTCTCAGTGGCTGTGAAGTGCATTCAACTCCACCTGAGGGGTTACATGAGCTATCGTGACTTCGTTTTAATCGGACCAAGCGAGCAAGGTCCCTTTTGGGGTAGTCTTCTGGAAACCGATCTTCCCCACACGCTAACCTGAGCCCCATGAACCAGGGTACCCATCCAGGTATGTATACGGTGGTACCGATCATCCCTGGGAACATAGAGGCGGAGCACTTACTAGCGTTCGCTGAATAACAACCATTCGTCTGACTTCAGGCATAGACCTATAGACCTATTACAACCTAACCATGCCTATCCTGTAATTCTGAGACTGTTTCATTCTTTTTCCCTTGGAATGGGACAACATCAAGATGGACTCCAAGCAAATGCCCGAGGAGGAACTACCACCTCCGTATAGTGTACACGTCGGCGACCATGTCTCGTCTTCACAAAGCACACAAGAAGTCTCACTGACTTCTCATCTACAACAACATCTTACATCGTTACCGAATCGCATTCGAATGAACCGAGAAGCCCATTCAGTTCAGCAGTCGCTTGATGACGCATCTCTAGTAGACCTTCTGTTACCTGAAATCGAAGACTTTTTAGCATACCTAGGTGGCCTACACAATGCTCCAAAGCTTGCGCATCTGACGCTGGTCCCTGAGACTGCTGTGGCCCAAGATGCTGTCCTCAGCGGGATGGAAGATATGCACCGGCGGGGTGAGATCTGCCGGGTGGCTCGCGTAAAGTTACATCCGAACAATGACGAGAAGAAGTCCACGACTACACGCGACTCTAAAGAGGGCGCGAGCACCAGTCAAGATTGGTCTGTTGGGCGGGAGTTCAGTGACTGGGGGCGATTTGGCGATTCTACCTCGAGTACTGACTCATCGCAAGGACAAAGCATGCTGTGGTGGAGAGATGAGGACATGGCACAACGTTTAGCGCGTCATCTACAGCCCCTAGAAGAACCTGCTCCTCTCAAGACATCCGTGCAGGAAACTGTCGAGGAGCGGCTGCCGGCCCAGAAGCCGAAGAAGGGATGGTTCTGGGGCAGGAAAGGTAGTACATCCAGCAGTACATCCACATATGCAACAAAAACCGTGCAGGCGGACGTGGAATCATTCCCGGGGAGAGGTGCTAGTACACAAACCACAGCACAGAAGGGTCGAGAACAAGACAACACTGGCGCAAAGATGTCAGTAACCGCGGAGGAAGTGGCTTTTCGAATAGAGAATAACCTGGGCATTGTAGAGAGCGCCCGTGGGTGGGCTGTGATGGTTGCGGTGCATGTCAAGACGTGAGCTTGATGATATAAGCCAAAGCTAGTATGAGAATGCGTGATACCCGTTATAAACGATTATTGAACATACAACAAGAAACACATAGGATAGCTGTTAAATACCTTGCTGATATTGAAAATGGTGAATGGGTGTTTTGATAGTCTTAGCTGTACACCTCATAATACACCCCCAGCTCGTGTTTCTCTGAGATGATGCGCCTATGTTCACTTCTCTCGATGAAGGCGGCAAGGTTCGCGAATACACGCGATCCGAACAAGATTCGCAGACCTTACCACATCATTACTTTTGTAGCCTGCGATCATTATCAAAGGCGGAGTCTCAATTGGGCAAATTTTACTTTATGCACAATCCATTGCTTGTTCCTAGTTTCCTATTTAAGCATTTGTCGACTGAGTGAATCGGCACTGAAGCAGGCGAATTCAGACACGTCGTTCATTGCTTACAGAGAAATCACGTCCGGATTGGGAACAACAAGCATCGGTTGTCCGATCGCAAGCACTAAAGACTATGCGCTTATAACTCTGTGGACTTGATGTATCGCATTAAATCTGTATATCGGCCTCTGCCCACCACCGACGCAGCCCGTCAACGTCACACCAGGTGAACTGCGTGGGGTTCTTGTACCACCAATTTTCGCCGGTTCTTGGTCGATCGCTGTCGTACTTCTTGAGACTGCCGCCATCGAAACGGTGATTCTTGACTCCAAGTAGCAAAACAACGCTCCCAACCTGCGGGCTGAAAAGATGGGGATCGAGAAAGACGGTGAGTAGCACCTGCTTATCCGTTGACGGGTCTGTGAGTCGAGCTTGTCTCTGCGTGTAAGGTGGGATGCCGGCTGGCTCTACATCTGAGATGGCTGATACCACGCAGAGGACGTTGACGCTCCAGTTCTGCTTGTAAGGCAGGTTTGGGATGGAGCGTAGTTTGGTCAGCTTTAGAGGTCGCGATGGGTCGCTGATTGAAAAGGGTAGATTGCTAGGGCCTGTGGTGGCGTCTTGTTCATGGTTCACGATGGCCGCAGCTACTTCTTTCCGGTTCAACGCTGTCTTGTTCTTAGATATAGCCATAACTTCAAAGTCATCGTCTATATCAGCTAGCTCAATCCCTTCGCCGGCCGTGGACTTTGTGACTATAGTCTGACCAGGAGATTCTACTTTCTCTGGATTGACTGAGGGTAGAGGGTCCGGGAGACGATCAGACGCTTCAAGGACTTCCGTCCCAGCCTCAACGTTGTCAAGGCCAATCTCTGCCTGCTCAGCCAGTGAAGCGTCGATCAATGTGTTATTCCACCCCACCATGACAAGACTTTCGACTATCAGGTAGACCATCTGGCTCTTGTTCTTTTCGCCGGGATCGCCAGCCTTTCCATGTTTCCGCGATGAGCTAGAGCTGACTTTCACGACATCCCTCCATTCGACGCGAAACTGCTGCAGCCTGACGTACGATCCGAAGGAGATCTCGCGGCGGTCGACGAGCCGGTGCATCTCAGCGGAGAGCAGGGCCTGAATGCAAAGCTCGCCGTCTCCCAGCAGCAGGCGAATGGCGCGCCATCGCTTCGACCTGAATGTGTGGGCTATGTCGACGCCCTCGACGAGGAAGATGGAGTCAGGGACGCAGAAGCTGGTGCGCAGGATGTCGGCGATGAGGGGCTTGGGTTCGAATGGCTCCGACGTGATGCATGTTATATCGGAGGGGTCGACGCTGGGGATCTGGGGAGCCGAGGCCGACATGGGTTCTCTTTCGATGCTGTCATGACTTTAAGTGTGACTAGAAGTTCTAGGCGTGAACATGTCTTGTTGATGACCACTTCTGTTGGTGGATTTCGCATCTGAGGTGGTCCTGGTGGGGCGTTGTTCTGAGATGGAGCTACATAGACGAACGCGGGATGGACGGACGCAGACGAAGTGGAGCCCCACCTGTTATTTATAACTGGGCACCACTTGATAGCCGAGATAGCCTTGTCGATGGCCATATCAACGTATTGGTGCTCGCTTGAAGTGGGATGAGACGCGATGAAGAGTTATGATTATAGTCTGCTTCAAGAGTATCAGGGGCATGGCGAGACCGCCATGCGCGAGGCACCCTGTATAACTAGTACGGAAGCTATTATTACTCGACAAGAAAGCTCGAAATGTACAGGGTCTATACTGCACGCTGGATGCTCTAACGCTGCTTATTCGAGCAAGTACTAAATACTTAACTAGTTGAACAACATATACCAATGACCATGCTGCATTTCTAGCCCTTCGTTGTGTATTTACACTGCCAAACGACGAGGGCTTCGTCCACGCATTGTAAGATGGCGCTTCCAACTTCAGAAACGCCACGCCTCCAAAATGCTTACGCGGTATGGAACATGGATCACTCAATAATCTGATTGAGATCTTGTAATGCCAAACGAGTGAGATGATGCTCCATTTACATTTACCAATCAGACCGGAGGTGCGATCGAGGATTGATGAGCAAAGCTAGTCTCACACGATTAATGAATGTTACATTGAACCCTTGGCAGGGCTTGAATTAGGGGCCTGCATCCGTAATATTCAGCAAGAGGTCCAGGGCTGAAGCGAAGCATAAGCCTGTCTAGGTATATGCCCCCCCGCGAATTCGCTGCTGCATCCAATGGTAGGTTAATCACTTCGTTTTGTTTACCCAAGAAATCCGCGCAAACGCTCCGGAAAGTCGATCTCGTCCCTTCCACAGATGAGCACTCTAGACAGCTACGAAATAAGACATCGTCTCCATTCGCATACAATGAGTCTCTCATAGGAAAGTTGCGTTTGCCCTGCCAATGGCGTCCCGTGACGAATACTTAGTGGCGTGGATTTGCGCACTGCCTATAGAGGTGGCGGCCGCCAAAGTCATGCTTGATCGCATTCATGACAACATACCTTCGGATCAGAATATCGAGGACGATAATAACTACATTCTAGGAAATCTCCAAGGTCACAATGTTGTAGTAGCATATCCAAAGTCCGGCGTGTACGGCAAGACATCGGTAGCGGGCGTGACCACGCAGTTGCACGCGAGCTTCAAATCTGTCCGGTTCAATGTGATGATTGGCATTGCCGGGGGAGTGCCAGACACAAAAGAGGATATTCGTCTCGGCGATGTTGTTGTAAGCAAATCGACAGCTGGCTGGCCGGGTGTTGTCCAATACGATGTGAATGGGGAGCGAGGAGAAGATCAGTTTAATCGCGGTAAAGCGTTAAATCAGCCTACACCATTACTTCTCACAGCTATAGGCAAGACTGAGGTAGCGGCCATTTTCGATGAAAGTCATTTCTCTCAGTACATTTCCAAGATCTTGCAGAACGACCATATCACCTTTGTGCATCCAGGCCCAGAGCAAGACGTCCTTTTTGAGTCGAATTACGACCACGCAACCGTACAGTCTGAGCAGGACGGATGCGACCATTGCGACCCGGACAAGATCCGGCCTAGGCAGCCACGGGAGACACAAAATCCTATAGTTCATTATGGCCGGATTGCGTCTGGTCAAAATTTAATACGCCATGGAATGACTCGGGATAGGTTGGCGCATGAGCAAGGCGTCCTCTGTTTTGAGACGGCCGCGGCTGGCCTGGGGGATGCCGCTCAGTATTTGGTCATTCGAGGGATCTGCGACTATGCAGATTCACACAGTTCCAAGCTCTGGCACTCCTACGCCGCGGCCGCAGCAGCTGCATATGCAAGAGAGGTTCTTACATTCATTCCCACGATTCCCAAGACTAGACATCTGGCAATGAATACATATGCTGAGACCGCGCCGGTTCTCAACGCTCTACTCTTGACCAGACCCGAAGTTGACCGAAAATCTCTCATCGCATTGAAAGGTCGCCGAGTTGACGGCACCTGCGAATGGCTCATACAACATCCTAGCTACCAAGAGTGGCTGACAGACGCCAATCTACCACTCCTCTGGATCTCTGGCGGCCCTGGAAAAGGAAAAACGATGCTGGCAATTTATATTACTGAGGTACTACAGCCGATAGTTGATGCCAACGATGATGTTCTCCTTTACTACTTCTGTAGCAACCGTGACAAGAACCGGAACACCGCGTTGACCATACTGAGAGGTATCATGCATCAATGGGTCGATCGACATCCACACATGGCACAACATATCAAGAACTCCTTCGAGGGGACTGAAACAACCAAATATACCGTGTCTAGCTTTGTCTCTTTGTGGAGGGTTTTCCTAACCCTTATTCGACAGAGTCCGTCTTCTCAGGTAGTCTGTGTGCTGGATGGTTTGGATGAATGCGAAAAGGAATCGCTCAGGCAGCTTCTCGATGCTGTTGGAAATTATTTGTCGAGCCCTCGGGACAGTTCAAGTCCACGGCTTAAGCTTATTTTCCTCTCCCGACCGCAGCCGGCTGTTTTGGAAAGTAGGCTCGGCCAATATCAGCATATCAGGTTGGACAATTCCGACACAGAGGTTTCCCAGGACGTTGAGAGGTACATCTTCGCCAAAGTTGCCGCACTGGCATCTGAGCAAGACCTCTCAGAAAAAATGGTCGCGCATGTTCAACAGACCTTGTTGGCTGGCGCGAATGGTACCTTTTTGTGGGTTGGATTTGTTGCCAATGAGCTTCAGGGCAGGAGCCGGGACCAAATCAATGAAATTCTTCGTCGTGTGCCCAAAGGCCTTGGTGGTATCTATCAGCGGCTGCTTCAGCAAATCGACGACAAGGAAACGCTGGTGCCCATTCTTCAATGGATCGTTCTCGCTGCCCGGCCCCTCACAGTGAACGAGTTGACGGCAGCCACAGGAATTGAGGCTTCGGGTACCTTGCCGGCAACTGAAGTGATCAAGAATCGACTCAGATTCTGCGGGCTACTCGTCAAAATTGAAGAAGATGTCGTCAATCTGATCCATGAATCAGCAAAGGAATTCTTTCAGAGCGATCAAGTCAATATCGAAGGGATTCACATGTTTCGCATGAATCAGAACACTCATAAGACTCTTATGCAGACCTGTCTAGCACACGTCGAACGTTGGTACGGATCTCCTGGAAGCATTGCTGAGGGGTCTGGCCATGGTCTTCTTCTGCCTTATGCCAGTCAATATTGGCCCGTGCATTTCCATCACGCCATTGATGTGATTGACACATCATCCGAGTTCTCACGCTTATTCTTCCATGTAAATTCGCCAATCCGGGATGAATGGTGGAAGCATTATTGGGAGCAGGAGAAAAACGGCGGAAACCCGCCTTCTTTCACGCTCTTGCATCTCGCTGCGTACCTTAGCAACGTAACCTGGGCCAAGATGTTGATCTGCGAGCATTCCCGCCTTATATCGCGAAAGGACAATTATGGGCGGACGCCACTATTCTGGGCTGTCAACCGGGGCCACCGAGACATGGTGGAATTGCTGCTTGACCACGGGGCTCATGTTAATGCTAAAGATCGAAGCAATTTCACGGCACTCCATGTCGCGGTCACTGGTCAGCACAAGAACATCGTGAATGTGCTGCTAGACCATGGTGCCCGTCTTGAGATCAAGTCTGATCATGGAGACACAGCATTGATTCGAGCTATTCAGGCGAATTCAAAGGAGATTATTCAGATATTACTTGAACATGGGGCGCGCGTGAACAAATTGCCAACCCCTCCAGGGGTTACTTCCCTGAAAGGGCCTACCGACCCAATGGAAGAGCGGGCGAAAGAACTATTGGGACTTCAGGAACAGATCTTCCTCGAAAGATACAAGCAGGCGTCGCGGAAGGTCGACATAGTCATGAAGACGCTGGGTCTTTCCTTCCGCTTCCCCTTCATTCTTCAACTGGTTACACTGTATCTGAAGTATGTGGCACTCGATCGCTGGGAGAACATGTCTGTACTGCAGGAGCTCGTAGAGGAGAATAAAACGAACGAATTGCGAGAATGGGCCAAATCATATCGCGAATTCTTCGTACAGCTGATTGTGGCGAGAAACCCTCGAAGACTGACAGCCATGACCGACCTACCAACACAGATACTTCGGGCGGTCGCTCCTGGAGATCTTCAAGCACTCCTGGTGATAGCCGTTCTCGTCGGCTCGGAATGTAAACTTGCAGCTGTGCGACAAGGATGGAGAGAAGGAGATGCCATCACAGCCCGCGCGTTTTCACATTGGACCGCCATCGCCTACAACAGAGACGCAGCGGAGTTCCTGCATTACGGCGTCCGCGAATTTCTAAATGATTTCGATGCCTGCGTCCAAAGTGGCAACCGGGAAGAGAATGTATTTCGGTCAGTGGTACTTTTGACGTCGCACTTCGCCATGCTCGAGAACAAGGAACCACAACCAATCGAGTACTTCTCTCGAGTCATCGCAGAATTCTATGAAGGATACATCGGCGGCAGCCACGAGATCGAGTTGTTCAGTGATGTAAATCAGGCTTGCGCCAACGAACTGACCTTCATCAGCGAAACCCATGACTCCGTCAAATTGCGTTACTGCCTGACCAGTATCCTCCAATTCGCTCAGCATTCTCAAGAGAAGGGGCAGAACTGCTTTCTCAACATACTCCCCGCATCCCTTTTAATTCTCTGTCACGAGAATGCAACCGCCTACCGATGGCTTATTAGCGAGGCGATCCCAGAAGAAATGTGTACCTTGATATCAAATCAACTTCCAGGATCGCTTCAAAAGCAGGTGTGTAAAGGCCTCGTGGAATGTTTGATCATTGGAAAGCAGTACGGCTTATCACCGCCTGGGGTGGCGCTAAGACAAAGAGTAAAACAGCATCTGCACTTGTTACCGGGGGTCGATAATATGATAAATCAGATCGTCGGTTCATGAAGTCCTGCGCCGCTTTAAAGAACTAGAAGTGGCAGCGCAAAGCGAAAGCTAAGTAATGGACGATGAAAAAAAAAATGAATCTTCATTTTTAATTATGTATCTCATATTACTGCTTATTATGTTGGTCTTCAAAGGTGAGAGTATCATTTCAGATCGATTTCTTACGAAGCAATTGATGTCGAATGTAACAAGTGAATGGTATTTTAGTTAAACGTATAGTTAAAATCCAGCGCTATCAGCTCCTATCCCGGCGACATATTTTCTCTATCCTATCAGCCGTTTCCAAAAGCTCTTCACGCCTGACCGAGCTGAACCCGCTTTACGCTTATGATGATTCGTTTGATTATTAGGCACCACTTGGCGTATTGGCATACTTGACGTCGACTCTTCCCGGTGAAATTGGCCTGACGGGAGCGTGATGTTAGTTGATATCGATCGGTCTGGCGTTGGTGGAGTTGATCGGCGTTGCTCCACCAGTGCCAATTTAATTCGACGCTCAACCTCAGGGTCAGTGTCTCTCTTCGTGTATCCAGCTCTCTCGAGCCTCAGGAGAACGTCGCGATCCGAAATAAATTCTTCCCATGTTTTGCGTCCGGTTGGGAGGATATTAGGGTTCGCACCCATATTGAGAAGCAAATCCATGATGGGAAGTATGCGTTTCTTCGCAGCGTAGTATAGCGCAGTCCTTCTTCCAGAATTCCCTTCATTAAGGGCGTGGCCCTTTTGTAAGAGGAGTTTGATCATAGGAACGTTTCCTATGATAACAGCCTGCCGTAAGCCTGTGGTCGCCCTGCAGCAGCGCGACTTGCTAAAAGCTAAGTTGCAGGTAGCTTTGTAAGAATGGCTAGACGGCTCGAGATCCAGCCATTCTTCTGCAGTGAGGCCGCTCTCATCGATGAGGGTCCGAGGCTCTGCAATAGCATAGCTGCCAAGCAGGACATCGACGGTAGCCAGATCCCGACTATGTATGGCTAGATGGAGAACGGACCATCCATGATTATCATGTTGAGAAGCACTGGATCTCACGCGGTTGTCTTCTAGGAGGCACTGGACAACGTGAGAATGTCCCATGAAGGCAGCATGATGTAATGCAGTCCAGCCGTGACATGTTGATTTGAGCGGGTCGGCTTGCTTTAAAAGAAGCAAACTCACGATGGAAATATGACCCCCATTTGCAGCACAGTGTAATGGTGACGTACCATAAGAGCTGACGGCATCGAACTCGGCTCCTGCATCCAATAACAAGCGCACGATATCCAGATGGCCCTCTTCTGCTGCCCAATGTATTGCGGACCAGCCATCACGATCAGAACAGTTTGGGTCCGCAGCATTCTCAAGTAGCAGTTGAACGATGTGGCTATTGCCAGAAGCTGCCGCTTCTGCTAACGGCGTCATGGGGCTCTTTTGAGACCCAAACTGTACTCCAGCACCACGTTCGAGAAGTAACTGAGCAATTGAAAACCAGCCCATATTGGCTGCCCAAGCCAGCGCAGACTTTCCATCTGTGCTGGTAGAATTGGTGTCGGCACCTAGTGATATCAATCTTTCAGTGGCGCTGACTTGCCCGGAAAGTACAGCCCAGATGAACGGAGGGATTCCATGATTGTCAGTGGTACGAACGTCAGCACCATAGCTATTCAACATGTCTATGCCGCCAGTGGAGTTCGTCCCTGCAGCGTAATGCAGTGCTGTTTGACCGTTGTCATCGCCCAAATTGATTAAGGCTTGACCGCTGGCGTTCAAAAGCAGACTCAATATACTATCGCTATGAAAGTGTTTCATGGAAGCGTAGTGCAACGCCGTCCTTCCGTGTTTATCTCTACTACCCAGACTTGCGCCTCCGCTGACCAAGGATTCAGCCAAGCCCAGATTACCAGCTTGTGCCGCATGGTGAAGCTGTGTCATTCCCGAGTCATCTTTGTCCTCCAGGTCGAGTTCTGTTACCAATGGGCCAATGTACTCATCACTGTGGTTAGAAATGCCATTTGGAGCCTCAACATCGTTCTGGAAGTCTAGGTCTTCATCGTCCAGCACACTATACATGGACCCACGCAATATTGCAAACCCTGGCCCATCATCCTCTAATGGTTGGTCGCTATCGACGTTCGTAGCGGCTTCGTCAACATCGCTAGGTAATTTTTGTAACGTAAGAAGAGCGATCTCTTTTATGTGCGCGGCGACGTGTAACTGGAGAGCTTCGCTCGAGAATACAGCACTGGAGTCGACTTTGTCTGGGGGCTGAAAATCGTCGCCAAACGGGCATTCGAGCACCTTTTCGAGGACTGGTCTCCGTGCTGCGCTGCTAAGAGTCCCGGCATGCGTCTCAGGCACACCATGCTCTTTGATGGAATGTTCTTGGTACTGAGACTCCTGGTCGAAGATGATCGGATCGTGAGAAGGGGCTCTGCATTCCCATGTATGCCCGTGAGCATTCTGCATGTGGCTTATCCAGGCTTTTGACGTTTCAAATGTGAGTGGGCCAGTCCTATGTTGACCAGCTTCCAAGCAGTGTGTGAAGACACAAATGAAAGGCTCCAGATCTCCGATGACGTGATTGCTGAGACATGTTAGCTGGATGTTATACTATTACAAGAATGATGATCGGCTTACTGCCACAACATTGACTTCGCAGTGCTCCTGAACTCAATGATGACGCCGCAGTATGGGCACTCGTGTGTTGGTGGTAATGGAGGGAACGACAATTTGTTATTCACAAGAACAGACTTGGCCCGAGGAACCTCGGTTGTGGATCTGGCGTACAAAGCCCCAACAGCAGTCTGTCGAGCAGTAGTTGCATTCGTTACTGGCACTGGCGGAGGGCCGGCTGGTCTCGATGTTTTGTCGATAGTCGCGGACTTTGGTAGCACGCTCGGAGCAAAACGCACGAGCGGAGAATTCTCCTTTATCTTGGGCAATTGAACAACATTTGGGGTGATTTGTGGTTTCTGAACACTCAGTTCAATGCGCCTTCGATGGGATCGCTGGTAATACAGTCGTCGAAGTCGCAGCGCATTAGCTTCGACCAATGCTACGCGAAGCGAATCCGGCGCCATAGGATATCGGAAACGAAGATAGGATTCTGTATAAAGGCGCAACTCTGCTATCGCGTTATTTGCTTCTTCATCATTGCGATACCCCTCAATCTTACGCGCTCGGTTGGCGTTCGCGGATTTTCGAACAGCGTTGGATAGACGAAACAGCCGTGTCACTGTTCCGCCGATTGTATCGGTAATTTTCGAAATGTTCTCTTCTTCTTGGTCCACGTCAGCGCCCGAATCGCTTACATCGTCATCGGCTCTGCGCTTGACTTCCGAGTCGCCATGCTCTGATATGCGTTGTCTCTTTCTGCTCGGAGTTTGTGGGGTGCTATCAATTGGCTTCACTACCGTATTGTGGAATTTCATATCAGCACATAGTCCTCGAGGTTCAGTTCAGCCAGATTCCGTGCTACACGTACTTACAAGATGCCAAAGTATCACCAATGACGTCCAGGAGCTGGTGTATGATTTCTACGACCGTGGGACTAAATCGGAGTCTGTAGTCTAACGAAACATTGAGCGGTCCATAGACATCCATGTTTGATGCCCACAGTGTAAAGCGCGCCAACTGGTCATCCATGATAGTAGGGTCGGGCACGACTTCAGGCAAGACTATATATTTATTGAAAAGGGCGTTGCACTGTGTTGCGTGTTCTGCGATGGTCGGACAAAGACCATCTTGAAGGAAGACATCTTCTATATCATCGTCTTGCATACGATTAAGACTTTCCATGGCGAGAGAGTGCGGTATCTTTATGGGTATGCCAACAATCCAGGAAGCTGATCACATTTTTCCGTTAAAAACTTGTGGATAAGCAGGTCGCAACCAAAGACGATCAAGGGAAGTGGCTGAAATGAGTGCCTCCGAGCTCGCGCTCGTGGCAAGAAAAATGCACAAACCCCTAACATGCCTCAGCTAGGTCGCATATATAATATAACTCGCCAATCAACCAGTGGCCGCATAATGCTACTCACATTGGTAGATATCTCATCGGTTAACCTCTTGATTGGATTGATAAAGGAAGTTTGTACTACACATTCGGGTAATCTCACCTGGGAAATATCCCCGAACGACATCTATGTGACCATTCACTTAGTATTGTAAGCGTCTCTCTGATATACTAACTACCTACCTACCACCTAAGTAGGTAGTGTGGCACCGTTAGTGAATAAGGACCGACTATAACAAACCCCACTATAAGTAGGTGTATAAGTACATAGCGAGACCTTGGATTTACCAGCCCAAGTAGTAATTGCGAAGGCACTGAATCCTCCTCATACAGGTGTTAGCACGCACAGTAGTATGTAGGCGTCTCCTTAAGCTAGTTAATGATATAATAGGGATTTTCTATTTGAAATACCCCGGGTTTTTGGACTCTACGGTATTGTTGTACCTAGGTATGTGAGGGGGAAAAGCCAAGCGACTGGGGTGCCTAAAACAGATTGTTGAGGAAATATTGTACCTAATAATAACTGCCTGCAACCTTGGGATCGACGTGGCATTGGCCCGTAAGATAGAGGTTTCCAGGTCAGATTGATCAAATTGATAGGTATTAACAATGTCTGCCGATGGACCTAGCTGACGAAATTTCTATTAATGTATCCTTGGTGGCTGTCATCTGTTGGGTCACTCTGGCTCGCCTTCTTGTCTCAAGCCATTTCTCGTGATCAATACTTATCAATCCACTTACTCGGTGGCTGACAGACAGCCTGATCAAAGTCACGTGGCTATCATACAATTCCCCTAATGGTTGTCATGCTCAGCTTCTGCGTGCGGCCGTTGTGCCTGGCCATATTGGTGACGCTTGCCATAACATAACTTTCAGCCTCACTCGAAAGAGCCATTTAAGAGTTCAATGACCCTTCGGATTCACCTTTCCTGGATACATAATCATGGATCAAGATGAGTCCAAGGGTCTGTTGAGGACTGTGCTTGGATTTTTCGCTCGAAGACGACCGGAAAGGTCAGCGCCCACTTCATTGAAATCTAAGAAACGTGATGCTTGGCTACGGACGGATGCATATTTGCAATACGACACTGATGGAATCGGCGAGATTGACCCCGAACGACTTGCGAGGACGCTACGCGCATTCGAAGAGTATATCGAGTATGACTCTGACCGAGGCTCGGACTCTGTAAGTGCTCCTCATACAGGTCAAGCTTTAGTCCATCAATAGCTCACTTCCTTTCCGCAATTAACACACGATTATAAGCAGATTTCAGACCATAATGTGCCGTATCCAAAACTTCAGACGATGCGCAACATGATCGAGCGTCCGAACTATGATCCGCATTCTAATCCGGGCACCACAATTCGCGTTAGTAAACGGGGACGTGAAAGTGATGGTATTATGGAGGAGCTCTCGTATTTAGAAAAAGAGGCGAAGAAGCGCCGCGTTTTGCCTCGTGAAGAGCCGAGTACTAGCGACAACTTCGAAGACCCCGATGCTGACTTCGCGATGCTGATGAGGAAACACTTGGTGTCTCTCGACAACGCATTAAGGAAACACTGGATATGTGTCTGTCATAACTGCTCAGGGTTGAGCGTGAGACTTTCAATGCCAAAACGGAAAGAGAGCTCAAAGATTGAGACATCTTTTGAGGTCTTCTTCGGTGTACGGTCTCTACTATCAACTACGATGCAGGAAGCCAAAATAACGGTCAAGTTAAGCGTTTGACTCTTAGGATATTGAGTTATGACTGACATTTTCGTGGTAGGGATGTGAACAATAACGTGACGAGGAGGGCGTCTGAGCCTGTAGCTAGTAATATATCTAGTTTTGCTCACATATGCCAAAGTATTACCGACTCCCTTGGTCAGCGAAACTGCTTACATTTGGCTCTCGAGGATGGGTCATTTCAGAGGCTGCGTCCGCAACCAAAGACCTTCGGCGCTGACCGAATGTCTCGGGCAGTGTCCTTGTCGGCTTTATTTAAGCATCAACAAGAATTACGTGGTAGTTTATCTGCATTGCCACTTAAGGGGAAGCGAATCTTAGCTGTCACCTTGGCTACAGCGCTACTTCCATTTTTGGAGACACCGTGGCTGCAACCTTCTTTCAATCACTCGAAGATACAGTTCTTTCAGCCACTGCAGGATGGAGAACTCCCCGATATCACAAAACCCTTTTTGGCCATGGAGCACATTCCGATCATCTCAGCGGGCAAGACAGACAATGGAGTTGATTTTGACAGCTCTAAACACAGGGTTCATCCAAATGCCAGTGTATTGGCTCTAGGTATACTTCTGTGTGAGCTTCACTATTGCACACCTGTGGAGCTGATGCAAAAGGACTCGAATGCTGCGAGGAACGTCAACACTGATTATTATACCAGCCTTGAAATGCTTAAAACGCTAGAAGTCGACGCTGGCGTAGATTATTATCTGGCTACAAAGGCGTGCCTTCAGTGGGAGTACTATCCCCCTGGACAGCAGGCTGACTTCGAATCTATCAGCGTACAACGGCTCTTCTATCAAAATGTTGTCAAACGACTCGAGGCCGAGATCTTCAAGTCTTGGCGTCTTCGATTGGAGGATTTGGGCTCTTTTGATGCTCGAGCGAATGAACTCTGCTGGGGCCCCATCGGCCGAGAAGTCGTCCGCAACCAAACAGGCAGCGCCGATTCTTCCGATACGCATAACAGAGCACAGGCCCTTCCGCATCGTTCGCTTTCTGACAGCGCGCCTGCGAACTACCCATCCCTCAACTCAGATATGGTGCTGCGAATGCCGGGAAAACGTTTTTCAGAATCGCAATTCCGAAAAGACCTAGCCGATGCTTCAACTAAGAGCTTATACTTCTTTGACGCAAGCCACCAGACGGGGTGTGAGCAAGAGTGAGGTGTTTCCTTTATGGCAATAATACCTCATTGTACTAATGAGCTATCAGAAATCGACTTTCGCAAGACTGGATGGACAACCTTACGTCCTCGATTCATCACTATGTTGACTCTTTCGATACTGTGGAACTTGGGCGTGGAACGTTCAAACCGGTGCGAATAGCGATTTTAGATTCCGGGTTTGACCCTGAGAATCCATTTCTGATGACAGGGGACCAAGGACTAGATCCACGAATTAAATATGCACAAAGTTTTGTACATCAATCAGAACCACACGATATTCGAGACGATATTGGCCACGGCACTCATGCTCTCGGCCTTCTACTTAAGGTTGCCACTTGCGCTGAGATATACATAGCCAGAATTGCTAATCGCGAAACTCTGGGTCGCGATACTTACGACGATATTGCAAAGGCAAGGCCCGGCCTCTATTGCAGAACAGACCTTGAGGTGAAGCTAATGGTCTGCGTAGGCTATCAACCACGCGGTTTCCGATTGGAAAGTGGACATTATATCGATGTCATTCGGCATTCGTGAATATAACGAAGCTATTAAAACAGCGATATCCAATGCGCTACACAGTCAGACATTGTTGTTTGCTGCGGCATCGAACGATGGTGCAAATCTAGGCAGAGCTTTTCCAGCTAAATACCCCAGCGTCTTTTGCATACATTCAACCGATGGAAATGGCAACCCCTCCGCGTTCAACCCGACAGCAGACGACAAAGACGTCAATTTCAGTCTACTTGGGGAACATGTCTCTTCGCACTGGCCGATCGGCATGAACGGCTGCGATCAGCATGTCAATGCCATGTCAGGAACGTCGGTCGCAACACCAATTGCCGCTGGGCTTGCGGCCTCAATTCTGTCCTTTGTGCGGCAACAGGAACAGCACATGACCCCAGGGACTGAGTCGCTCGGGCCATGGCTGAAGGATGTCCATTCAATGGATGCGGTTCTGAAGCACATGGTTAGACAGACGAGGGGGGCAGGTTACGACTATATCACACCCCATGTACTCTTTGATAGGAGGTCGACAAGGGATCGTGTTTATGACAAGATCAATGATATCAGGAGACACATGTATGATTAGAATCATAGGAGTATTCCAGTCAACTACCACCTGTACATAATTACATTGCGAAATTGTTTCACCGAATTCCAGCCGGGACGCAACAGACAATGCTATTCTCGGTCGCATCAGAAACTATTTTCGCAGTCTCGATATCAGACCCATCCACGTCCTCGACCAAAACAGCATCACCGTCTTCTTGTTTCCCACCAATAGCCAAGAAAGCCCCTTTGTTGTACTCTTCAAGCTTCAATTTTCGCCCAAACTTAAGCCTTTTGACGCGAAATGCAAACACAAATTCAGACTCACGATTGAATTCCGTACAATCGTTACCCGTGCTGACCCAATGGCCCTTTGGACCAAATGTTGTACCTAGCGCATCCATGTTGATACCGATATTCCCGGTGACTTCGGTGTTCCGAGAAGTCGAGTATTTGATCCTTGCGCCTTTGACGAGCTTCATGCCCGTAACAAGGAACAGTGTGGCAACGGGCGCGAATCGTTGCTTGGGCTCCCTCAGCCACGTCTGCACTGCGGGTGCTTTGATGGCTTGTTCGACAAACTCCTGTGTCGGCTCAAACGCTAGAGTCGTCACGGAATCAAATGCGAACGCATTCACTGTTTCGCTCGAATGGTCGACACTTACTTCAGGGCCAAGGGGCAATCCACCGGTAGCTAGCTGAAGGAACTGTGCATAAACACCCAAACCGGACCCTGTCTTGGTTGAAACGGTCTTCTTCCAGTCGGTTTCTACGACAGGTGGGATTGCGTCGGCCACAGTAGTCAAATTGCCTCTATTTAGAGGGTATTGCGGTGTTGACGTGGAGCGAATTATAGATCCAAGACATAGCGGTCCAGCTGGCGGAGGATGAATGAA
Source organism: Xylaria flabelliformis (assembly GCA_007182795.1). Classification (NCBI taxonomy): domain Eukaryota; kingdom Fungi; phylum Ascomycota; class Sordariomycetes; order Xylariales; family Xylariaceae; genus Xylaria; species Xylaria flabelliformis. The sequence continues at coordinate 201,434 of VFLP01000038.1, forward strand.
ATCAGACGTTGGACACAGAAAATACGTCTTTACGAATGACATGGCTTTAAGGCTTTTTTAACGACTTCAGGTTTTCCTTCAGAACTCCACTCGTCATTGTCTCCTTGACAAACTTGAAGTTATTTGTACCAGGACCCTTCACTGTCCTCCAATATGTGAGACGGAAGTGCACTAGGTATTTCCCCAAGATCCTGCCACACTGCTACATCGCAATCTAAGACTTTGTCATATCGGGATATCGGGATATGGAACTTTGTCACGCTGACTTGCGCCTCGTCAGGCTCAGCGACGAAAATGGCTGTTCATAAGCATGTGGATGGAGGTATCACAACAGGGGTCAGCCACCTGAAACCACGGAAGACTTCGAAGTCAATCGGGACGCCAATTCTCAACTAGGCAAGTGTTTCTGGCCATGATCTCTTGGAGTCTCAGACACGTTGATACTCGGCGTTCCCGGGAGTTGGAACCCTCCACCTCAGAACTGAGGCGTCCATAGCGGGGTCATGTTTTTGCTTCTTATGCATCCATGTAGCCTACCTTTGTCTGCTACCCATTTTGGCTGGGGATGCCACCAATTTCCCCTTCATGGTCAAAGATACGTATATACTTAGTTAGACTTACCGCAAGGGCCTTTGCATAACTTAGGTGCTTAAACATCTGCTTGTATGTAGTAACATGAACTTAATTAATAAATTAATAGCCTTGTTTTTTGCTACAATACGTAGTATGCTACCTAGTATTAGTTCAAAGGCTATATGAGCACTCAATCTTGCACTTGACTCTATAATTGCACACGTTTTCTACGACGGTTATCTACGTTGTATACTTGGTGCTATAGAATTCAGGGCACTTTGGCGCGCTGCTTAATCGTATGTATGTATATCATCTGTATAGGTGGGAAATTGGTGGCATCCCTAGCCAAAAAGGGTAGCAGACACAGGCAGGCTACATACATGCTTACCGCCGCCCCTGCAGTGTAAGCGTGGCACTGCCATCTCCAATGAGATTCATTCAAGGCGCAATGCAAATCCAGCCCAATTATGTGAGGGCATACTGGCCATTGGTTCTGTCGCAATTTCATCTTACTGTCAAATTTTCCATCCTTATCATTCAAGGTTGCCTTGCATCAATAATTCAAGCCACTCTCTCGGCGCTAAAATAACTCAACAATTCTTTTATTACACGTCCCATGCGTATTTTTCTATTGTATCGGTTCTACTCCTCCTTCAGTAGACCAACCCTTGAGTATCCTAGATCTCATCTTCAACACTTACACCCCCTGCGCTTTTTGGGAAAAGGATCATGACAGGAGCAGAGCTCAAGCAACGGCAGGTGCCGAAAGTCAATATGAGCACCATAAATGACACGAATCGGCCGAGGGCTAAAGCGCGAACGGCAACTTATAATCAGATTTCGGAATGGCAGTTCGATAATAAGTATATCCTCAGTGGCTATCGACCAGAGAAGGCAAACTACCGGGAGATCTTGACCAGCTTGACTTTCTTGCACAATGAGACCTGTAATGTGTACACTCATCTGATCGGAGCTCTCGTCCTACCACTTGTCGCAGGTACCTTCTTGCGTTACCTGGCTGAGCCTCAATTTCTCAATGTGTCGTCAATGGACTACACTATCTTTGGAATCTACTTCTGGTGTGCGGAGATCTGCTTGGTCTTGAGCGCACTTTACCACCTGATGCAGCCCCATTCGCATGATGTAGAACAGTTCTGGCATGGAATGGATTTGCTTGGTATTGTCATTGTGACAGTAGGCACGTTCTCTTCCGGCATCTACTATGTGTTCTTCTGTGAAGCAAGCCTACAAAAGTTGCACTGGGCCATTGTCAGTCTCCCCAACAAATTGTCACCATTAGGGTCAAATCCATTCACTCATACGCTGACCTGGATCCCAGATCTTAACCACGGGCACAATCACCGGTGTGCTAATTTCAAACCCATCACTCAAGACACCGCGCTATCGGAATATGAAGGCAGGCGCCTTTGTTGTTTTTGGCGCTTCATCATTCATACCGCTACTGCATGGAGTTCAGCAATATGGGCTTGAATACATGCTCGAATACGCAGGAATGAAATGGTATCTCCTCGAGCTGACTTTCTATGGCACCGGAGTCGCCTTGTATGCGGTATGTCTGCCCGTCCACCCATCATCAGAGAGACAAGGCTTTTAACAAACATTTACAGTTCCGTATTCCGGAGCGTTTAGCGCCTGGTAAATTTGATATCTGGGGAAGCTCACACCAAATCTTCCATGTCGCTATTTTGTTCGCAATGTATACACACTTGACTGCTCTGCTGCAAGGTTTTACAAACGCTCATACACTGGATGTGTGTCAGCTTCAGGGTGTTAAAGGAGCAAGTTGAAAATTAATGTGGATTAGCATTGGCATTTGGGCCCCATGAGGGCCGCCAAGAACCCATGGGCTCTATTGGGTTGGACTCCTAGCTAGGCCCCCAAACCAGGAGTGGGGTCAAAAGACTACAGCAGTTACGATTTAGTAACCCCTTGAATGAGTATTCCTTTTCTTCGTTACCTTAGATTTTTCGTACCAAATAGCATGTATTGCCCCAGAGCACTGGTTCCGTTCGTATGCTAAATGTAACAATAAATATAATACGGTTAATTAAGCGGTTAAGATAGCTAAGCAAAGAATTCGTTCTCTTTATCTTGTAATATATAAGACATTCTTAAAATATTAGTATAAACTTGTTCTGGCTCACTAGATATTAGCTAACATTGTTAAGAGAAGACTTTATAGTTTTATTATAGGCTTCTGCCATATATGTAGAACAACCGTTGCCTGAAGATATTCATAGATATGTGCGTAGCCTGCGCATTAATACTAATTAGTAAATCCCCCTGCCCCCGTCATTTTTTATAATAAATAGTATAATTATTATATTTTAATATATGTTTCTGAGTTTTACACCTTAGATGAACTATAAACTAATTTTAAATCCGTGCCATAGGGTTCAAAGTGTGGTCTCAATTCCCCCGAATCCTTGTGCTGCTACCCCGCAATTCCAACATGAAGGAACATGAATTGGGGGTCAGATGAGGTCAGAGGCTGAATGTCATACGAACTCTATGAGGATGCTGTCGAGTCTAACACCAGATAATCGCTCTGTTCAGCATCCCACGGCTAATTATAAGTCAGTGTGAATTTAATGTCAGCATTGTAGTTGCATGATATTCTAAACATCTGATATTAACGCCTCTGATGATCTTATAGTTTTTTAAGCTTAAACACAAAATCGTGCGACCACCATGTCCGTTGAGATTCTAGGCAACATAGCTCCCATACGCGATGAGACTTGAAGAAAACACTACCAAGAACTAAGTATTGTAATGTGAATAGAGAGCAAGTGTAGAGAAACATCAATGCGCTCAGAAACGATTCAAGTCCTAGAATGGCTAATCGTTAATCTCTAATAGCATTGCTTATGTAACTGGCGCGATATAGTATATAACGCCGAATGTAAATAGAATTAGATGGAACCCCGGTCTCATAGTTAATAAAAGTTCGTTTGGGTCCATCAATGATGAATATATCAGTTTGCCATTAGATGAACTAATTCTACTCTTAAATCGACTGCTGAAGTTCCATAGATTTCACATGCCGTAGGTACATATTGAAGGCATTTAGAGTTTGATCTGCCCTGACACGTATCAATAACAATAAGAGAAGATAAATGAGAGAAAAAAATGGGCCGTTGTATTTCAAGCTATCGAAATGAGAGTAAAGTATCTTTTACATAGCAGAAGGACAGAGAAGAACCAACTTCATCATCTACAGTACGCCCTGGACAATAATACAGAACATTCAGCCCCAGTACTAAAATATCTTGAAGCCTCAAGGCTCTAATAAGTCCTGCATTTGTTGAAAAGATTTCCGGCAGCGCCCTGGTGCGTCATCAGGAAACACTGGTCCCAGCTTGTACCATCACCGTGCTCGGCTAAGACGACACGATGGAGTGCTGGGTCACCACCAGTGTAGCCAAGGCCACTGGTAAGAATGGGAAACTCCAGAAGCTGCTTGCCCGCACATGGCGAAGGGTCAAGCTCCAAGTTGTTACCTCCATTTCTGAAGATACCTGGGTACGTTCCTACTCGGGATATTAGTCGAATCTAACTCGGGTTTCAATTCAGATGGTGCTTACTGGTCCCATATCTATAGACCACATCATTTCTGAGGGCGTTGAGAGCGTCTCCAAACGCGTCTTGAGCCGCCGCTGAGGAGAAACGCGTGCCGCCGCAGTCGTAGCCGCTGAATCGAGCTTCGAGTTTGGGACTGTCGACTCCCGAGGGGGCGGCAAAAGCCGGAGCGAATAGGGCTGCTGCCACAAAGAGGAGGGATTGAGTTACCAACATTTTGGTGGATAGGAATTTTTCAAAAGAGAAATAGAGAACTCAGTGAAGACTCAATGAAGGGCAGACTTCTAGACTCTAAGGCCAATGAAAATAATGTGATGCTTGTTGGTCTGTTCAACAGATGTTTTCATGAGGGGAAGTCATCAGGTTTTATATCCTCCTGAACAACCTTTAGCATTGCAAGGAGCAGCGGTCTGGCTAGGGCAGCAAACTGCGAGACCTTGTTCTTGCGGTAGCTTGATCAACAAAATTCCTCCCTCGACATTATGCAGTCTACTCGTGTTGACCAAGATAGTCGAGCTTGTTGGGTAAGTAGGAGACTTTTGGGGGCGACGAAATCCTAATGGATTTCGCTGATCTCCTACGAGGCGTTCTCAATTGAAAGGCCATATTAGCCCATCAGGTCATCACTTCCAAGTTTGGATAGATTCTATTATAAATTTCTGTAAATAATCGTCGAGTTGATGATCTGAATAGATTAAAGTAAGATTCCTTGAACATAGCCTCGGGGTATTAGGATTCTTATGGGAGATCAATTGGATGTGAGCTGTGCGGCTGAAACGTAGCCATGATCCAGTCATCCTACTCTTGATCCTCCTTGTAATCTTAATCCTAAGAAGGCGATATTGTAATGACGATGCGATTTTCATGAAGTAGTTGAATAGACTGACCTTCAGTACTAATCAGTCCGTACACGAGGAATATAAAAGATGTCCTTTCTCCTGGTTTACGAGAACTATCTCTCTTCTCACCAACCCACCTTCACTACCAACAGCAACTCACTCTCTATCAAATCTCAGATTCCACTTAGCAAATCTCCAGCTCTTCGCTGTCCTTAAATCTATTCAAAATGGTTCAAATCACCACTTTCGCCCTTACCCTTCTCGCCAGCGCTGGCATCGTCGCCGCCAAGAGCTGCAAAAGCGGTGGCATCTACTGTGGTTCCGCTCTCCTTGACCGCGGTAAGTCACTTCGAAGCAATCAGCACTGAAGCCACTCAAGGAAAGCATGCTTATCATTCCTACAGGTGACTACATCAACAAGATCATCACCAACCTCCAGGCTAGCAACGAGCCTACTGATGACCTACATACCAAGCAGAGTCTGTGGACCTGCCTCGAGCACGGAGACATCAGCTTCAAGTCGTACTGCACTCTAGGCTGCGTCGGCGGCGACAGCAAGGACGACTACTGCAACGGATCTCCTGAGCAGGTTGCGCAGGATGCTGAGGATGCCGCTGAGCTGGCTGCCGAGAAGTTCCGCGCTCGTCGCGGGTCTACTTTCACTGCCTAAGCAACCATTCAAGCTGTTGAGATTTCTGTACATCTAGTTTCCTACTGTATTGATGAGCACGTGGGTTTATGGTGGAAAGTATAGGGGGATGGGTGGTTAGTTTTAGCTAGTAGCGACTTTGTCGTTAGTTATAGCTCTATACACTGATTTCTTGAAAATTGTCTGATTATATACATCTTTCCAAATCAAGCGCATTATGTAGTCTTAAAAACATGTTGTAGATGCAATTATTGATTAAAAAGACAAACAAGCTTGGTACCAAGAAGCGTACGTTTTGTCATGACTTAAATAGATAAGTTAAGAATTGTCACTGGATCATCAATTGATTTAAGAATATAAGGTTGTGTTACATTGAGAACAACGGTTAATTGACGTCATTGTTGATTTCAATTCCCGAGCGCATACAAGTTAGGACGGATAAGCGATCGCGTGGGGTCCAAAACAAAAATAATGAATGGCGCGATTAGGAGCGCTATGCGTGTAATGCTACGCGACTATTTAGAAGAGAGAATGCTATTTTCGTTGGTCAGCTGTGTGTCTGTCGATCGATGGGGGCCGTAGTTGTAGAATAGGAGGAGGCTGTGCAATAATTGTGTAAGTTAAATATTCCAGCTCAGTGCCTCCTACGCCGCATGACGTACTTACTCATCACTCGTATGACGTGCGCGTAAGCAAGCAACCTATATACGCCGTAAATGCCTTACAGTTGTAAACAAAGCAGTCCAGTTCCTTTTGTGAAGAGCTTGTGGGATTCCCGACCGGCTAAGGCATAAACCTATATCACAATCGCAGTTTGAATTAAACCTAAGTTAAGAGGAGATAATCACTGGCCGCTCACAACTGGTTCCATTTCACTGCAATTTACATAGTTCGCTATACCATAGGAAACACAGAGCTGATCACTGTAAGCCCAATACAACACCAAAACTAGAGAAATAGAATAAGCTAACTGGATTGAACAGAAATACAGACTTAACGAGTCACCTAAAATCGATACTATGGCGACATCAAGCCCCTGGGTTTCTGCTAATTTAGCAATTCTGAATGCCTACATTTCTGGCGATGTGGATGCATCTACGACCACCGCGAAACTTGCTAAACCCATCGAGGAAGCATATTCCACAGCGGACCATGGAGTGGCACTGTATAACGAAGAGATGGCGGCTCGAAACCAGCGCACCCAATGGAGTCCAGAAGAAGCGCTTGAGAAGGTAAGGTCAATGATTCCTTCCGTCTTTCGCCCAGTACAAATGGAACCTTTGTTGTAATCGGGCACTGCTAATGCTAATTTGTTGTAGTGGGGACCCGAGCAAGATGTTCCTAAGCCTGGTCCCGAGGTAGCCAGCCTTCCAAGCACCGAAGGCCAACTCTGGGGGCTTTGGTACGCCGTCCTCCACACCGCAAAGCGTATTCCGTGGACGGATGACGCTCAGCAGAACAAGCTCCTCGATCTCGTCAAAACGCTGAAGGCAAGGCCAGACCCGCCCCCTCCATCTTCTATGACCATACCATTGAAGAGGAACTGGATCTGGGAATCGGGGAAGTTGTGGAGCAACCTAAGTATGTTGGGGCCAAGCGCTCGCGAATCGTGGAATGACGCTTGCGGCTACGGTTCCGGCTGGACGGACACAGAGCAGCAGGCCTGGACGAACGTCAACGCCTTCGTCGCCCGACTGACGGCGAGCGAGACGGCCGACTTCGACAACTACGCTGTGTGGGCTTTGAGCGACGCCCTAGAGGAGGAGATTCAACATAGTTCCCTTCATCATGACGCGTCCGGCCCAACGCAACTCAGCCTCTTACTGACGGTGGCCTCTGTTTGGATTCAGATTGCTGGGAAACATCTGTACGAACGCCACTTGGGCGAGGAAGAATCTGGTCAGGGGGATTTCGAGGTCGACTTGGCTGCACGGGGGACCCTGCCTTGGACTAGATCGTCGTTCTCTAACGCTAGATGGAATTTCTGGCGCCGGAGGTTTGCTCAAGAGGCGCAAAACCAAGACTTGTCTGAAGAAGTGAGAGAACTCGCCGCGAAGTCTGTAGAAATCATAGATGGCTTCATTAGATAAATGAAGTCATCACTGTTGAAAGTGGGATTCTTTGGGGTAGTCCTGATAGGGGCTGTTCTAATCTGGAGCTAGTTACCTTATGTACTTAGACGCGACGGACCGCGAACGCGTGGGCACCCATAGGTAGGTTCGGTGATTTCCTTAGTACCTAAGTACCCACTCCTACTATCAAATTGCGGCTCGTTGTTGAATTAGTATAGGTACATTGGGGTATGGTGGGTACAGTACGAATACCACGTAGCCGTTCAATTCAATTGATTTCTAAGTAATAAAGTCACGTGATGCATACCGCTTCATACATTGTTTTCGCTGTCATTGCTCCTACTACACTACGACAAGTTGTTTGTGCAATCTTGGTGTCATACGGAAAGGACTGCCAAAGACCCGTTAGAGCCTGACACGCCCCATCAAGACATGTAGATAAAGGACTCGGCGGCTATTGGCCGGCAAATTACGAAGCCTCAGATGAACTATAAGGGAGAACTAGATTGCCGCCCCAAAATCTTCGTGCACAAAGAGAGAATGTGATGAAGTTGTGGATATTCCAAGTTGAAAGAGGAAGCCAAGGACCTGTTTAGAATTAAAGAGAAGTATCAGTTAAATTCAATCGATTGTTCTTGTGGCACTCAACCCCGTGGGTCTAAGTAACACATGTAAGAAGTAGTTTGTATTTGCCCTCAATCCTTTTTTCCTCTAAAAAAAACAATTCATTTCATTGAAAATCAATCAAAAACATGATCTAGCAGGCTGTAGAATCCCTCAGCTAACCAATGCAAATCTGCAGTAAACCAATGCTTTTCAGTGGAAAGCCCCACGACCGTGTCGTGAATAGTCACAGCAGATGACATTGGTTGTCCCCCAGTTCCCCACAAACCTGATCATAATGGGATTCGAACCCATTGCTTCAGAGTCATGATACTGGAAGGTATCATGCTCTCAGACTACTAGACCACATTGGTTAAGATGACACGCGTTTGCTTTGCTTTAAGTACTGTCACTGTGCCTCCCTGTGCAACGCTCTCCTAGGCAACGGTGGTATTTGGTATTCCAAGCCAAAGAGTCCTGACAGGTCGCACAACTTCTCGAAGGGATGTGCGAATACAACAGCAAAATAACTTCACTCGCACTTCCTATCCACATATCTTCTATTCATCGTACCCCTCATCCATTCTCGTTTATTCAAGTCCATGCCAACATACCCACTATCGCGATCCTCATCAAAATCGGCACCGTAGCAAAATGCCTCCTGGAAAGCTAAGGGAAATCTCACCCAAATCGGGCAGTAAGCTATGGCAATCTCTCCTCTTCCATCTGACCCTGCCTAATAAAATGACAGTGAATTACCTGGGAAAGAAGAGAGTCATGAGCCGATCTTACCGTGATAAGCAAGTGTGCGATGCACTAAAAGCAGCCGGGTATGATCTTTCCACCGCTGGCCTCCGCCAGGCATTTACACCTATGTTCCAAATCGCGACGCCAGTCTTTATCGACGCTCGTGCCAAGCACAGGGATCTGTGGGACATGCTCGCAACTGTACAACAGCAGCTCGACTGGGCGCGCCTCTTAGGCTTTTCCGTGTTTTTCGAACTCTTCACGCGTCTCATCGAGTCCCGATATCGCTGGGAGAAGAGACCAGTGTATCCATTCTTTGATTATCACCTATACAATCCCATTGTAGTAGAACTCGTAAAATTCCGGAAGGCGGTAGGCGATTGCCCACAAGAGGACAGCCTTGACGTTCCCGACTATACCTCCTGGATTCTGACAGACGCTGAGTTCTACAACGAGCTTGCTGGTGGCTTAGATGAGGAAGATGGAGGCACGGGAATGATCCAACCAGACGAACGAGACGACCTCATCCCGCCCATGCAGATGATGGCGATCGAGAAGGATGACCTCGTCCCGTCCATGGAGAATATGACGATAGAGAAACGAGAAGACCATTTGGTTGCAATGCAACTAGACGATTAAAGTATAACCTAACCCTAACCCGACATGCCAATTCCCAGTTCACCACTCTTCCGTTGTGTTCCTGGTTGACCATTCTTCTAATACTGAGGTTAGCGCTACGCTTTCTGATCACATCACGAACATGAGATTTCTTCGAACGACTCGTCTAAGCTCTTGGCTATTCAGCTTGACCGACATGTGATAGAGAGCTTCGTAGAGTTGAGCTTATGTATTCAACTCAGCTCCTGGGGGGGGGTACTAATGACGCCTTGTCTTGTTACTTACGTACTGTCATACGGCATGGAAGCTATGGCTGCAAAACCCTCTTCGAAGCCAAGGGACCCTACTTGAAGCTGGCAATGCAATAGACGAGTGCAATGCCATTCGGTTCGAAAATGAAAAATGAAGTCAAGCTACACCAGGGGAGTGAATAGGTATGATTTATCAATCTATTATTTACAGGATGTTTACTAATGATGACTGCACGTGGTTAGCTTTAGGGTAACTACATGAAGAACCTATCCAATGATTCCCAGATAGCTATCTGGAGGCATACAAGAAAACGCTGCTATACGTACGTCATAAGCCTACGCAGGGAACTGCCTGCATGAGGTAGGTATAAGGTCTATGGTATTTTAGGGTGTTATTACGTGGGCTCCTGAGGCTCTGGGCTTCTGGGAGCCATCAAGGTGTCTGAACCTGATAGTACCAGCAGGTGTAATCTCCACATTTAAACATATAATTGTGGGGGACTATAGACTAAGTGACCTATGATAGCCTAGTTATTTCTAAATAACAGAGGTATTGAAGGCCACCAAGGTCCTCCTTCCTTGGTCAAGACAACATTGATTAACAGGATGGCCAGAAAAAGCGAGGATAAGGGGGCGATAAGCTCACTTGGAAGGTGATCCGGTGAGTTGTTGCCAAATCTTAAAAAGCAACAGCGACCTCGCATAATGGGTTCTGATTGCAGGCCTTCCTTTTCCTCTTCCTTTTCCTCTTCCCCTTCCCCTTCCTGAAACTTCTCACTTCGACAACAAAAAGCCACCTACCATTGATGACAACATGGCCCCAATACGAAAGAACAACGAACCCCAGAAAGGCGACAAACGCCTTCCCGTCACCCTCCTCAGCGGATTCTTAGGTGCCGGGAAAACGACACTTCTAGAGAAGATACTAACAGATCCAAACCATGGTCTCCGGATAGGTGTTATCGTCAACGACGTCGGCGCATTGAACATCGATGCGGCACTGCTATCTACTCACGATGTCACTCGCAAAGAGGAAGAGGTCGTCGCCATGCAGAACGGATGTATTTGTTGTACTCTTCGTGGTGATCTCCTTGAAGAAGTGGCGCGCCTCGCTGATGATAAGCGAGTCGACTACTTGGTCATCGAGAGCTCAGGAGTAAGCGAACCTATGCAAGTTGCGGAGACATTCTCTGAAGAGTAAGAATCCCGCAGCCTATTTCGAGACCAAACGTACTAACCCGACAGGTTCGCTGATATGGCAATTCTTGCCGGTCAAGATCTTGAGAAGGACGAGGAAAATGAAATGGACAAAGAAAAAAGAATGCGCCTGGCAGAGATCCTCAAAGCCGGTGGGTTACCTGAAGTGGCGCGACTTGATACATGCGTCACCCTTGTCGATGCAGTGAATTTCAGGAGTGATTTCGCAACGGTGGACATGCTCGTGGACCGCCAGGAAGGCGTTCCGGAAGAAGATGATCGCAACATCTCCGACCTCCAAGTCGACCAAGTGGAGTTCGCCGACGTTATTGTGATCAACAAATGCGATTTAGTGCCCAAAGAAGAGGTCGATCTTATCAAAGGTGTGGTTCAGAACCTCAACCCCGGTGCCACGATAATCACCGCCGTCAAATCATCTTTCGATCTCCGTAAAATCCTCGATACGCGCCTTTTCTCGTACGAGAAAGCAGCCTTGAGCGCAGGATGGCTGCGAAGTCTTACCGAGGAGATTAATCCCGAAACAGAGGAATATGGCATTGGTACCTTTGTTTACCGTGCCCGACGCCCATTTCACCCAGAGAGACTTTGGAAAACGATAAAAGATGTCTTTGTCGTCATTCAGACAGAATATGTTGACGAAGAGGAAGATGGCAGCGATGGCGATAACGATGGAGAGGCCATGGATACTACTGAAGACGATGATACCGCATCTGAAGGATCATGGGAAGATGAGTCTGACCTCGAAACTGACGACGAACAGCCACAGCTTGATACTAAAGCACGTCTCGCGCATAAAACTGCCGACGAGACATTTGGTCCTCTTCTACGGTCTAAGGGGTTTATGTGGCTAGCAACAAGGCCCAGAATGGTACGGAATCATAACTCCGCTGTTTGCATATATCGTGGCTAAGAACGTTTAGTTTGGCGAATGGTCTCAAGCAGGTGTTATGCTTACGATCTCCGGCGGAGACTTGTGGCGTTGCGAAATGCCCGAGAGCGAATGGCCCGACAATCCTAAGGCGAGGGAGGCTATCAAGAGCGATTTTGGCGTCAAGTGGGGAGATCGACGCCAAGAGATAGTCTTCATCGGACAGCAGATGCGAAATGGGGGAGAAATACGCCTGCGTAAGGCGTTTGACTCATGCCTCCTGACTGACGCCGAGTTCCACAAATGGGAGAAGGCCATGAAGTCCAAGAACCCCCAATCTCAGCTAGATAAGCTGTTTAACGATGGCTTTGAGGACTGGCTGCTTGAGGATCACGATCACGACCATGATCATGACCACAGCCACAATTACAACAACGGGGGCACAAGATGATGGTTGTTGATGCCACTGAGGATCTCAGAGAAGACTTCTTATAAATCTCGCGTATCTTGTCTAAGACCATGAAAATGCAAGACCGGGGTTCCTCTAGCTTCAGACGTTGCCTCAGAATCCTTCGTATAACGACAGCTGATCAAGACAAGTTTATAGTTCTTAGCAGATAAAAGTAATACTCCGACATAATCCATCTTCTTGCTAGTAGCTAGATACGAATTCACAACTTTGACAGCGCACAATGAAGTAATGCTAAGGGTCTAACTAAATCTTATTGGTAACGTTAAGAATACTGACGTCCAAAATTGAAGCCCCCCCGTTCCTGCTTCTGGTGCCACGTGAATTGAAAAGTTAGGGATTGTCACAATCTGATTCCCCACGTGTTTTTCGCCTGACTTTTTGGGTCTAACGTAGACAAGATCATCTTGCATCTTTACATTGATTAGTACCGCTCTAAGCCTGTTCTCCGCGCTATTGAGGGTGCGCCGATGGTTAATCTTAGCACGGACAATATCCTGTTGATTCTGCTGTTACAAAAAAGTACGTCGATGCGTACGCACGCTGAGTTAATATAATCCTATTAAAGCCACGTGAAACCTGATGGTATTGTATGATGCCTACCTAATCTTAGGTTGCCAAATGGTAAGTCTGTACGCGTTGTCGGGTTCAACTTGTTCGTCTTCAACGCTAAGCGACGGCCTTGGCACGCGAATGGCCGTAGGCTTATTGATGAAACTCATCGCCCTTGTTTTAGGCAGCCACTCTTCAATTGCAACGGTTGTTTGTATTTTACTACTGTTGATTAGTGGAGGATGCAAGTTAAGTGCGCGAATCCGGTGGTTTCCATCTTGGCCTTCCTTGGCAACCGCCTAATAGGGCTGATAGGATTCCCAGAATCAGAGTTTTAGTTATAGCTTAATCGTGATGCCAAGTAAGGCACCCCCTAAGCGAGGTTACTGTGGCTAAATGGTTGCTTATATTCTAGGGGTTGAAACGAGTCCTACGCATGAAAGAAATTCTAAGTTCAGCTGTTATTCTTTTACTAGCCCAGGTGCCACACATCTGCGCACAGCGCTATCAATCCAAAGGTCGTAAACCTAGTAATATTACATGATTACTATCTAGTTTAAATCATGATCAGTAAAACAATGTAATTTTTCACCACATCTAAGGCTTGATTGACGACGTGCAAGGTGACTTCGAACTTGAAGCGCATGGTGCAACTTTCCAACCCATCTGCAGGGTTCCCGCTTGTGGAATCAGCCCCCACGCCTTCAGTTGCATCTAGATTGTCTGCTGATCTGGTGGATTTGCTTATTGTAGGGCCTTTTGTGTGACTGGGTTGATTGGTCGGCATACGTATAGGTCCATTTGCAACACCGCACTTCATCCGTTGTTGCCTCTTATTTTGGGACTGGGTCGGCTCGTGTAACTTCGCTCTGGGTTTGTGGAAGATTAGTTTTAGAAGTGTAAATCGTTGGAATGGGATGGCTCACTTGCTGGCGAAGATTCAAAGCTGTTGCAACTGGAGTAGGTACTTAGGAGATTGGCATGTCTGGTTAATAAGGGGTAGTGAGACTGTGACAAGCGAATTCTCTCGCAATTCTGAATATATGAACCAGTGATGAGCAGTTGAAGTCGTAGGCGGAAATTTGAAAAGACCGCACTTCTTCGAGGACAGGAAAGGTAACCTTCTGCAAACTGCCATACAAATTGAGGCCCATATCAAGAACGATATGGTCGATTCTTCGCAGCTCTGGAAAGTCAATGTTTTTCAGTCCTTTGTTGCCTCGAACTAACAGACCTCCATCAATGTCTGTAAGGGCAGGCGCAGAGATCTCTGTGATTCCCTCGGTATTGGTGACGTTGAAATTTCCAAAGACATGACCAAGAACTGGTAGATCTACTTTTCCCTCTGACGGAACACTGGAGGGCGCGTCATCGTAGATAACCACGCTTCCGGCGGACTCGAGCGCAGGAAAGGAGATAAGCCGACTGTCTTTATCTCTTTCGTCTGTTGGCCGGTGTGAATTGACGTTGTTCCCAACAATGAGTGGCCCAGTTACTGTCTTGAGTCCCGAAAACACAACGTTGTCCATACGTCTATTATCCACAACGCGAATATAGTCGGCTGTCTCCAATTTTTGAAGTCCGTCGTAGTAAAAACTGCCATCGTAGCTCTCATAGTCCGGTAAGAAGCCGCTCAAGTCGGTCCTCTCAACGTTGAGACTAGATACTGCGACAAGGTTCTCGGCATGCCACTCGAGATAATCGTCGTCGTATCTCCAGGTAATATCCCGCCACTCAAGCTTGTCGATCTTTGTTACTACCGGGAGGTCTATTCGTCCTGTAATCTGTGGGCTTGCGAACGAGAATCCTCCTAGGTGCGTAACGTTGGGAAGTTGGACGTACTTTAGAATGATGCTGTCATGAGCGATCACAGTACCCGTAATCTCGATAGGACCGTTTAGTATGAAATAGACGAAGGCGGGATCGATGAGTATGTCGCCAAAGATGGTACTGCAAGTCTCTAGCTCATCCAGAATCCTGTAATTTGGATTGGCCATAACAATAGTACCACCTTTCACACCACAATTTGGGGGAAAGTTTGCGACAGAGTGAAAATTCGACGGGATATATATATCAGTACCTGCAAGTGCTATCCCCAGAAAGGAGAGGGCGTAAATCGTTGTTTCCAGCCTCATCTTAACAATTCTGTAGGTATATTAATACTGTCGATGGAAGATATGGGTTGTGGTCGACTATCATACAGACCTGACTTGCGCTTCTTCTTCAATGCATGAACGCCACATGCTGTCTTTATCGAATATGGGAGCCTAATCAAGGTTCCCCCGCCTTAAAGTCGCTTTTATCAGGGCTGGCGATATCACAGCACAGCATCGGCTTACTCTTGGCAGGTTGTTTTTACGGCGTATCGGCGCCAATACTGCAACGTGAGGTTGATTGGACTAACTGCGCTGCTAGAATTCAACTCTGTCCCTCAGGGCGGGAGATACGATATGCAGTAATCAATTAAATAGTACCATATCCGACGCTTCCCTCCATACAGGCCCCCAAGAACGCCTTATTTGTTCCTACTTCGCCCGTGATCCGCCTTTTATACATACCACTGGCCAGCACACTTAACTACAAAGCCCAGGATTGAGCTGCTGGGCTTAAGAACCGTGCTTCAATATTCGGGGTGAAATTGGACACCTACGAACCAGGGATGGTTGCGTAGTTCTAGGATCTCCACTATAGATAGGTTTAGCTATGTGTTATTCTTAACATTGCGTATAACAGATATGGACTTACTGCGCTCGCCTTTTTCATCCGTTCCAACAAACTCCAGCGCATGTTCGGCGAGTGTGTCGATGTACAACGGGTTCACCTCGTAGCGGTGACGATGGCGTTCCTGGATTACTAAATCCTCAATGCTGTTGTCGCCGTATGGTAGTTGGTGGTTATAACCAGCATATGCGGCATAAACCTTGCTCCACGAACTACTGCTAGGCTCGAAAACCGTCGGTTTCTCACCGAGCCGCATCGTTCCGCCATGTTTCGTGAAGTCAAGCTCCGGCATCTCAATTATAACAGGATGTGGCGTCTGCTTGTCCATCTCGGCCGAGTTAGCCTTGAGATCACACACGTTGCGTGCGAATTTGACAACGGCCAGTTGCATACCCAGGCCAATTCCCATAAATCGCACGTTGTTCTCGCGAGCGTATCTGATGACATCGATCATACCTTCGTACCCCTAGCCCCGAAGCTGCCAGGCACGACGATACCCTGAGCGGTGAGGACTTTGTGCCATAGCTGTTCGTACTCTACGTTCGGAGATTCCAAAAGCGAGGCGTCGATGAGGACGAGATCGAGCTTATGCTGGCAGGCCATAGTGGCATGCTGTAGGGACTTGACCAGGGACATGTAGGCATCGAGAGAGTCCGTGTATTTGTCTACCAGGGCGATTGTCACACTGTCGAGATATTCTCACGGCTGTACAAGTCTATTCCACAATTCCCATATTAGAGCGCCATTCATGATTTGCTCTGGTGTTTTATTAAGAGATGGGAAATTCAGGATTTCGGATATAGAGGCCAGGCCCTTTTTTTCTTGGGTTAGGGGGACGAGGTAGGTGGGTGAAACATCGGGAACGGCGATGACTTGATCCAAATCGACTTGGCAATGATTCGCCACCTTTTCTATAGTCGAAGCGTTGAGCTAATCAGTACATCGGCACACAATCTGTTGTAAAGCTTAGTTATACGTACGGATTTAGATATTGCCGTTATCGAAGAATAAACCTACCAGATCTGGATTCAAACCAGCGCTTCGTACAGTCCGGATGGCCTGTTGGGTAGGCTTTGTCTTTTGCTCACCGTTAATGACGGGGATGAGCGAAACGTGTGTGTGCAAGTAGTTATCCTTGCCGGCTTTGCGTTTTAGCTGTCGTAGAGCCTCCACAAACGGTCCATTTTCGATATCACCAACTGTCCCGCCTAGTTCAATACATCGGGCTGGAGCGTCTCGTCGACCGGAACATGGGCCACACGCTCGATCCACTCCTGTACCGCATCGGTGAGATGTGGATTGACCTGAACTGTTTTACCTAAGCAATCACCTTTTCGTTCGCGCTGGATTACATGAAGGTGCATCTTGCCTGTAGTGATGCTATGCTCTCTAGTAAGGGCGATATTCAAATAACGCTCGTAGTTACCTAAATCTAGGTCGACCTCGCCGCCGTCGGCTAATACGAAGCACTCGCCGTGTTCGGCAGGAGACATAGTGCCGGCGTCAACGTTCAAATATGGATCAATCTTGATAGCTAAGTGGTGGCGATGCAGAAGAACGAAGGTGTAGATTCCAAAAAACCCCTTATTGCGTTACCCCCCCTTCAAGTGAGATAAGCCAGTTGTAAGTTATTTATTAAAGCCGAAATACACCCGTATTACTCAAATCTCTATAGCTAAGAGCACAAGATGTGATCGATGAAACTGTGTGTTTAAAGGTTCATAATCAGTTCGACGCTTGAATACTAGTATCGACGTGACTTTGTCAGAAGGTAAGTGCCCGGAGTGAATAGAGAGACCTGTCTGCAGCCAGGAAAGTAGTTAGGGCTCAATAGAGTGATCAATTGATTCCTGAACCTCCCAAATCCAAGGGGGGTCCAGTCGCTTATATACACAGAATCTACTAGTCCTACACCTTAGGGTAGCCGTGAACTAGTTCCCTGACAGATTTGGGCTATCAGACTACTGGTATACACGCTCAGCTTACGTCACATCACGTGGGTACGCTCCCAGACTTACACATATTAGGTACCATGACCTGTAATATTCAGTGTGGGAAACCTGCGGATTCACGTCACAGTTGATCATCTTTCCGGCCTCCCATACCTCCTACGAAGTGACTACTATATACTCACATATCTTCAATCGAACCTATTAGTCATTGTCTTACTCGCAAGAATAATCGGCACCTACAATTATAATTATCTTACTAGAAAACGGGCATTAGACGACCCGACCTTCTACCCGAATCATATTTTCTTTTGCAGTCTGGTGTTACACAATCACCCCCCAATAGCCCTATCAGCTTTACCGACAACAATATCTTGCTATCATTGGACGCCATCTCATCCTCGGTGTGGTGTAGAATGATAAAATACCGGTAGATTGCCACCGAATTAAATCGGTTTGTGGAAAGCCTGAAATAAATGGGTTTTCAACAATCCTAGCAGATTGTTTGAGATGACCTCGACTTTCGAACATTGCGGCATTATGCTATATGAATTCATTTTCTTGATTAGCTCTACACAGGAAACAACCCAGCTTTACACACGAGAAAATATAATCATTCAGCCCCTTTGTTTAGTTATGAATGTACAACCTACCAGGTATCAAAGGCTTAGGGGTATGGTGATACTCGAATACCTACGAGTAAGCTGTCAATGAGCAGCTGAAGTGTCCCCGCTTTGAGCCGATAACAAAGGTGACATGTATCGTATATAAATGACGAGTTTCGGATCTCTAGATGACTCGTCTTCCCTCCAACAGCTCGTCTGTCAAGGAGCTGTAAACCACCAAGCTGGGAGCTGCCATTGGTGTCACTTTATCCCAATCGCGCATCTGTTTTCAAGATGTTCCCATCCTGGCAGAATGTCTCTAATACGACGACAAGCGACTCACTTCACGTAGGGCAGCTATGGAGCTCCATCACGACTCCTCAGCTCATTGCCTTCATTCTGGGAGCGTTATGGTTGCTATCTTTTTGGCAAGCCGAAACACCGACAGTTCAAGGAGCGCCGGTTCATGGTCGTCTTTGGCGCTGGGAGCCTGCATTTTGGCTTCAATCTCGCTTCACCTGGGGTGCTCGTAACATCATTACTAGCGGCTATGAGAAGGTAAAGTCCATATAGTTGTTTACTTGGCCCATTAATGCTAATCGCTTTGGGCTTCCAGTACAAAGATCGCCCCTTTGTGATAAAACGTTACGACGTAAACTTCACCGTGTTACCACATAAGTATCTTGACGAATTGAGGCTCGTCCCGGAAAGTAAGCTAAGTGCGTCCAAGGCGCAAGTTCAGGTGAGGTTGAGAGTATTCAAAAATCGAATTTGTATAGAGCGAGCTCTAACGTGTGCAGAACATCGGCCACAAATGGACTGGCACGGATTTCATGGCTGAATCACACCTTCACTTTCGGGCGCTTCAGAATAAGCTCAGCGCCGAGCTTCCCAAATATCTCGACGTAGCCAAGGCCGAACTAGATCATGTCTGGGGCATAGAAGTCCCGAGTCCGCAAGGTATGCAGAGTCCCTATATAAACTCGCTGGCTACGTCGGATCTGACCTATGATATAAGATTGGCAAGAATGGGATGTGCAGTCCGCCATACGAATGCTGGTGTCGCGAATGTCCGCTAGTGTTTTCGTGGGCCATCCTGCTTGCCGAAATGAACAATGGTTAAACTTATCATTCCGTTATTCGATTGATATAATGGTAACCTCTTTTTTAATGCGGTTGTTTCCAATCTGGATTCATCCAATCGTTGCCCGCCTTCTTCCTTCTCGTCGGCGAGTTGCCAAAAACTTACGTCTAGCTCGAGAGATCATTGAACCGCTTGTAGAGAAACACACAGAGATAGTCAGAAGAAAAGAGGCAGGAGAGAATGTGGATGAAGAAGACACGATTCTGAACTGGATGAAGGACAATGGGACTCAAGATGAGGTCGTGATCGACAAGCTAGCAACACGCCAGCTCGTCATCAGCTTTGCCAGTATTCATACGACGACAGCGGCCATCACGAATGTCATACTCGACTTGTGCACTCATCCTGAATGGACTCCGGTGCTGAGGGAAGAGATTGAAGGCGTTGTTAAAGAGTTGCGCTCGATTGACTCGACGCAAAGCGGTACTAAACAGTGGCTCCAGCGTCTTGAAAAGCTCGATAGTTTCATCAATGAAAGCCAGAGAATGAATTCTATACTACTACGTAAGCAGAAGCTCACTAATACCATTCTCCGATCACACCTTATCTACGTCAACACTGACAAAGAAGACAGTGGGCCCACAGAGAGCAGTAGTAGAGTCTTTGACACTGAAAGACGGCACTTATATACCCAAAGGCGCACGAATCTGCTGGGCAGGTGCCGACCACATGAACGACCCTTTAACCACCCCCAATCCCAAGGCGTTCGATCCAATGAGGAGCTACCAGAAGCGCCATTCATCGTCAGACCAGATAATCAAACACCTTGCAGGACAGACTAGTCCAGATAATCTAAGTTTCGGATACGGAAAATTTGCATGTCCTGGAAGACATTTTGCGGTAAATGAAATGAAGCTTTTGCTCGCAAGATTTATCACCCAGTACGACTTCAAGTTCCCTGGTAGCATTACGTCTCGGCCACAGAACGTGTATATGGATGAATTCGCTATGGTGGACCCCAAAGTGAGAATCATGATAAAACTCCGCCAGGAGGTCTAGTAACAAAAGGTCCCTGTTTTGACATATCAACGTCTTTGTTTTGAGTTACCGGGGCTGCTATTGGTGGAAATTGACATCGAGAAGATAATGTTCAAGCGGTGTGCGTATGGATATTATGCTGCATCAGTTCCAATCTTGCTTTTGAACGTCAGCAGGTATCTGTATTTAAAAAGAACCCGTGTAATCTGAAAGCAATACTATTGATTGAAGCAGTCTACTACAAATTTTATATTACTGGGCGTACGAGGCAGTGCCGCTATACTGTAATACTGCTTAATTGTCTTTACCTGACGAGCGAGGGGTTATATCGGAGTGGAACTAGCACTACGGGCTAAACCGTCACATTTAAAATGTTGGCAGAAATAAAAGATGCAAGGCATACATTAAGACATCATGTCACTGAGTAATTGCACAGAATATCCACGGCATGCGAATTTTAGACAGTTGAGGTGGCTTTTGATAACTTCAATTGGGTTAAGCTATCAATCGTGGATGGGTCATTACTCAATCCAAAGCGACTCGACGAGCCACTTGACCCAAGACTGGGTCAATTCCATACATCAGCGACTGGTATCATTTGCTTCCTTATTCCTATTCCGTAAGTGTTCCGTTTCCATTTCCCATGATCATAAAAAGAGTACAAAGCCCCATTGCGGACTATTTAATTAGGCACTAGGTGTCATGCCCATGCGGTCAACGCCCTTCTTGATGCGTCGGTCGACGTTCAGTGCCATCTTCTCGAGCGGCAGCCTGTTGTCAATCCTCTTGACAGTGCGGGAGACGCGGGGCTCGGCTCGCTGGGCCAGACGCTCAGCGGGGGCGGCGAAGCGGGAGATGCTGCGCTCCCAGCGGGGAGCCCAGCGAGCAGTCTGCGAGGCGATGCGTTCCTCGGCGCCGGGAAGCATCATGTAGAATGGGGCGAAACTCGCTACGCCGGCCATGCCGATGATGGCAGTCTCGCTGCTTCGTGGGGCGGGGATTCTGACAGGCATTTTGATGATGATGATATGTGTGGTGTTTGGGTGGGAGTGGAGATTTTCTGAGGTGGCCTGGTGTTAGTGACTCGTTGAACAAGTAGGTAGGTAGAAGAGGAGAAGGTGTATCGTACCTGACTCTGTAAGAGCCTAGGGGGTTATTGTTATAACAAAGAGGATTCCTTCATTCGACTACTTCGAGGTGAAGCAGATGATGTAATATGAGTTGCTGAACAAAGAAGAGTTGGGTGCGAATTGAGTGATTGCAAGACGAAACGCGGGAGAGACTCACTCTTTAAAGCAGATGATGGAGGGTTGCCTGTCATTGAGACCTGACGATCACATTTCCTCTCTTTGGCTCACTACTGGAAACCCATATAACACAGCATGGCCAACTCGACGAATAGGGAATAACTCACAATCATCTGGCCAGGGTAGCGAAGCAGAGGAAGCGGGGTAAACCAATGACAGCAAAGAGTCGTGTTGCATCACGACCCTAACCACCAATCATACGACCCCAAGTCGAGCGACCGTCAGCTCATTGCCTGCGCCTAGTCGACCAGGATCATTGGAGAATGCTGGTCGACAATGACGAGTCTGTGAGGGTATGTCTTGGTGACTTGGTGGCGTGGTGTTGCAAATGGTGCGAAACGTTATTCTTGACTCGTCGTAAACCCTGCCGGCCTGCATCCTGGGCATCGCACGATGGAGGGTTTCGTCCACACCTAAACCAAATCGCACACACATCATGGCTAGTCTGGCCAATCACTCGCTATTCATTCACGTAAAACCTGGTTGAGGCTCTGCGGATAGTGATGCAGAGACTTTCAGGGTTCTTGTTAAATTTTTTTCAATAGATTCTGTTTTTGAAAAGACCTGTTGCTGTGATTTTGTGTTGTAGGTCGACCCAGGACCAACCCCATTGTAAGCCGGCGTGATCCAGACTCAGGGGCGGATATGCTAACGAAATCCCCCCGCTTCCCCAGACATGCCCAGACAAAAGACCCAGACGGAATGGTGGCAAGTGGATTCTGTAGTCGCGCGGTGAAAGCCTAAACTCCACTATACACCACTAATTTAGTCCCCTTCCCGTCAGCTATCCACCTGCCCCGGATTTAGCCTGTGGGTCCTTCTAGCGACCGCCCCCGTTGTTGATCACTACAGTACCTACAGTACAATATTAGGTGCTCAGGCAAGCACCTCCGGCTCACTCATTTCACTACTACTTCTTAGGTAGGCGAGGTAGGCAGCATTGGACCTAAAGATACCTAGTCCACCAAGATTTGTAATTAATCAGAACGAATATACTTGTATGTATTGTATTGTAAACCGAATAACAATCAAGCAGTGCTTCAGTGCTTGAGCGAAGGCACGCGACATAACAAAAAGCCATTTAGTAGATTCACAAGATACAGGTGGGATACGGTTTCTAGCCATGGTAGATGTCATGATCATGGCCACTCACTGTCCGGTTCAGCTAAATAATGTGTCAGGTGATTCGACTCCAGTGCCACCGAAGACAAGGACCGATTGATCCGACCCAGGAGCCCTGCAGAATACGAGGGGTAAGAAAACAAGGGGCTCGGAAGCATGTGAAAAGCACCACGACAGTAAAACGATCAATTGCTTTCTTGCAGCTACTAATTCAAAACTATATCCAGGGAGAAAAAGATTGTAGAATACGATCTAGTCCTGTTCCACGCGGAGTTGAGAACATCGTGTTGCTGCTGTGTTAATTGAATTGCCATTTACGGCGACTTGTTATGGGCTGACAAAACGAGTTCCGCTGGCGAGTTTCCCGCTAACCCACAGCTGATCTGTTACATCATTACTTACTGTAATTAGTTAGGGTTGTAGTTACTTCAGCAGGCACTGTTCTTCCGGGAAACAATCTGCGATTTGTCGAGTAAGTATCTCTAACTAGAAATGGAACGAATTGCTGTTCGTTAAGTATTGTTTATAGCCGTGCTCTATGATGTATGCTTATGATACCTAGGACATTCAAGTGTGCAGGCAACTACCTAAAGGCGGAGGGGATAATAGTACCTAAGCGTTATTGCGCGACCAGCGACTCGAAACGTGGTCCGTGGCCTGTAGTCAGTGCATGTTACCCCTCATCCAATCTCGCTACACAATTGTAGTTGGTACATCTTTCCACTCACCTTCTGCTACTGCAAGGTCTACTTCGAGCTTTTTGTTTGCGGAACTGCTACTCAAGGCCAATTTGAATATTTGGGCTATAGTTGTGCTAAACATATGAAATGTTAAATCAAGGGTCGAAAGGGTTTCGGTAGAATGTGCTCTTGGCACAACCTTCTATATATGATTATACACCATCTCCTAAGCGCAAGCCCTCATCTTCTGCCATTTGGTCATAATTGCTTCCTTTATTCAATTTCTCAATATACCGGTCGAATTCTCCAGCTGTTTCAATCACCTCGCTCATCATTTTGTAATCCAGTTGAGTGTGGTACTTGTTAGGTTGCTGCCGTTCCCACCTTACGTACTACCTTGCCGTCGTGATAACGTTCCGAATCTCTCTTCCATTCAACTTGTGTTTCGCAAGTTCCTCAGTGTTGTCCTTAAGGTCAAGAAAGTCAATTCCGTCTTCGTTGATCTCTTCTAAGCGAGAAAAAAAGTTGCCCCAGATCTGAGTCCGCTGGTGCGGGGATAAGTTCTTGTAATGGAGCGCCAACTGTATGCGTGATTTGAATGCCTCATCAAAGATGCCGACACGATTACTCGTCAAGATTAGAATTCCATCATAGTACTCTAGAACTCGAAGGAACACGGAGACTAGTGCATTACGATGGAGATCTTCGAGGCCCCGTTGTTCGAGAAAGACGTCGGCTTCATCGAGTAACACAACACAACCCCATGTCTTTCCAATGTGCAGTACTGATTCGAGATACTCCTCGATTTCTTCGGGCTTGGTCCCAATATCGCCGCATGTGACAGGATACAGAGGCTTTTCAGCGATTTCAGCTACACTTTCAGCTGTCAAGGCCTTACCAGTGCCTGGTCCGCCATGTAGCAGCATGATCAAGCCGTTGCCTTTGCCAGTGATCAAATCTGTAGACATCTCCGCCTCAATTTGGTTGCTAATTAACGCTTGAATTAGTCTCTTTGTCTTCTCTTTAATCACAAGATGTTTAAAGGCTTGTTTATTCTAAATGACCGGCCTTATTTTGTCAACCTCTAAATCCAACCATCTCTTCCTCTTGAGGTTGAAGCCCTTGATAGTCAGGGGGGTTTAAGTAAATGAAGTTGTCGTCAGGCGGATCATTCTGCTTCAAGACTACAGGGCCGAGATCGTCCCTCCTCGCAGAGGAGGATTTCCTTTCTGGTTTATGCAGTTCGCGAAACATTTTCATATCGATCATGTATCGTTCATTGCTAGAGCCTTGAAGCCCTTGCTCGGTTTCCGCCTGGTAAGACACCAAGTGTCGAATGCGAAACTTCCAAAACCAGTTTCCTCTTCGCCGCAGCCTTTCTTTAGTTAGTTCATTTACTTGTGCAAGCGGCCGGATGTCCAAGTCCTCAATCGTCTTTTCCGAAGTATCTTTCATGTCTAATCGAAGTGTTTATTTGGAAACTTCGCGTGAAAATACGCCATCGAATCCTCAATACTAAACTTCGAGATCGTAGGTTTCAGAATCGAATCCGCGTTTCTGCTGCGACCTTTCTTCAAGCCACGTTGTGCTTAAATAGCCCCTTGAATCCTGGTGGTTGCCTTGTACTACAACGTCGCCTGGCTTGAACAAATACTTGATGTATCTATGAATAATCCTTCCCTTGCGGATTATGTCATCGACAAGTTTATACTCTGCTTCATATTCTTTGAATATGTAATCAATAAATACTTGGAATTCTTGTCGCTTCGTGTCTTCCAAGGTCTTCAAAAAGCTACTTAGTCCTTTTCTTCGAATGTGGAATATCGGGAGGTATGGGATTGACAAGATAATGTCTCTGGTGGGAACTGCATCGTCTACACCAAAATTGAAGTATTTCCAGAGGGTTTTCATCGCAGCCTTAATATCCTGGCTCTTAAGTTCGATGACTTCTGAGTTATGGTTCGGATATTCATCCTTGTCCGGATCTTCATCATCGAAATTAACGCCAGATTGAGAGCCGTCATAATCCCGTTATAGAATAGATATAACTCCGGGATACTTAGACAGGTATGATGAGAAGCTACGAACGAAAAGGTTACCAGAAAGGGCTTCTTTGGAAGAGTTTGCTCCTGCTTAACCACTTAGGCGCATCCAAGTACATCTTCTTATCCTTGTGCTGCGACACACGATGTATCAATAGAACCCGAGGTTCGACCAGATTGATTTTTGATACATATTCACGTAAAATCTCTATAGTTAACAGTGATCCGTCTTGAATGTTTAAGTTTTCTCTTATGATGCGAAGATCATGGTTAAGCGTGCAATTTTCGTCGACATGATATCTGTTCGGTTCCGGATCATTGCCTTGAGCGAGGAAGTGAGTAGAAAACTCATTGGGAGACTCAAGGCCTAAGGCATCCTTTTCTCGAAACGTCATTTGTCTCATTTGTCGTTGATAGCCTTCAAGTGCGGGATTTGCGAACCCACCTGGGCGCACCCCTTTCGCCGGATAAGAATACGCTATTCCTTCAAGAGGCAGGATGCGTGTTCCTTGCCAAGGACTCTCGAACGATGGATTATTCTTTGAGGGCGCCTCCTCTGATGCGATTTGAATCCTTTTCCCTGTTGACGATTGAGGACGAACAGCTGTGAGTATGCGCTTTCCACGATCAAGTCACTACCACAGCTTCTGTCGTCGGAAATAGTGATCTGTAAATTTGTTGAGACTTTATTTCTCGCAGAAGTAATCGGGGTCGCCGAAATCGTCTTGGAGCTCGGAAATGTCCTCGATTCGTCTTCGGAGTTTCGTATCTTACTATTCGAACCTGACTCTAATCGCCAGCCCTCCTGTAGATTTCGGTTAGTATTGAGTATGGATTCCAGGCAGTAGATCATTGCCATTACTTTCCTTTTCTGTAGATCTTCCCTTTCTAATCCTCCCTCGCTACTCTCGCTATTTCTATCTTCTTGAAAATCCGAAGACTCGGATTCCGAATGTTGGCCCGACTCCTCAGACATGTCAGGACTTTCACGTTGATCAGAGTCTTTGGAGTCGGCTTTGATTGGACTCGCGTCTGCCTCCTTATTCTTGTAGTCTTTCCTACTATATCGTGAAAGCTTTCGAGTGATTAATGGTTCCGTCTCAGGTCGTAGGTCAGGTGGTCTTTGCTGTCTATTATTTGCTCTGAGAGACGGCCTAAGTGGAAACATCTGTGCGTGTTTCGAAATTCGAGAATTATGAGTCGAAAGATGTCAGTAGCTGGGTAGCCAGGAAGTGTTAGCGACCCCGCTGAATGGCTTTTGTTAAATGCCACCTAAATCTTTCCTTTATTCGGAGTGGTTTCCCCCCAATCCTTGCACATAGCAACATTCTCTCTTCTGACCACCAGGATAACCACTAACCCACCTGAACGAGAGCGACTATGAAGGAAAGTAATGAATACCGTTCTTGGTATAGTCTAGCAAAAGGAGGAAAAGTGTGCGTTATCAACTGCAAGCATGTTAGCTACATGCAATAAGTGCTAACACTATTCCACGTCTTAGAGAGGATTGGGCTCAAAGCATCTTCCGAGATACTCTCACAGAGTTCTCTTCGGAGATTTCTCATGATAAAGACAAGCTGAACTGGTTCACCATATCGGGACATGGAAATATTGAGAGCGTCCTTACTTCAGTCGTTGAAGCACGTGTCGCCTACGAGGCACGAAGGGGTGAATTTAAAGTGCGCGAGGCTCTTGTGTCATTTTCAGAGAAAATACACTATTACAGTGGGATCTTGGATGTCCTTGTCTCGCACCATCCAGAATACGTAGCTTTGGCCTATGGGGCCATCAAGTTTTTTTCGTGGTAAAATCCTATTGACCCGGTGAAGCAAACAAATTTTATTGGCTAACATTAGATTTTAGGGGGTTGTGAACCATCAAAAGCTTCTAACTCAGCTTTGTACTGGGCTCAGCAACATTGCTAACATTCTGCCGCGGGCAGCCCTGATTATGCGATTATATGCAACAACGCATGTCAGGCGAGTTATAGTGGCTATATACACCAATGTGCTAAAATTTTTGTTGCGAGCACTTTCATGGTATCAAGAGAGCAAGGTAATGCACATAATACACGCAATTACAAGACCTGCTGGACTACAATATAACGATCTCTTGGCGACTATATTATCGCTATCAAGTAGGATGACAGAAAATGCATTAGCCAGTAGTCACGCCGAGCAACGGGACATGCACACAGACTTGAGCACACTCGTGCACTGGAAATCGTATATTGAGAAGAAGGTAGACGAATTGATGAGTCACCTTTTGGAGGTGAAGAAGTGTGTATTTACGGAACAGGCCATCAATTCGTCGGCCAGGCTCGATATGAGTCAGAAGCTATCGGAAATTCAACTTTCTCAGTTTCTTCAACACGTATCTGCTCTCGACCTACCTGAGCCTGTGAAAGCTTTCCAAGCTTCATTATTCATCTCCAGAAGGCGCCAAGCAAGGCCTTCAAACAGAGGACCACCATTCTGGCTTGACACCAGGGTTCAGCGATGGAACAATAGCAAGGTATCTTCTCTCATCATACTCGACGGAACAACAAAGACGAGAGCGAATCTCCAACACTTTTGCGTCAGCTCAATCAACTTACTCCGAGATTCGAAGCTTCCAGTTATCTGGGCCTTGAAGTCATTGGCTAGCGACAGAACAGTAGCAGACTAGGTCTCAATAATTGACGTACTGAAATAACTTGTTCAACAAGCAATCAAAATCAATGAGTGCATTCACACCGATGAAGCTTTAGCCCCGCGACTTGGGGCCTATCTTGGAGTACAGACAGAAGAGGACTGGGTGAGGATTCTGGGTTCGGCCCTTCAGGGCGTCCCGCTTATTTACATTATATTCGACACTGAAGTATTAAACCAGCCGTTAGCGACACACACACAGATCTTCTGGCCCAGTGCCTTTGTGAGCTTTTCAGCGAACTCTCAGCACGCGGTATAAAAACTATCATCAGAGGTGTGATAGTCAGCTACGGCTCGCCGCTCCTCAGAGAGCCATTTGCTGATAAGTACCGGGATCTCATTGTTACCGTCAGCGGTAGAAAGTAAATAAGGGGATCTAGTGGGAGATTCGCATTTCGCAACCGAGCAACTTCTACTCCTACTAAGGCGAACTCTGTCAATCTTGGGGTTATAACCAATAATCGACAGGCTCGTGGTCGTGCGAGTCGAATATCACCACAGCTGCGACGTGTTGAGTGAGATAAGTAGCCTCATGTACATGCGTAAATCTCTTAACACCACACTCACTGATTAGATAATTATTGCACTATATGATACTGATCCTTATGTAACGATAGCGTATTGTCATCTAGCACCTTGATTTAATGAGAGAAGATTGTCTGCTGATACAATTGAGACACGATAAAAAGTCTATGACTAACTTGAACAACGGGGCGCTGCAAAAACAAAAGGGGGCACGACTGAAAGCCGCTGTGGCGCTTTTGGTGTGGGGGTTATAATGTAGTAAGAATCTGAGAAACAATCGTTATTCTCTTAGAACAGACCTACGGGATCTCCGGTTACGGGGACAGGGACAATCGGCTCTGGTCGCCGTCAGGCGCGAGAATGAATCCCGGAACCCCCGTAATCAGACAACCCTTAACCGCGAACAATTGCCGCTTATTGTTTATCCTTATCTGACCTGCATTTTCATGTCCGCTGTTATTGAATGAGTTGGCATTCCGGATTTTACTGCCCGGGAATGGCAACCCTGCTACTTACTATTATGCTGAGAGAACATTCATTGAGCAACCGCTTTGTACAAAACAAGGATATGTCTACCATGAAACGACCATAAAAGGGTCTTCGCCGTTCTGGATCCGGCACGTTGGTAAACGCTAGTTTCTATCTAAGCTTGGTAATGTCTGCCTGGGTTCTGACCTGGGTATATCCATGGCTGGCATTTGCTTCATCTGCCGCATCCGCTTACCGGGGTGGTGTACGGGGGCCAAGGGGTTTACCGAGCTTGCTTACCGACATCCTCCTGGCACACTTTACACCCGATGGTCCGTACCTACCCGGCATCCTAGATCCCCTAGATACAACGTAGATATAGGGCGTTGAAGTGTATAATATGAGTGGCTGTGCGGAGGCGTGGGGTATTGACTAGCAAACCCCGCGAGTCACTTAAGGAGAGGAGCACGGTCGGCGACCCGCTTCACCGAATTCTATCGTCACACGGCAACTATTTCGGAAAATGTCAATGGCAGTGGACGATGGTCTTATGGCACATTGAAAGACTCTTGAATTCGTCTGCGTAATTCATCATTAAAGAACATCCATTCTCCTTGTTGTAAGATAAGTAAGCTACTGTAAGACCGGTAGACCCGTTCCACCTTTCAATTGTGGGTAGCGGCTTGGAACTTCACCTGGTTTAACTACTCGCGCATACATCTCAGGTTTTGCGATAAAAGCCACGATGGCTATCATCAATCTTTTCGCTTCACCTTTGACATTGGTGGCTGCCCTAGTCGCCGTTGTCGCCTACTACGTCTATCCCTACTTTATCACTTACAGCCAGATCCGCGACATACCGGCTCCGTTCCCCGCACAGTTCACCAACTGGTGGCTTTTATATGCATGCCGACGAGGGAAGAGGTATCTTATTGTAGATGAGGTGCATAAGAAGCTTGGTCCCATTGTGAGGATCCAGCCGCATCACGTTAGTGTGGCCGACGACGAGGCTATCCCGATCATCTACGGACATGGCAACGGATTCCTGAAATCGGAATTCTACGACGCCTTTGTTTCTATCAAGCGGGGTCTCTTCAATACGCGCGATCGTGCAGAGCACACGCGCAAGCGAAAGCTGGTCTCTCATACGTTTGCTCCCAAGAGCGTCAGCCAGTTCGAGCCGTATAGTAAGTCGCGCCAAGCGTATTTGTATGTTGAATAAGAGACTGACTCAATTGCAGTCGCTGAGAACTTAGAGACGTTCGTGAACAGATGGGACGAGTTAGCAGAGAAATCGCCCCGGGCCGACAAGACTGCTCACGTCGACTGCCTGAAGTGGTTCAACTATGTCGCCTTCGACACCATAGGCGACCTCGCATTCGGCGCACCTTTCGGCATGTTAAAAGCAGGTGCAGATATCGCCGAGGTTCGGACTTCGCTGAACGCGCCACCAATCTACGCACCTGCGGTCGAGATTCTCAATCGGAGAGGTGAGGTATCCGCGGCACTCGGTTGTTACCCGTGGATCAAGCCATATGCGAAGTGGCTGCCAGATCCCTTCTTCTCGAAAGGTCTCACAGCTGTCGAAAACCTAGCCGGGATCGCGATTGCGCGGGTCAAGGACCGTCTGGATAACCCGCCTGACATCAACCGCAAGGATCTCCTTGCCCGACTACAGGAAGGACGTGATGAGAAGGGCGAGCCGTTAGGATTTCAGGAATTGACCGCTGAAGCTCTAACTCAGCTTATTGCAGGCTCAGACACGACGTCGAACACATCTTGCGCCCTGCTGTATTATGTGGCCCGAACTCCCGGTGTGCTCAAGAAGTTACAAGAGGAGTTGGACGCAGCGATTCCTAATAATTCTACGAAGGTACCCGACTACGAGTCTGTTAGAAACCTACCGTATCTCGAGGCTGTTATCAATGAAACTCTGCGCATCCACTCGACATCAGGCATTGGGCTCCCACGGCAGATACCGGCAGACTCGCCGGGCATTGAGCTACACGGGCATTACTTTCCACCAGGGACGGTCCTGAGTGTCCCGACATATACGATTCACCACTCGAAGGACATCTGGGGCGCGGATGCGGACGAATTCCGGCCAGAGCGGTGGGCTGAGGCTACGCCGCGGCAGCGAAATGCCTTTATCCCCTTCAGCTATGGGCCACGGTCCTGCGTCGGTAGGAACGTGGCTGAGATGGAGATGAAGATGATCGCGGCTACGTGGTTGCGTCGCTACGATATCTTCTTGAGGCAGGAGGTGATGGAGACTCGTGAGGGATTTCTGAGGAAGCCGTTGGAGTTGGAGATCGGGTTTAAAAAGCGTTTCTGAGTTTGAGCATGCGTGACTGGATTCTGGGAGGCTACCAATACATAGTTTGCGTTCGCCGCGTGTAATGTTACCCAGAAACATGATGTTCAGGTTGTATAATAGCAACAAAGTCCGAGTCGCACATGTTAGACACCACTCTATGCCGATAATACAACTTAAGTCTTTCGGAGTTTGAAGTCGGGTATATATTGTCACGTAGGAATATAAGTCAAATTCTTTAGTTTCCAAAAGCGAAATACTTGGATTACTTATATTTGACTTCCAAAGCACAAGTGATCATCTAAGTTATGAATATTGTTGCCCAATGATGCTCTCCCCGTCTCATTATGCTTCACACACTAAATAAGACTGCACTATCCTTCAGTATGTGCAGCCCGTTAGAATACCATGTTCTAGACCGGGTGCATCATAAGGCGCAGCATAACTAATGCGGTCTCCGGAGTTCCTGGATTTGAAGTCTATACAGGGCTATCCCTGGGTAGTCGCCGATTAAACGCAACGTGGTACTAACTCTGGGCCGCGTCATGTAACGGATTCCGGGATAGCCCTGGCCTTGTATGGCACCATTTTCAGCCTCACTAGATATTTGCTTGACAATTCGGCGGAACGGATTTTAAGGCGCCGTTTCTAGACTTTTAGTTGGCCCGTCGCATTGAGCTCCTGTCTTTGACGCGGCTCTATCCCGAACCAGGTCGAGCGTAATTGGAGGAGCATTTTCGGTCCCTGCCTTCGAATACCCAACCACATTATCGCAAAGCCATTCGGACCTCGAAGTCAATTGGTCAAGTCCGTAAAGTTGTTCGGCGTTTGCGAGGAAGCAAGGATTTCGAGCGAAACGCTTCAGGCACCATCTCAAGGGTGCGCGGCGCGTCCGAAACCCCGACGACACACCGTGAATACCGCTGTAGCTGCATAGCATTCCTTGACTAATGTAATTTGGGAAGCGAAAAAATGGATCGCTCCTAAGCGGTCAGCTCTTGATGTGGTGCCTCGGTTTTCATCCTCTTAATCGGGCCGTCAGAGAAAGCCGCCCGCGCGCATACCCACATCAACATCCGAACATAGCGTTAACTTATTGAGCGAGCTCTTCATTCCAGTCGCATTCAGCTGTGTTGATTGTCAACTTTCATATGCCCAACCAAGCACGGCGAAATATGGTAGAAAACGGGGGGAATTCAAGCTTAAGATTGTAAGCATTTGCTGGCGCATGAGTCGACCCTGGGACTTACAGATAAAATGTGCAAGCTAGTTGGAGCGACTAGGATCCCGTAGTCCTCTAAGCCGGATCTCCGTCCAGCGCCTGTCTTACTGAGGCCACTGTAAGCCCATGATGTCATTCCACTCTCGTAAGCCGCCGAAATTTCTCATCAGCACGCATTGCGAGATGTAAGCAGTCCCGGTTGAAAAAACGCCGCTCGTTGGCGTGCTCATCGTCGATACTTAAATGGCATCCGAACCTTTTTAAGCATTGGACCTTACAAGATAAGCTCCAGCGGCAACGATAATCGCTGTAATAATGAGAATGACACTTAACAAGGCGGCCGAATACTGAGATTGCTGCTCCGGAGTTGCGCCTTGAAACGTTTTAGTCCATGGTGGTAGGACAATTGCCTCGGATTGAATCACGAAAGCAAGAACAAATACGATGAAGATGAGGATGGCAAAGAGCACCTGCAGAATGTCGATCAGGGTTTCCCGGAACTCAGCGCGTCGACTTCTTCTCATTTTGAAACAAGTATACAACTTTCAAAAATATAGAAAAGGTAATGTTGCATTAAATTGAAATGAAGATGCACGGGATTTTCACTGCCAGGCTTCTTTGCTTCACGAGACCTTTTAGAGTTTGAGTACGAAGTAAAAGGAAGAAAGAATGTGAAAGTGGTGGTGACACAAGCAAAGCGGGAGGCATGGGATTTGAAAATAGAACACCGAGCTCCAACAAAATCCGGGTTGGTTGGTTGTTTATTGCGCAGTTCCGGAGTTTAAGGATTCTTTTACGAAAGCGACCCAACCCAGCCGGGTTAGCTACCTGCCATAGCAGGCAGGCCAAGGCCACGATTCATTGTGTGCAAGCGGGCAGATTCAAAATCCCTCGGGATGGAACCCTGATCCTGGTCGTTGTCGATGATACCGACCAATCCTTTTGTGACGTTATATGTGCTGCGCCGCTAACGAACGGATTTAGAAAGTCCTTCGGATGCGTCGGTAATCGAAGATGGGCAGCCCCCGCCCGTATCTTGATACGTGTACTTAACATATTGTAGTAAAGAAACAGAGACAAAGGAATTTCAAATTCACCTGGCATATCAGCCTTACCTAATGTCTTATTTGGTCTTGGCAGCCATCGATTTGAGAGTGTTTGATGACGTAAGCCATTGTCTCCCCTGCAACACATAGATGGTTATGCACAGAACAAACTCAATTTGCTCTACATTAAAACCTGTTATAGCGCCTTTCTGATATGTGAGGGCACGTGGGTACATAAAGGCATACTGTTTATAATATTGTGAAACCAGCTAGGCGCCTACTTCTTCCCAGAGGTGTCTCTCTGTATTTGACATCCCACGCAAAGTTTAGCACTGCGAAAAACGAGAGTCAGCAAGTCCTCTTCGGCAAATCTTGAAGGATTTAAGAGCATGGGTTTGAGACAACACCCTTCCCTAAACGAGACACGCCTCCTAGGTAGTAGTCGGGAACGAGAACGCAACATATAACAGTACTCACAGTCACAGGTTTTGGGCCGGGATTCGTGTAGCTTGTGGGAATGGGCCAGTAAAGGTTGATCAAGATACCCGGGTCGGACGCCTATAACAAAAATGATTAGTGATCAGTTGAGATATCGCGGATCGTCATCGAGAATTCTTACCGAGTAAGCGCCCGGAAGCGACACGCCGGAGAAGGTCTTGGTCCCGCTGCCGGAGACGTAGAGCTGGGCGCAGCCCTGATAGAACTGTACGGGAGGTCAGCATCCGGTCTCCTGATCATGTGTCATATCGCCATCCTACCTGAGCTCCGCCGGTGCTGCCTGCGGAGTGAAGAGCGATGTGCTCAACACGCAGCAAATAATAACCCGGAGCAACGCAGGTTGGGATCTTCACGCTCACTGTCTGCAAACCGTTCGACGCCCAGTTCAGACCAGTTGAGTTGACTGTGGGATGTTCCTCGTAGATCTTGAACCACACGGCGCCATCGCCGTTGAATGTCTCGGCGGTCTGGCCCGATGGAGCCTTGGCCATGTAGAATTGCAGGGGACCCGGGTGCTGGATACCGCCGTCAACGCGGAAGCCAACGGTGTCGCCAGCATTGACATTCTTGGTCTTGGCACCGTTGTTACCCGGCACCAACTCGTAGCATCGGATCTGAGAGTCGGTCACATCCTGGACTGGGCCGTGGGAGTAGTGGTTGGTCGTCTCACGGATGAAAGTCCAATCAGCCTCCGTGACGCCATTGTAGATCAATCCGGGCTAGATGGCCAAGGTCAGAACTACTTCGCTATCTTAAGGCACCTTGCACCTACGAATGTGTCTACGAAGACGTTAGCCTATTCTGGTCTTAGTCGAACGGCACTGAGATGTTCACTCACAGTGGGCCTGGGCGGCGCCCAGTAGCGCAAGAGTAAACAAGCCCTTCATCTTGATGCAGGTGAGTAGTATCTAGGCTTTCCGGATCAGCTATGACTTACACCAATGATCTAGATACATGCTTCTCATGAGGAATGATCAGCGCTTTTATATGTAGGCATAGCCAGGGGCTGCCCGCACGTTCGACATTAGACCGGGTACATGGACTTAGCTTCTTGCTACTCTTCAACGAATGTCAGTACTAGCGGATTCGCCTAGGCATGATTTTTATCTGGGCTGCAGGAGGTGACAGGCCAAGCCGGCAGCGAAAATTTCCCCAGGAATTTGGGCAGACGACAATTCGGACATGGAGCAGGTGAATGGTAACATCTGGTGTAACCCTGGACGATGGAAAACTTGGCTCCGACCAGTTGTGCCTGACGCGGATATTAACATGATGCACCTCTGCAAGACCACATCACCATCCTCCAGCCTCGTGACTGCAGATAGATCCACTAAGCGTCTCGCCCGGGAACCTCTTTGCTTCAAGCGTAGAGCAACAGCCAGTTCGAACAGTCCGTCAATACTCGTCAAGCTGTTTCGTTATGTCCAGGATTGGCCGATGCTCCTGGATGACCGGTAACTCGGCCTTCGATCCGAGTACGTTTTTGACGAAAACCAGCTTATTTATACTAATCTGAGCCCTGACACTCGAGTCTGCATGGAAGTCGACAAGTCAAAGCGCACGACCCGGAGCCTCATCCCGCTCTCAAAGAGGATAGCGTGTTTAGCTTGCGCGCCAAGTCCTCCATTTGGTAAACGCACGGGAGATGTCCAAATACAGAATATCACAGCCAAGTGATGTCCCACTAGTTTTTTGCACCTATCATGTGAGAATGAGACACCTGTCGGGTTACCGGGGACGGCCATCCGTTAGATGGAAAAAGAGACGAAGTCTTATCTAATTGCTCCTTCATAGAGTAAGATAAAGTTAACTGGAAACCGCAGGCCGGCATGATGACCTCTCTATGGGATAGAAATTGTTTTCTTGAACTTGGCTCTTCTAACATTAATATTGTGAGCTTCATACTCAAAACTATAGGATTTTTTTTTTTTTTTTTCAATTGTCTACATGAGCCGTTTCAACGTGATATCTTCTTTGGAAAATAACCAACACCATGCCCTCAGCTACCGCCACCCCTTTCCATCATCCCTAAACCCGTCACATACCAAATATCGATGGCGAAGAAAAGTTGATAAAGCTAGAAGTGCTGCAGCACCCACAATGACCCCAAGACCGCGGCAGGTAATGATTTGAAAATTGTATGTATATCGTCGACGTTGTTGAGGACTGACGGGCCGTCTCGATTCTCGTTCGTCCTGGCCCAAACGGTCCCCATCGCTTACATCATGATGAAGGAGGAGGCGGCCCATCTCTTCTAACTCATGGATGCGCTCGTCGCGTTCATCTGCTGGCCCTTCCGGCCAGCGCCCGAAGACTTCCCAGAATTCCATCGCGCGGATAATAGAGGGCTGTTGGTGTAGTAAAAGTACTGGTGGGGGTATGTTCAATAATCCTCTACCTGTTGGTAAAAAGGGTACATCTCGTCTGCGTGGCTGTTGATCGGCATGTACCCCGAAGGCCATGGGCAATGGTCCCGATATTATCCATGTCTGACCGGTATCAGTCAGGAGCACTCGAACCAGTTTAACAAAGAAGCCGAATTGCAATATGTATAATGCAAGTACATCGTAAAGTATGGTGCTGCAGGTCGTCGGTCCGCAGTGCGTCTGTCTTACTGATTGGCTTGGCCTGGGTGATTAAGGGTGCTGTTAGTTTAACTTTCGTCGTAACTCTTTGGGATTACAACAAACCTTCGCTAAGACAGCTAGGAGGAGCACAGACTCAAACCAAGAACAAACACAAGACAAAATAACATAGGCTTGTCGGCTATTGTAGCAAAGTGGCGCTACACTAGGTCATCATTAGGTATGCTACGCAAGCCTTAGTAGCAACTTTTCTGATCTCTACTGAGAACTTCTCCTATTCAATAGAAGTAACGTAGTTAGTCAAGTAAGGAAGACTAAGCAAAAGTAAGTAAGTTGATTATTTCAGTAGCAAATAAGTTCATCCGAGTCATTTTAATACAGATCACCTCTCTTTTTCTGAGTTACTGTGAAATAAAGGCTCATATAGGCCGGTCTCTACGACCTGATCCATACCGGCCTTGTGTAATTAGGTATATGTAGGTGAGTGTCCGGTCCGTTAGGTCTTGAGACTAAAATATGATGTTTTCATTCTGTACACCTTATACCTATACATCCGAAACTCCCACCTTCCTTGTCATACTTGCCTAAAACAAGCCTCGATCTAATATTCGACTGTTCATTCCTTTATTAGACATTCTGTAAAGCAAAATGACCCTAGCACCTCATTTCGGCTTACCCCAAGAAACATACGGGTATTGTAAGATATAAACTGGGCGAAGCAAAGCAATCCCATTCGGATCAATTCAATCGATTATAGGCCGACTGCAGTATCGTTAATGAAAGTAGTCGAGGAAGCTATATTATAGACTGGTTTGTGATGTAACCAAGACAAACCTCACGCCCGTAGACCTACCCCTTTACCAATATATTCGATTTACCAATTTGAAAACTCATAATGTGCGACCGTAAAAGCTGTTCATCTCATCTCTTACCTTTGCCGAGTGGAAAAACTGGCCCTGAAGCATTCCATCTTACTGCTATCTTAATTCAGTACCATTATCATGATGGTCTCTACTTAACCAAGACTCTCACGCCATTACTTCTTTTAACAGGTCGAGGTACGAAACAGTCCCTCCCCACATCTACATCAGTTCGATCTGTATCATAGATTTCGAAGCTGAAACGCCGGAAGAGAGTAGCAAGACCGATGAACAGTTCTGCATATGCCAGCTGCATGCCCACGCAAGATCTCGTTCCGCGCCCAAATGCCACCATGTATCGTGACAGCCGGCGACCGTCAGATGACCGAGGGTTCCCCAGCCATCGTTCGGGCCTGTACTCGAAGCTGTTTGGGAAGATATTCTCGTCATGGGAAACGTCATAGATACTCATGCTAATTATGGTTCCCTTCGGAATCACGAAATCTCCGTACACAATATCGTGGTCATGTAAACGAGGGATACGCTGTGCAACCCCATAGGAGAGTCTGAGAGCTGGTATCAGAGACGTTAGTAGTTGAAACTCCCGTATTGATCAGATTATACGTACATTCCTCAATACATGCGGTCAAGAATGGTAGTGTTTGTAACACTTCCCAGGATGGTATCTTTTCGGGATCAGGAATGGCCGTGAAAAGCTCGTCACGGATACGGCGGTACGTGAAAGGATTGTTGACAATGTGATAGACGGATATAGTCAACGTGCGCATAGTTGTCTCTAGACCGGCACCTACAAGACCAATGGCTTCGTGATGAAGACGTTCCTGGGTAACCTCCACTCGAGGTATACTGGACCGAATAAGAGAGGCAAAGATAGTATTATGCTTTTCTCTGCTTTCCGAATCATTGATGGCTTCCGACACCTGTGCTAGCATCTCCTACTAATATTTGAGTAAAAGTAGGATATAGGATTACCCTCTTAATATACGTACGTTGTTAAACTTGGTTACACTCTCCATGCGCGGATCTATCCACCCAATGATGGCGTCAGGCATCCAGTTCATCATTGTGGCCAGCCAGGGGAATTGAGTGACCCAATGGACACCATCAAGTAGATCGATAAATGATTTCACGAACGAAGCCTTGAAGTTTGGTTCGCGGATGAAATCGTATCGCCTTTCGAAACAGTATTCGGTGATAATGTCTGTGGTCCAACACCCCCACATCTCGTTGACAACGAGAATACGGTCTGTGTTTTGAAACTCGGTCTTAAGTCGTTCACAGACAACATCCATTTGTTTCTGTATATTCTGAGCGCGTGCAGAGATAGCACGCTTCGAGAAAAATGGATTTAATGCGCCTCGACGAAGACGATGGAGAGTGTGATCTGGGGTGGCAAACGTAGATTTTGGATTGTTGAACCGGTGTTCGAGTTCTTTTCGCTTCGCAGCTACTCTATTAGTGGCATAGAGGATATCATAGAATGAGGCATCTTGAATATGCACTTCGTGCGGAGTGATGCGAACGATGGGCCCTGTCAGCGGGACAAACATATGTCAACCTATAAACCACGCATAACATTGCTCTCATTGCGTACCGTATTTCTCGTGCCATTCACGATATTTGAACATAAACTGACCACCTTCTCCATGAAGAAGGTCATAGTAAGCTTCAACCCATCCTGTCAGAGCTGCTAGTTTCGGACCAGGAACTGATGCGAGGGGGCTGAGATACAGGCGGTAATACCCTAAACCTAGTACGTAGAATATAACAACAGCCGTAGCTAGGCTTGCGATCATATTGACGTTTACAGATTCCCTCACAATATAGCTCGATAATGCGGACGAAGGGATTGTGAAAACACTTTGACCTTGCTGGGTATGGTTTCGAACATTCGTAGGAAAGTTGAAACTATCAGCTTGTCCCCGGATGAAAGCTGAGGGGTAATAATCTTCGAGAGATATAAGAATACATGTGATCCATAGTCTCCTACCCAAGAGTTTGTATAATGGCACCATACCATCTACCGAAAGCATGATCCCTGTTCGGTCGTAGTTTTGTTGTTGCCTAGCTACGAATTCCAGTAATTGTGACAAGTATAGTCGTAGCTATTGTCAAACAGAAATATTAACAAGCTACGGGCTATGTAAGTGCGACGTTTCATATACTGATCCTATTCGTGGAGCCTTTCAATCCGTGTCTGCGGCTTATGGGGTGTATGCCACCGACACCATCCTCACCAATCTTCTGTCCACTTACCCAACGAAGGCCCCTACGACGTCGTAGAATCGGAATTGAGTACAATATGGACTCAATGCTAAGGATTTGCAACGCTAGGGAGGCTTGGGTTTGGGGGCAGAGCCTTAGCTATACCTCTATTCGACGTTACATCCTGAACTTCGCTAACCTCCAAGTCGGGGGCGTTGCATGATGTCACAACAATATCACAACTATATCACCTGGGCCAAGAGATGCAAGAGGGGTCTCACCGAAAATCTAGGGGATGTAGAGGCTTCTGCTTGAGGCTAATGATGTATTCCAACTGCGCTCTCATCGTAGAAATGAGGACCGCAATCGTTTGAGGATTACAGATATCAACGATTCTTCATGCCGTAGCCACTAGCAACCACCTTCTCTAAGCCTGCCACCGCCTTAGATACCATGTACCAACGTATATTAATAGAAGCTTTAGGATCCAGAAATGGAAGCCTCAGTACCACCTGTAACCCACTGAAGTATCAACTAGTAGAAGAATTCAAGTTCATAGGAACGTCATTAGGTGTAAGCTTGTGAAGAGAAGTCAACAAGACAATGTAATTGTACCTTATAGGTAGTTATGAAGAAGATAATGTAACATTGGCGACTTTAAAAAATGGTAAATCTGTGCTACCTATGAATGTAGAGTCCACCCCCTTACCTTCTCTTTTATACAACCCCTCTTTAGATATTATCCAAAGTTACGGTTGGAATTGGTATCATCTTACTTCGTAAGCGAAAAATCTCCCAGCATGAATATTTAAGTTTATAGACCGATGGGTCTATTAATTAGTGCTAGCATAAAGTGCCATCTAACTTTCGACTTTGGATGGTACGTGGAGTACTAGGTCGCAAATCGGAAGTCGAGTCTGACAAAAATGTAAGTGAATGATCAGAAATGAAGAGTAAAGGCAATCTTACCGCTTATTACCACTATCAGTCGTCGTCTTTCTATATTCGTCCTGCTCTTCAGGAGTCATGGCATCCCATATCCTTGCCTTTTGAGAGTTCCTCCGTCGGTAATAGAGATAGGTACCTGGGTATTGCACCACCTATGCATGGTGTAAGCTCTTGAATGCCTAAGGGAATATGAAGGCAAAGAGAATTCAGACTTACAACCATCCAAATACAGATGACTAGTAAACCTGTATTTGCCTTGTAATATCGCGGTGCGTCCCCCGGTTGATAGACTATGAATAATCTAATCAGTAATGAAAGCTTTTTACGGGGAAGAAGCCAGGAGAAGAAAAAAAGGGGTGACTGACCATTTGCCCCGATAATTGCGCTGACTTGAACCCATATATTATAGATCCTATAGTTGAGTTAGAACTACTACAAGTATGAAGATAGCTGTGTACGAACGCCGCAGAAACCGTCCTCTGTTGGACCGATCCGGCATTTCGGCTTGTCCAAGCGACTTGTATGGGGTGAGTACTGTAATCATGGTCAGCTCCGTTCTCGATCAGCCCTTAGTTTCGGTACTTACTATGGAAACGATAATA
This sequence comes from Xylaria flabelliformis, assembly GCA_007182795.1. Classification (NCBI taxonomy): domain Eukaryota; kingdom Fungi; phylum Ascomycota; class Sordariomycetes; order Xylariales; family Xylariaceae; genus Xylaria; species Xylaria flabelliformis. The sequence goes on from VFLP01000038.1 coordinate 243,025, forward strand.
GAACCGTCGCGATTGCGAAATATGACCAAGGAGCGATAGGATTCGGCAGCGCGATTAAAGCCGCAAAATTAGGGAGGAGCCAGAGATCTTCTGCCATCGCCACTAGACTCCTGTTTTCAACCAACTCGCTGACTGCCGTAATGAGCAACATGGTGATAGAAGAAGCAACAACATTTGGTATCGACAGCAGGTTGCTTTGGATGACGTTGAACCCCAGGCCCCGAAACGATAGTGTCAGATATTGGCTGACTGGATACTTTGGTATGCCAAACAGCAATCCTAAAGCATATAGCGGCCACATATCGTAATCCTTTGCGCATTTCCAAATCTGCCCGACAGTAAGACCTTGTCTATTATGCATCCCCGCCTTCCCGGGGTCATCCCGGATTACTGAACATACAGTTAATAAAGTGATAAACAGTCAGGCGTGTCCAAACTGGCAGGCTTACCGGAGTTGACGATAATCTTGACTTCTCTGTCGGTGAAGTATCCTTTGGGGTTCCACCAGCTCTTTGTCTTAGCTGGACTCTGTGGCATGAAGAAGAAGGAGGCAAGTCCAACCAAGACTGAAGAAATCAGTATCTCCCACGTCGAGAATTTCGTGCTGACTTACAGGTTGCAAGGCCCCTAAGCATAGTTATTAGCAATGACTAACTCATCCATAGAGGGCCTCACTTACTCGACAAGGAACAACCATCGCCAGCCTGCATACCCTAGAACACCGCGAAGTGATAAAAGACCGACAGCAGCGAAGCCGACGCCAATTTCGACTTGAAATGAGTACATCAGTAAGCCGCTGCAAGAATCTCAATATGAAACATCAATCTCACCTAATTGCGCAGACGTCCAAAACCAAGCCAACCTAATGGGAAGCTGCGCGAATGAGTTAAGTTACACGAAGAGGCGAATTAAGATGGGTAGGCTTACCCTTTTACCAGTATACCAGTAACTCAGATACAGGATCATATCGCTATTATCCATTAGAGACCGTCGGTTCCCTACTCGTAAGTAGGCTTACGGGATGAATCCGCCTTGAAATACAGCACTGATAAGTTTCGGTAAGCGAGGGCTTGCATAACTAGGTAGTTATAATCTAACTTACACAAGAAATCTGGTAGCCAAGAATGAAGCTCGACCTTGAAGGAAGAACTGGGCACCTGAAATGAAGCTAAATATGCAAATCTGAATCGGGATCCATAGGTCTGGGCCAAGACTAAACCGAAACTGAGTCAGTATTTTTCTTCACTACTGTCTTTGGAGGACCCAACTGACCGTTTCGAGATCAACTGTGATGGAAGCTCAGCAAGTAGGAATCCGATCTTAGACAGCGTTTGGCCAAGATTCTACCCCCCGTTAGAACGATACGAAACTTAATTAATAACTAAAGAAGTGGTGACTGTCACTCACATAGTCGGCAGTGGTGAGGCCAAGGTCGTCGAGCAAATTGTCTGAAACCGCATTGGAGATGTTGCCTCGATCGATGTCCAGAGCGGCAAACATCACACAAACCCAGACCTGATCAAAGTCAAATCTGTTACTGATTATTGTTTTCCTTCTGCACTCGTGCGCTTACCATTATCTTCCAATCGACCTTGTGTCTCACTGCGTTCTCTTCCCTGTACGTCCAACGGAAAGAAGGGTCAAAAGCAGAATAGTTCTCCCATTGTGGGTGGATGTATAGAGCTTTGTACTCTTCTACGTTCTCGGAATCCCAAATACTGGGTTGTGTTGCAGTCTTGATCCAAATTAGTCAAAGAAAATTTGGCTTAGCCTAGAGACTTTACATACTGCATCGAGATCAAACCTGCCATTCTTCGGGCCCTTTCGAATTCTGAAGAGGCGCAACAGAGCATCGCCTAATGCTGATTCCATCCGCTCAGTGCCTTCGGCCGCTAGGGCCGGCGCAAGAGGGGGATTCGGGCCTCCAACATGTTTACTTTCGATGCTTTCCTGGGACCTTGACTTCCTCGGCTCTGAATTTGAATCAGAATCATTGGGCGACGAAACACCGGCTGGTTGTTGAGTAGACATAACGCTACAACTATTCGACACGGTATTAGCTTATTGCGCTAAACATGTCGCACAAGAAATGACCACCTCAGTATATCAACAACGGTATAAATATGTTTATTGTTGGCCCAAGCGACTGGGGCAAAAAACACTCAGCTTAAGATTGCGACATTGTCTTCGGACCACAAATGACCCATGTACATCAATCACGCCATCATGCATCAATATACATCATGGCCTAAAGCGATTTCATCGTATTTTACACACGTCGTAGATAACGAAAACAGAAAGTTTAACATTGAGTCTGGAAGTTTTAAGAGACGGTCGTACAGGCAGAAAATGCCCTGGTTTGGGTGTTGTAGAAAAGTCACCTTCTAAGGCATTTCCGACACGCTGAGCTATAGTCCAGCGTAGGAGTTATGTATCTCGTCTATCGATTCCTCCACCATCAACCTCGCATGAGAACCAGCGTCTGGCTCGTGCGTTACTGTCTCCTAAGCGCCAAGAAGCCTCGAAGGTGCGCTAATGTGATTCGGCCTTTCAAGGGGGGCAGGACGCCGTAGGCTTGCCACAGATGATACAGCACTGTGATTTCTGTATGTATAGTGAGAATGGTAGGCTCAAGAAGGTAGATGTTTCGAGACCTCCGAGACTCCTTCGGTTCGACATAGCTTGCTTATCATCAGCTTTCTGCTAATGGGCCTGGTTAAGACAAACCCGCCTCAATCATCAAGGTTGATAATAATGCTGAAAATGAGCGCCCATGACTTATAAGTAGTTATAGTCAAGGCATGAATGAACTCTTCTAATAGCCGAATGCAACAGAGCGATTCTTCTTAACCTATTGGTAAGAACAACTTGAAGGATGCCGTCTTTCGTTGACGCCAAGCGACTTGCGTAGGATATGGGGAGTCGAGGTAGTCTCTAAATAGATAAAGGTCAGAGGTAGTGTAATGGTTACACAGCCACAACTGTTCGGTATTACGTAAGGGAAGAAACTCCTTAATTCTGTGTATGTAGCAGAATCTGGTTAGAGCATAAATCCGGTGTCGAATTATTCCGCGGCGTCCAGTAATAATTCTAGCATCGTTACCTAGCAATTTGAAATATCTTTATTTCGGAGCCAACCCACTCAATATTCTGTGAAACATGTGTGCTGTACGCCATTTACGGATATAGGTTTGCCTATTATTGAAGAGTTATCTAACACTAAAATACTTTACACCTTTCCTCCATTTTTAGAAATAATCCAGGATAGACTGCTGAGATAATATGCGTTGTTTCCGAAAAGCTGTTCTGTGGACTATGCACCAGGCATCTGAATAGTATGAACATCTCACGACTGCTTGACAAGTGCCTTTTGCATTACGCTTAACCCCCGCCTATCCCTTGATTTACATGTTGCATAGTTACGAACCTGTGCCTTAGATATCTCAGAGACAATAGGCTCAGCGACCCCATACTGCTACTTTCTTGCGGAGGAAGAACCGATGTACGGTCACGGCGATTCAACTGCGCGTAACATCTATACACGTCGAGAGGACGCAACTTAGGATTCTTCATTTCTATAGGGGGCGATCAATTGTAACTCATTTAGTGTGAAAATACGCCCTCGTCAACGTTGAAAATAATCCATGTGTCGAAAGGACGTGACTCATCAATGGTGGTATTTGGAAGTTTGAGGTATCGTTTCCTAAATATTAGCATTACTTAATTTAGACAAATATGTGATCTACTGGTCTAGATGATTATATGCCGGCCTATAAACTGATTAGAAGGTTAATTAATCATTGGCCTGGATATTGGATACAAGATCTCGATTGTAAGCGACTCTCTCGAACATTTGTTAATTTGAGTGAAAGGACCGTTCCATTTTGTGGACGATAGATTCTGGTCCGTAATGTACAATAGGTTTAACAATCGGATGTAAAACAGACTATGTACGTATCATATTTAGAAACTGACTTTAAGTTCCGCTAGTCTTCTGCCGTCGTCGAGGGTGGCAAGACCCTTCATATGAACGTCACAAAGATCCGAGTGACTACACATGCCTGGTTCTAGTGAACGGTCACCAGCACCATACAGATATGGCCTACGAATCGGAATCCCTGGCTGTGGAAAATGGAGCCACGACGGCCTTTATCATGCGCCGGAATTCTTCCGTCCGTCAATAGAGGCATGCTTGCCCGCAAAGGCATCGTCCAGGGTCTTCCAGCAAATGACTCTGGTAGGCGCAAAAGCTCTCACCATGCTTCAGCCAGTCATACCCACGGCCAGAGTCACCGCCATCACACATCCGGAGAACATCACGGGAATTCTAACATGACCAACGCTTAAAAATGATGCTACCTAACTCTATACCGCATCACACGACGAATCCGTAACAGCGCTATTCCGAGCCCTCCGAGTTGACTCCGACCAATAGATGCACTGTAAAGCTTGGGTTGATTTCTTCTATCAATCTGCCAATTCAACCTAACATTTATATCGTAACCTTAATGGCGTGTTCAGTTTCATACGATCACAATATGCAAGAGAAAAGGGGGATTGGAGGCTTTTGATAGATCGACGATGAGCTGAACGCTTCGGCAGCCTGCTTTGCAAATACATTCATGTTATCTTCATCAGTAACGAATGAGTGAGGAGCTGCGTAGGGTGGGCCGATATCAAGAAGTTCTGATATTTGTTGTAATCTTTAAGACCCGTCTCTAGAGTAGATTCACGACCGGGAATAGTCGCCCACCGAAAATGCAGTTTGCCTGACTAGAAAAGAGAAGTAAAATGCGATACTGTTGTAATTCTAGTTGCGTAGCCTGCAGTTCGATATTATCCGCATACAAATGGAACGCTAGGTTGTTTTGTATCTTTTGGTAGAATACAAGTACCATTCAAGCGAGAGAAGGGGCGTGTGCATTGACTATTAAACACTCCTAGCATGCCGTTCAGCTCTCTCAGTATCTATAAATGGATGTAAGTACTTGTCAGAGTTTTGCCTGTATATACGAAGACGCATATGCAAGTATAAGGCGTGGCATTTGTGGTTTTATTATAGCGTTCTTACAAACAGCCGCCCATTCGTTTTAGTGGTGACAGATGTGCAAGTTTCATGGTCCAATTTCTGTACAAGCTTAAATATAGTTATCTTAACTGGATGGTCATAAGCATTTAGTAGCCAAGAACGCTTTTATTTAATACTCGCATAAAAAAAATCATAAACTGCAGATATTAAATTAGTGGCTAACGCCCGCATTTGCGAGATACTAGAAATACTGATCTACGGATTAGACGGAATGTTCCGAATAGTCCTCAAGACCAGACTTAGGCGGGGTCGACAAGAAAGCCTTTCAAACATAGAATAAATCTTACCTTGGCGAGTGCCAACTCATGATACCGAAGTAAGACCATGAACAAATGTCTGGTTGACGTGTCAATGAGATACCATTGAGCAGAAGATATAACACACGTATTACACCGCGGAAGGATGTGGACGCAAGAACATTCATGCATCAAAAGTTCTCCAATGAAGAGAAATGCAGGAGAGTTTGCCTTGTGAGATCGGCTGCAATATGCATATTAGTAGGGAATCCTGGCCCGTGTGCAGTGTCCTTTATTCGATGGGTTATTACCATTGCGTTTCATAGGCATAGGCTTCGAACCATTTTAATAAAAAGTAAAAGTTGGAGGAGACTTGGCTGGCTTACTATGCATATTATTTGAAGGGGGGGATCAGCCTCTACATGACAAGAATAAAAAAGATGATGACATCTTCACGAGTGATGGTGAGGCAGTTTTTGATGCAGTCAGATCAGTTCTCTTCGTTTGAATGATGGTCGCCTGGTAGCTATAGATACCCCAGGGATCTACAAGAACTAACCGAGGCGGGGGACAAGAATTGCTCGGTGTTGTTCCAGGTTAACATACGTGGGCGTTTCATGCATATGCCTATGAATGACTGCATAGAGAGGGGTACTAGCGACCGATCCTACTCAGTCATGAAGTGATGTTTTAAGTTGACCAGCGGTGTACCTTTGTCCATTCACAAGCTCTCGAGAATGGTCAGATAGGAGCAAAATTTCCGGGGCTTTAATCAGACAACTATTGAATTGTTGCTTGATGTATTGCGTATCCAGGTGATAAACTATCTAGTAAAACAGCTCTTTGACATAGCCATTAACTGGTGTTACCGAGCTGAATTGAGTTCCTATCTTCCACGTTTGTTCTATTGTCCCCCCTTCCAGCCTCCGAGAGCCAGAGAAATGGCTCTAAAGATTCGGTTGGAATCGAGGGCTTAGCCGTATACGCTCTCCGTATTTCATTATTAGCCAGGTCAGAGGCACAGTCGCCAACGCAATAAATGCCAATAGGGTATTTCCCCAACCTAGGCCTAACCTATCGTATAGGGGCTGGCCTGCCAAGGGTAGCACAACCCCAAACACAGACCTGACAACCGTGTTCGCCGCAAGAGCACTGGCAGCATAGACGGTAAAAGCGTCAATCAAGTATGATTGAATAGGTATCCACACGAGATTGATACCTATTCCGATAAAAGAGGTTCCTATGATGGGGACTATCCAGTGAATCTTGTATTGTGCCGTCCATCCGTACCAGATTAGCCCGGCGGGAATTAGGAGAACGCCGAGGAGCATAGGGGTGAGTCGACTCTCTGGTTTTATTTCTCCACCTTTCGCCTCCCTTTTCGCGATATAATCTGACGTCAAGCCATTACCGATGAGAGAAATCAAGAAGCCAATGCCGAGACCGAGGTAAGCTAGTCCAGCAGGACCTGCTTGGAAGTGGTACTGGCCCTCAAATACGAATATAAACGTTGTGAACAAGAGGTACAGAAAGCCGTAGACAACAGCCAATTGTAGCGATAAGATTAAGACGATTGGTGACCTGACCAACATTTTCAACGGGCGGACTATCGACTTGCGAACTAGCTCTTTGGGTGTGCTCCTTGTGGATCCGGCCGCAACATACGTCTTGCTTCCATCCCCCTTTTGAAGGCGTGCTGCTTTCCGTGCAAGCAATACTGAATGATATGTCTCGGGAATCAAGAGGTAGAGGAATGTCAGAACACCGCTCTGGAGAAGAGTAAGAGAAAAATCATCAGCACGACGTCCACAGCGCGAGAAGAAAAAGTCTACATACCAAGATGGCAATGACCCAAAACAGCCAACGCCAACCAACGTTTTGGGCTATATAGCCCCCAGCCACAGGTCCAATCACGGGCCCCTAAATCAGTCAGACAACTATAAAGCCAATGCGTCGTTCATAAGGTTATGCGGCACGCACCAACAGTGGACCTAGTTGCCAACCGCTCAAAGCTCGCCCCCTTTTCTCCGGCGGTACCAAATCACCAATCATACCGCCTCCAAGAACCAGGGGAACGCATCCTGCCAGACCCTGGAATATCCGGAAGACAAGGAATAGCGCAATACCGTTGCTAACTGCGCACACGATGGTGCAAATAAGAAATAGGAGGTTGGCCGCGTTCATGACAACATTGCGCCCGTATAGCTCGCTCAGCGGCGCAGTCACTAGCGGGCCTATAGCGAAAGGCACTATGTACGCCGACACGACGAAGCTCGCTAAGGAGCTGCTCTCGCTGTGAAACTCGCTCAGAAGTAAGGGCACTCCTGGAGCGAATATGGTCGGCACCAGGGAAACGTTGAAGGTCACCGCCGACACGAGGACAATGATGAACGTCTTGCGGGTCGACGACCAATTTAAGGGGTAGGCTGGGTCATTGGGCCCTTCCCAATCGACGATGACTTCATTGGAATCCGTAGGGCTATCAACGAGGAGCCCCTTTTCGAGCTGGTAAACTTGTGCGTCGACATCGCTGGGATGCGACAGAGGGGCCTTAACTGGCGGTGTGGGCTCGGACACGGGCATCATTGTGAAAAGGGGTCCGTCCGAAGGGAAAAGGGGCTTGGAGGAAATAAAGGAGTACAGGTTTGAGACACTTCCAACACTAACAACGATACCATAATTTATACGCCCAAGATCGGCGGAGCTTTGGAAAGTCGGGTATAAAACCCTTATATCCACCAATGCTGTGCGGAAGACCAAAAGCATACGGTTATTGAAGCGTTGTGATTAATCATGCATATACACCGTGGGCATAGCGGCACGACTAGCCCCAGCTTGTCGCTCGTCGAGGGGTTTGACGCACAACCAATCTTTTCATGGAGTTAATAACGCTGAACACCGCAATATAGAGAAATGCGTACCCTATATTCAAGAAAATATCGGTGCATGAGACTCGCCAAGACTCGCTTTTCATTTTTCATGACGCTTCATCTTTGTTCGCGAGGGTTGAGACTGAGATAAGAGAAGCGGAGTCACTGAGCTTGTGCCGGATAAAAACTCCGGATAACGGGGAAAATGTCTCAACATGCTATCTAGCATTGTTCTTTTTGCGTTGTTGGCCCCGAGAGAAGGGATGGGATAAGTTTATAGCTATTATGTCTCATTTGCACCAATAGTGGAGGATCACCGTATTTGACCGCCAATTCTGCTCAATTCTGCTCGTGTTAAGTAAGCGGGTTTATTGGATTGTAAGAGGTTTGCAGCTATCGATACAAACTTATTGCATACATGTTTATGTAGCGCCTTTTGCGGTTAAAATGAGACAGAGGTATGCAAGGTCTGATTATATAAACTCGATGCTTGGGTTTCTTCCCTTCACAGAAAATAGAACAACTCCGCCGTATTACCTTGCTAGATGATTGGCTGTTAAACACTGATCTTAACTATTAATATAGCCATCACTATTGCTTATTTTGTAAGCAAGACTGATTTATTATGAGTTCTTCTTCGGTAATTAGAGGAGATCATGTTTTGCTGGTTACAGCGCTTTCGTGCCAACAATGTCAACATGGTGCGACGATGCGAGGCTCATCCCTGATAGTGCTCGAAAACTAGACAGCTCACGTGCCTACGCGTAAGCATGAGTTTATTCCGTGATTTCCTGCACCTATTCGGAAAAGAAAACTGACCGACTTAAGCCTATAATTAGTGCTTGGTTACTGGACGACCTCTGTATGATTACAGACTTCTATATCCAGGATATGAGGCCATAGGCGGTTATGCCAAGTTCTCGGTCAGGGAGGGCCAGTGTACCAGTGAAGTTGGTGGCCACGTATGCTCTTGGTTGCCGTGGCGTGATCCCAAGTTACGCTTAGAGATGCGTCAATATTAGGCGGCTTTAGACGCCTCGTTGTCTAGGTTGAGGGACCCAGACGCACGAAGCTGTCATGCAGGCTTGAGGTGCTCTTTGGTTCCAGGTAGTCCGCGGACCAGCAGCTCAAAATCGAATCTCCAGAGACGAAGTGTAGGCAAGCAGAGGAGGCCTCAAGCTATGAGAGGCCAATAAACAGGGCCACCCCATAGAACGCAGATGTAATATTACTCACTAGAAATCGCGCACGGGACAGTTAAAAAATGAGTTCGTGGAGCTTGTTTTATCACAGAGAAACATAGGTTGGGGGCCAAATCGACTCTGAAAACCCTCCGGTCAGGCAGTAGTTGGGGGCCAGAAAGAAGTCAGGAGATAATCGCTTCCAACTCAGCTGCTTTTGCTGGCTGAGGATAGACGAAAAGACAAGGGAAATTTTCCAAGATGACGTGTTAGTACCCTTGATATTATGTTTCTTTGGCAATGAGAAATAGCAAGGCCGGGTGCACCACTCTCTGCTAGTATTGTGACACAAGGCGTAGACGAACTAAGCTAATAAAGACTATGACCCGTATGGGTGTCGAAATCCATGCTCTGGCCATCTCTCTGTCCCTGATACCTAATTCTAATACTGGTCGTCAGTCTCGAAAGGATCGAGGGAGGTTACGTTTACGTGCTTTGTACCACTTTGCAGCCTGCTCATAGAAACGACGGGGCATGTTGGCGGTGAGACGGCAAAGATGGAATGGAGACAAGTCTCACCGAGAGACTAGATACAGGCCTCGTTCATACACTATGCAATGTTCGTTAGGATTAGACGTGAGTAGCTCGATATGGGCGCTATCTCTTACCATCGATGTTATTGACGATGGCGAAAACAATTGTAAGAGCGTATATTGTTTAGGCTGGTCGTTTAATTTGGAAAGATTTTATGTATTTAGTAGTAACTTATAATATTGTATCTTTTGATTATTGAAGATCTTGTGTTTCTTTTGGGAACGAACTTGACAGTTTAGCAAGCTGGTTCTGGCCAAGGCCGACTTCATCCTGCATGCATGCAAGCTGCATGTACATGTCGGCTATCTCACCTACATATCCCGCCTGCAACTCCACTGTGTGTGGTACCTGAATTTTTTTTAGTTTCCTTCCCGACACAATTTCCGACAACAACAAGTTCAAGTACGAGGCTTAGCGATATTCTTGAGTATTGTAGTAGAAGAAGTAGTACGAAAAATGACTGTTTTCTCCTGCCTGGAGGTAGTCTAATAATGCGGCAACTGAGACTAACCCTAGTCGGGTGACATGTACTCTAATTGTCCCGGCTTGAGACATGACCTCAGCACAGGTCAACAGATCCTCTAACAGAACACAGGACCATATTCCCCGGCACACTGAGGTATACATCTACATCAATAACAAACCGAATTTCTTGCTTTTGCCATACGACACTATATTGGGGCCAGGTAGACTTGCTTGTTGCTGTTGAAGCAGGCTTGAAAAGCCACAATGCTGTGCCCCGCCCAGCCCCCATTCCTCCTACACAAGGCGATCATTTTCGGGTTAGGCGTGGCCTCCCAAGCTTGAGGCTCGTGATGCACTAGATACTGGGATCCTTGTGCCTGTCATCCTCGACGAACGCCCTCTCCACCTCAGCACCGTCGGGAGGCCTTTCGACGGGATATGCATGTCACCATACATATAGTCCGCATGCCGCCCGAGCCTCTCGTTGGTTCTGTCGTCTATATCACCCCTACTAGCTTCACGCATCCATCTTATACAGACCCAATCAACTACCAATATCTTCACTCACTACTTTTCAGCTATTCAGCTTTACACCAATAGTCCCTGGTCGTCGCCCTATCTCCTTGCCGCCCTCTGATAGAAGGGTTATTCTATCGTTCCTGCTCCATGCCTGACTACGATTACATCAAGGTCTCCACCACGTCGGGCGAGCCTCGCTTCGCGCGCTCGCATTCATTCTCTCACCATCACCGACCGCGCCATTTCCGACCAAGATGTCCCGACAACTGTGCCTGCGTCTCGTCGGAAGACTGGAACAGCCTGACTGAGCGGGAGCGAAACACCCGCTCTGCCAACGAGACGCTGACGCGCGAGAACCAAACACTCAAAACCGACATTCGTGCTATGATAAAAGAAAACCGCCGTCTGCAGGGTACCAATCGAGACCAGCAAGACGAGATCGAATCACTGAAGGCTCACCATTTGCGCGAAGAGGACAACGCAGGGAAGTTCCGGCGCAGGATGGCAGCCCTAAAAGCGGAGATCGACAGCAAGGATGTCGCCCTGCATGAGCTTAAAAAAGACAAAGATCTCGCGGACATCCGAGTCCGCGAGCTTTCGCAGACCGTCACGGACCAGTCCACCGAAGTCACCCAGCTCAAGGACGAGATCTCTCTGCTTCGTCGCATTCATAACAAGGACCAGTACGACCTGGGCGTCCGCACGGAGGAGGTCAGAGAGGCTTGGAGCCTGGTGCGAGATCTACAACGGCAACTTCGCAAATGTCGTGACCCGTTTTCATTTCGTCGCCGATGGGACTTTGCTTGAATCAATACTGGATGTTTAGGATATGGTGAATGTTTTGCATACAGATTTTCGGGCGCGGGTTTGGCGTTACTAGGTTACATTTCCCCAAGTTGCGGGGGCTTTCAGGGACAGGGAACATCATCGCAGGATCATTGTAGCAACATGGGTTCGGGCTGGCTGTGCGGCTTATTTCTCTCTTTCAGGAACAGTTCTACGTTATGGCAACATTTACACTGATGGGTTAACTAGGGACTGGATTTGGAGGGAATACCCCGCATGTTTTTTTACTTGTGTTACTAGGCATTTCCGCCATTCTCTTTCATTTGTTCTACATGAAATGACGTGAACGAATCTACTATGTATTATCAGATACCCCCTGTAGTTAAAGAATTTGAGATAACTACTTATTTCCTCTTAATTTATTCATAGCATTCTGCTATCTAGAAGAGCGTATCTCATGAGCTAATCCGTTGCCGTTGTGTGGCGCGTGAGAGGACTGTAAGTGAGTACCTTGTATCATGTGCACCCTATCAATTATACTTAGCTCAGCTCGTGGTGGCGGTCGCTTGACCCACTGCACTAGACCCAACCACACCCAAATGTGTAAAATCATCTTGTATTCAGTCGAGTCATTACTAAGGCTGAAGGCAATAAGGAACATAGGTATAATAAAAAGACAAAAGAAATGAAGGCTGTTGTGTTGACGCGTGCGTGATCAACGCCAAAACGCATTCTGAGGTGCTAATTTCGTCGTTGTCGCCACCAGGGCTGAATCTACAGCACCATGTGCTGACCAGCGCTATAACATATTAATAATCGGAAGACGCGCGGCTTCGCGACATAGTAGATTAATAAGAATTTAACGGCAATGTTTGTGGGAGCGAATAAAGAGGTAATGATGGGTCAAACTGTATGGTACTTTGTGGAAGTGTATAGTGCAAGGGTTGTTTTATCTGAGTAACGGTCGGGTCCATAGTATAAGAATACTGCGGTTAGCCGCAATGCATGTCAACTCCTAGTTCAAATAGCATGGGTTGTACATGTATTCTAGCGCATCATTGTAGATAACGGCTTTCAAAATACACTTATATTTCTTTACTACACTTCTAAGGTGGAATAGTAGGCTATTTCTGCGCCTTGCTCCAACTGATTCTTAGTTCAACTCACCCGGCCGAGTCGAGTTTTGTCATCTAAGCAAAGTGCAATTCAGGCTTTGAAGTTTGGCTTGCCTGCCCAGGTAGTACCCAGCAGTGAACGGGAACGGCCGCTTCCACGGTGGTACGAACTGCGATCGACATTTTCGATGTCGGTTGTGGCGTAGAACTTTGCGATATCCAGCTCACTCAATGCAGTGGATAGTATAGGCTCACTATGTATATTTGGTATATAAATAGCTTCTATAACTTGCTATCGAATTGAATCAAATCCTTCTATAGTATTAACTAAGTTACCTATCCATGCTGTTGGCCTCAGACTATTTAAGCGCATTCCTTCTAGATTATGATATTGGATATAATGGGTATAATGGTGGTTTAATGCTGTTATAGAGAGTACAGAGGTGGCAACTTAAGTAGGGGTGACACAAATATCGAGGCAGATTCTTCGGTTACACCGTTAATATGTTATAGAAGCGATCCATGAAGCTTCCGATCCTGTCAGATCCGGGGTGCAGCTAGCCTAGTTTTACAAGGTCCATGTGCGACGGCGAGAACCTTAAACGTGTAAGCGCCTCTACCATTCTCGTCCTACGCCCTTTTCGATCGCTTAACTTATACCCCTCCTTGGTAGGCGCAGACAGGCGCGATAGGCGATTGACGGCGGCCTCTGGGAGGGGTGGCGTCAAACTAGCAAATCTCACGATAAAGCAGGGTATAATACTTGCAATTAATAACACATAGGGTTAAGTCCAGCAGGGGAAAGAGGGGGTGCTCTAGCTGGCGATCTTTTAAACACAACCCAAGCGCAAAAGCTAGTGGAAACGAAACAAGGAACTTCCCTTCCACTACTATATTCATTACATTAGCCAGAAATCCTTCAAGCCTAGAGACATTCATAATGTGTGTGCCCACCTAGGCAGATTTCTTGGAGGATTTGATTTCCAAGCTTGTGGCAAACGCCATACATCTAAGTACCTGTAGTACTGTAACAAACGTACCTAGATATTAGGTATAAATTAAGAGGTACATAGGTAGGTAGTATGAACCAAAGTATCCACCAGGATACCTAGAGAAGCGGGGTAGATGACCCGAGGACGGCCATCTAAGGTGTTGCAAGGAAATGCAAAAGATGACAAAGCATTCTCGAACATGGACAAAGGAAGATATCGATTTCATGTGTGAGCAAGCAAACTAGCCTAATCGACTGTAGTAAATGCATGTATCTATACCGGTACTCCAACCGCCACCTAAAAAGCAGCGTAGTTGCCTTGTGGTAGGTAGTTGATCACCTGCTTAACGAATAGTGGTACTTACCTTAGGTAGTAGACTTAGTACTTAGATACCTCTACTTATCTGGTAGGAGGTGGATAGTAGCCGAGCGAAAGTGGAAAAACCCGACCTTCTAAAGACGTGAAGACAAGCGGGGGCAAGCCCACTGTTTGCCTAGTTCTTCCGCTAGGCAATCGAAGAAAGTGCAAGAAGCAAACCCACTCCAGCCCTACAGCAGCTACAACAATCCGATACACTACCAAGACTTACCTCCAAAAACGCGACCGGTCGGAACCAGCTTCTCGAAACCGCCCATGTACCGATTCTCGGATAGACGTCATGCTGCTTAGTTATGCATAGGCTGCATGGATCGAATGCGCAACTATCGATGCGCGAGACGTCCTGTCCTGTAAGTCTCCTGTGAGTCATCATGCAACCACGCAACCACCTGGCTGGCATCTTCGGGTGATTGAGGAGTCTCTTCTATTGGTTCCCGGTCGTCTCATGGCGCATACTGGCCCTAGGTGCGCCGTTGCGAACAAACATTCAGTCCCACGTTGGCGCAACGCGCAGAGATGTCGGGACAAAGAGCGCGAAATGGCCGAGTTGGCTACAAGTACACCGCCAGTTCAGATCATGGCACTCTGAATGGCCGACCGAGAGAGCACCAGTGTTGCACCTCTTGCGCGTCCCCTTTGTCGAGGGCTGTTCGCGCACCAAATTTGGGGGCCAGAACGTAGGCGGACCAGAGGGCTCACTCCTTGGGCGTCTCTTTTTTTTTCGGTGTAAAGCCAGCTTTTGAATGGCTCGAGCCGGCACATGGAGGGATACACAAAGCCAACCGTCTGCCCACTCTCGAATTTTCTTGCGCTTTCCGGGTTGTCTCTCTACCTGCCTATCTACTTGGTCTCCGTGTCGTTGGGAAATCAGCGCCAGAACCTTGACCCTGAACTTTGCGCCTGAAATCTTATGCCCTGACCGCAACCGCAATGCCCCCACAGCAGCAATTATTTGCGCATTGCGTGGTACATGCCCAAAAGGGGAGAAGGATCTTATCAGCGTATTTGATAACGAATAAGCAGAAATAACCGGGTAAAACCAGGTACCTACAACTTGCGTGATAATCCCCGCGCCATGGATTACCACCTTTTTTTTTTGTGTGTCGATTTTTCTTTTTTAGGGTGGGCTGGACCCTAGAATGCTATGAGGCTCATATGGCGCGAAGGAATGCTACCTGGGCGCTGCCTAGGATATGACTCGATGCGACGAGGCAGCCAACCTTCGTCTCGTGTGTACTCGTACAAGGTACAGGTACTGCCGCACAATACACAGCTCTCGTCCATCTTGCATGTGTGCAAATTGTACCTCTGCGCAGCGACTGCGCCATGAAAGAAAGATAGAAGCCCCCAATTGCGTACTGAATACTCCCATTTCATATAAAACTCTTTCCAGCGCTGCTTTCATTTCCCTCTCAAATTTCTTCAGGACCGAGGATCCATATATCGCAATTAAATTAGCTCGTTTCTGTTTGAGGCTATATCCGTCACTATATATCCTACCTCCTGTTTCGTCACTTGCCTGACTCATTCTCACCCTCTCTCAACAACTTACCACACACTGCTAGCTGTCGTCCGGGCGATCTTCATACCTCGCTGTCTATTCGCGGCAACGCAACTCAATCGGCCAATACCGTCAAACCTTACTGCCAGTCGCAGAAAGAGTGTGTCATCATGTCTGACAGCCGCCGAGTCAAATTTTCATCGTCGCCGCCTCTAAGAGGTGTTCTCAAGCACTCCGAACCCAATCCTCGTGACTCGGGAGTTGGTTCGTCTTCTAGTGATCACACTGGTTCAAGTGGTAGTCTTGACGAGAGATTTACAGTCCGGGACTACAATGTTCAGAGTAACAATGTCGACGCTCTACGTGAAGCGCTTACCGATGCAATCAAGGACATCGACCACTGGAAGAACAAGTACCAAAAAAAGAACAACGAACAGACTGAGACCCGCAGGAAGCACCGAGACACAGACGCGCTTTATCGGGATGCGATTGAGCGCAATCAGACAATGCAAGCCAAAGTGGACAGTATGGGAGACCGCATGGAAAAACAAGACGTCGCCCTTGACATCGCGAACACTAGGATCTCGGATTTGCAAGCCGAATTGGCCGACTGGAAAGAGAAATACCAAATTCTTGATGATCTGTACGAATCCGTGAGACATTCGGCGAACACATCGATAGTTTCCGGGGGGTCCGGCGACCATTCAATGGGACTCAGTGCCCCAAGAAGTCACAGAGACAGGAAGGAGAGCGAGGACATGGCTTCACGGATGAAGGAGCGAATCAACCGCGAGAACCCAGACTCGGGTAGTTCACATGCATCAAGGAGCTCACGTAGCTCTGAAGCTACGGTGTCTTCGAAACGTACTGGTCATCGAACCAGTGTGTCTGCAAGCGACAACAAACCATACATTGAGAAGATGCCGAGAGCCAGCGCCAATAGTTTAGCATCGCCACGGCAACATGGTACCTACAGCCTCACGACAGCAGAGAAAGCATCAGCATCATCATCTTCATCTCGCAGACACGGCACAGGCTCTTCTCGCACTGGGAATCGCGAGCATGGCGATTATATCGCTCACCCTCTTCCCGACCGCTCTAGGCGCATTAGTTAAACGGCAGGAATTATACGACTCACCCGCCAACGATATTGGACATTTGCAGCGATTTTACTTTTCGCGGCGCAAACAACCGGGCCGACAGACTTAAGGTTAAACACGCAATACCGACCGTCACTCCTACCAATAAATTCACCCAATAGCACGCCATAGCATGCGTCGGCTTGCAACCCGAACATACGCCATCTCAACAGCTACGTCGCACCAGCGAACCTGCGGAACCAACAATAATGATGGTTCCATATCAAACACCCCTCCTTGGCCAATCTGTATGGCCGCGGCTGCCTGCTCTTCTCAGCGCGGCAGTCTAAACCCCTGGTCTAGATTGGTATCACACGATCTGTCCCACGGATCTGCTCCGCTAAGATCAGGCAGACGTTCAGGTGGATTCCCATTCCCTACCCGATTAGTCCGAGATGGCATTCCCCCTCCCTTTCCCCATGGCTCTCGACCCTTGCTCTCTTTGTACCTTGCCCTGGCTTACATGTACCATCTGGAGAATGTCACATTAGCAACCTATACGCCCATACCCTTTCCCCCAGTCATCATACACACGCGACTATCAGGACCGGTACTACAATGATACCACACCTTCCTTTCTTGAACGGGTTGTATTGGGTCCTCCTTATCACAGTTGTTTTCGCTGCTTTTCTTCACATTATAGACTACCCAGGTTCAACCCTTTCTGATGCGCGGAATGATTTATATATAGAGTATACGGCTTTGGCAACAGCCAAGGCGTTTGTAGGATATTATTTGATCGATTGAGCTTTTTGGCGTTATGGTTCAGGCGGGGAGATGAGATGACAGTTTCCTGTACCCTCTTGCCGAATATCCTGTATGTTGCGCCAGGGAGATCTGAGGCGACTGTTCCGGAGTCATAGTTGTGGCACAGCGCTCTGTTACGATGTTTATGTCTATTTACTGTCTAGGCATTCTGTCACGGTTTTCTTTTTTTCGTCTGAATGATGTTTCAAGGCTCGGGGATGCTGTTGTGTTGCTATATATAGACTGTACTGGGGACGATCACCCACTGTGTACAGATTGGCGTCAAGTGTATCGAAAAGTGTTTTCAAGTTACTATTCACGCGTCGTTATGTAGATATGTCACTGGTTCAGTCCCAGGTGGTGCTGTCACTGTATTAGATGTTTTATATCGCAAGGTATTATATTGATAGAGTAAAATAGCGAATTTACGCAAATGGGGTAGTTCGCATACGAAAATGAGACGAAAAACCTCATGTGAGTAAGGTTGCGGCCTCTGACGGAACTCGAGAGATCTACCTCTGTTGGGAGGCTTCAATAAACCTGCTTTTCAAAAAGAGCACCACATTTACATCAAATCATAGCAAATTAACGGATGAGAAGCGACTGGATCTTGGTATCCCTTGAATTTCGAAGTTTGGAATAAAAGCTAGACTGATTGAAGCAAAGATCGGAGCAAGTGCCGCGTCTGAACCCCTACCCGATATTTATGAACTTCGTAATAGTCATAACTACTCCCAAGTAGTCAATAGACTAATTCGTGACAACTGTTAGTCTAGACAATGATTCGTCTCGGTAATGAGATGTGTTTGATGAACTCTGCGCTATTACTTGCATTCATGTGACAGCTATAAATACATGAGTCTATATATGGACCTCGGCAAACGTTTTTACACGTCGAAATGATTTGTGCAAGTTTATGGTCCGATACGTCACGTAGTAGTACATTAGTTCGTCGTGAGATCTGGTCTGCAAGGTGCGGCATGGCCCGCCAGGTCCACTGAAATCTCAGTTGTGGAAAGCGCTAAGGATGATCCTGTATCGCCTCACCTTATCGCGATAAACGATAGTTTGCTGCGTGCTCATCAACATCCGAATCCTCGACCCGTGAGAGAATAGGTAGTGTGATTTTCGAAATTGCTGCCTATGCTCGTGGAAGAGGTAGGTAGGTAGCCTTGTATCTATATCCCCGTCTATTGCACGTGGTGATTGGAGATGTTGGGCATGCTTAGATTCTCGGGTTCTTGCTTATCAGGGACGCTGTCAGGAATCATTCGACCATCTCGAAATTTAGGCACTCGCTACCAATTTCTTCAGCAAATCGGCTACTTGCGATTTAAGTCTAAAGCTCGTGCTCGCAAAATGGCGGAAGGCAGTACTATGTTTGAGACGGATGGCGTCCGCGTCGCCATCGAGGGCTGTGTAAGGCACAATCATACCAATCAACAATCATGACAAACCACTTACTCACATCATCAAAAGGGACATGGAACCATCGACGTCATTTATGCTGCCGTCGGCAAAGCGAGTAAGGCGCGGGGATGGGACGGTGTGGACCTGCTCATCATCGGCGGCGATTTTCAGGCCGTGCGCAATGCCGCGGACCTCTCCGTCATGTCGGTTCCGGCCAAATACAGACAGCTGGGTGATTTTCCTCATTACTACAACGGCAAGAAGAAGGCACCTTATCTGACCATTTTCATTGCCGGAAACCACGAGGCGAGCTCGTATCTATGGGAGCTATACTACGGCGGCTGGGTTGCGCCGAATATCTACTATCTCGGCGCCGCTAATGTTCTGCGCTTCGGACCCTTACGGATTGCTGGAATGAGCGGCATTTGGAAGGGGTTCGATTATCGCAAGCCGCATCATGAGCGACTTCCATTCAGCCAGGACGACATTAGGAGCTTCTATCACGTGCGGGAGATAGATGTACGGAAGCTGTTATTATTAAGGGAGCAAGTTGATGTCGGCCTAAGCCATGACTGGCCACGGGCCATCGAGAAACACGGAGATGCTCCCGCTTTATACAAAATGAAACCTGATTTCAGAAAGGAGAGTATAGAGGGCAGTTTAGGAAACCCAGCCGCTGAGTATGTCATGGATCGACTAAGACCGGCATATTGGTTTTCGGCGCATTTGCATTGCAAGTTCACCGCTATCAAAAAATATCAGCCACCCAGCGCCGAGCCAGCGCAGGCTGAGACCAATGCAGAAGAGAGACCCGCTCTGACTTCCGAACCTGAGCCAGCCACTGGAAACCCAGATGAAATCGACCTCGATGATGAAGATGACGAGGCACCGGCTGAAGACACACATGATATCGAACCAATATCCTCCGTATCACAACCAACCCCATCAGGAGTAACCGATGAACTACGTGCCCAACTCCCCGCATCATTCGCGGCACCCGTGCCCGAACAACGCGGACCAAAGCTAAACCCAGGCCAGCCAGTACCCGCAAGCATAACAAACACAACCACACGATTCCTATCCCTAGACAAATGTCTCCCCGGGCGCAAATTCATTCAGCTCTGCGCACTCTCACCAGTCGACGCCTCCCAACTAACCCTCCACCCCCCTTCCCGGAGGGGAAGGCGATACACTCTCCACTACGACGCCGAATGGCTCGCCATCACACGCGTATTCGCGCAACAACTGACAATAGGCGACCCCTCAGCGTCAGCGGCCCCGAACCTCGGCGAGGAAGAGTACACGCGTCTCATTGACGCGGAGCGCGCCTGGGTAGACGAGCATGTAGTGCGCGCGGGAAAACTGGTCGTGCCGGCGAACTTCGAGATCACGGCCCCGCCGCACCAGCGCGGTATGCCCGAGAGCGTACCGCATCAGCCCGACGAGTACACAAATCCCCAGACGACTGCGTTCTGCGAACTTGTGGGCGTGCCGAATCTCTGGGACGCGAGCCCTGAGGAAAGAGCTGAGAGGAAGGCGAACGCGCCACCGCCTAGGTCGGGCGGAGATTGGCGTGGTGGGTTTGGGGGACGGGGAGGTAGGGGAGGTAGGGGAGGTAGAGGAGGTGGACGAGGGTCCATGCGAGGGAAAGGGAGAGGAGGAGGAGGTCGTGGTGGTTGGCATTAAGACGGGGGAGTGAGTTACTTCGCTACGAGTATTGTTATTGTGTACATCATATTGGCTCATACCGTCATTTGCGAAATGAAAGGACTGCTGTATTACTAGACTAGGAACTACTGTGTCGCTCATAGGACTTTTGATAATCTAGGTATTTGTCAAAAGAGTTAACCTCATTAAAAATTACGAAAATTGTCTCCCCTCCTAAAAAGCATGATCTCGACGGAGAAAACACAAGTCACGCAGAGTGACGGGGGATATTTGAACTATTCTTCTTCCATCGGTATTAGACGTTCAACCCAAGGGAGAGCGAGGAGTTGAACGCATATGCTAAGATGGGGGTGCGGAAATTCAGGAGTGAGAATAGTCGAGCCGAAGTCGAGCCAGAAATTACCTTTTGATTGTTTACGACTTGGGATACAGTCGGTTTTTTTTTCTGGTAAACATGTCGAGATAGCAGAATCTCTGCCCCATTACCGATTTGCATTATGGTATCGAACTCGCCCGCCGTTATCATTCCTAGACCGCGAACGCCGCCAACCAGACACAACTCCAAATTGGTTCTACATCCAGTGAACGCCTAGTAAATCGACCGGAAATTACGTTGTTAACAGAGCATCATCATTATCCTTTTGAGTACGTTAGTCTTTTGTCCTGTAATAAATGGATCGTCTGTTCGTGAAGGGAGAAGGAATGCTTACGGTCTAAGGCCAGAAAGTCTGCAGCCTGGAGGAGTTCGAGGCATAGCTCAACAGGAATGTCCATATCAGGAACGTTCTCACTCTCCTTGTACTTGTACCAGTATTGACAGTACTCAACGACTTTCTCAAGAACCATGCCACTAGAAACGGAGTCGATTAGCTTTCAAGGCCCAAGTAGCTTGGTAAGGACGTGAGAGAGCATGACCGTGATGGTAAGTCAGATCAAGTGTAGTTGGTGTCATTCAGACCAGACATGATGTCGGTCCATCAGTAAGAACACAGCGAAATAATTGTGTGATCATCATCCAGGTAGGTATGGCAAGTTTGCGTTGTTGATATGGAAGTATAAGGGTTGGTCAGAGCGGTAAAGGAGTGTACTTACTTGATCTCCTCGAAGACACAGCGACCAGAACGAGCCTCAGAAAACTGACCTGTGTTGAAAACGGGTGGTCAGACGAACGGACATCTCTCGGGATATTGATCATAGCAAGCAAGGGTTTGTTGGCAAAAAGCTTATTACGCGCACTCACTCTTCGGGTCCAACATGCCCTTGATGACCGAACTGATTAAGACAGCCTCTCGTAGCACGACGAACTCGTAGCCGTCGTGAGAGACCAGCGTCACATATTTGCTCAGTTCCGGGCCGTCAGACGACATCGTGAGGCAGGTGCAACTCTTGTTCTGTTGGAAAAA
The DNA here is from genome assembly GCA_007182795.1 of Xylaria flabelliformis. Classification (NCBI taxonomy): domain Eukaryota; kingdom Fungi; phylum Ascomycota; class Sordariomycetes; order Xylariales; family Xylariaceae; genus Xylaria; species Xylaria flabelliformis. The sequence goes on from VFLP01000038.1 coordinate 265,118, forward strand.
ACCGAGCGGATTGGTAGAATCGGTGCGTTTTTATGGCTAGAAAGAAAATTTCGGCGCGTTAGAAGTGGGTCGAAGATTTGGTTGGGGTTTAGTGCGGTTTGCGTGCACGAGCCAGCACCACGTATGTACCTATAGGTACTTACCTAAGAGGTAGGTAGGTTATCGTAGTGGGTACCTTGGTGGTAGGTAAACAGATAACGAGTGGAATCGAAAAGATAGTTAAGTAGGAGGAGAAAATTGGATTAAGATGGTGTAAGTGGGCAAATAGAATGTGATCTCAATGTTGACTATAGTTGACATCTCCCTTATACTGAGTAATAGTACGTCCGTAGATCGGAACATTTACCTACCTGGGAATTTCAGCTCTGCGATGTTTATTAGCTTGCCGGGGCTGTTTATAATTGGAAGCTATCAGATCCCCTAAGCCTTGCCCGAGTGCCCGGATTCAAGCGAAATAGTGGGGTCTGGCTATCGATAGGTACCTGAGATGGTGAAACACGAGCGATCGGGCCACTACGCATAATGCATGACTGGCGCGGTTGCCCTAGCGACTGGTATTGACCTGTGACGAAATGCATGCGCCCGGATCGGTAGCGAGAGCGGCACTAATTCGCCAACCAACCAACCGCCAAACCAAAGCATAATTGCATGCACACCTTCTCGCGCGGCTGCTCTGTTTTTTCTCCCACTTACAACCCAAACTTCCCATCTGATTCTCGATCCTCGGTCAAGAGTCTCACCTCCATTCCAACGCAATCGCAAAAATTACATCGCCGTCTATTATCAATCTGAGACTAGACATTCAATTTCTACACAATTAGCCGTATTCAATTCAGCAATACAATTTGCCACGTTATACACGGCGCCCGCCATGGCGTACTCACAATCCAGATCCTCCTACCAACCCGCAACAGATAGATACGATAGCGGCCTCCAGCGCAAGCCGACAGATCGCCAGCAAGGGCGTAACACGCGGGCCAGCGACGGCACAGTCAGCACCGTCAACAGCACATCAACAACAGGACGAGAGTCATCAGCAACACATATGACCGACGCCCCCGCCTACTCGAAAAAGATTGTAGTTGTCGGCGATGGCGGATGTGGCAAGACGTGTTTGTTGATCAGCTACAGCCAAGGCTACTTTCCAGAAGTAAGTGCCCCTATTCCGCGACCTCTCCCCACCGCGCGCTTCGCTGCTAACATACATCCGCTACCAATCAGAAATACGTACCAACAGTCTTCGAGAACTACATCACTTATCCAACGCACCAACAAAGCGGTAAGACTGTGGAGCTCGCGCTGTGGGATACGGCCGGACAAGAAGAATACGACAGACTGCGCCCACTATCATACCCCGAGACAGACCTCATCTTTGTCTGCTTCGCTATTGACTGCCCGAACTCATTGGATAATGTACTCGACAAGGTTTGTTCCCACCGATCCCCTCCCTTACCTCACACAATAGAAGGCGCTAACATGTGACAAACAAGTGGTATCCCGAAGTCCTCCACTTCTGCCCCTACACACCACTCATCCTCATCGGTCTAAAGTCCGACTTACGGCACAAGAAGACCTGCGTCGAGATGCTCAAGACACAAGGCCTCACACCCGTCACGACGGAGCAAGGAATGGCCGTCGCCAAGAAGATGGGTGCGCAGTACATGGAGTGCAGCAGCAAGGAGATGGTCGGTGTGGACGAGATCTTCGAGACCGCCATCCACAGCGTCGTCGTTAACGACAAGCGGAACATCGAGGCCGCCATGGCCGCGGCACCCAAGTCGTCCGCGTCCATGTCCGGTGCCTTCGGCCACAAGCACAAAGACAGCACCGGCCTGGCCAGCATCCGCGCTTTTAAGAAGAAGAAGCGGAACTGCAACTTCCTATAAAGAGAATAACGACGTAACGCGGCAAGTTCCCACGAAGCGGCCCAAGTATGGAAAATGACGAGGTCAGAATAGGCAAAACGTGACAACATGCCTAGAGTCACGGAAGCCCCAGTTAATGGACGACGCTGAAACGACTTTTTTTATTGTCTCTTTTTTATTTTTTATTTGTTAATTTCTTCAATGACAAACAACTGTTATTTGGACCTCTGGAATCATGGACGGATAGGTAATGGCGTACCCGTACCGTCTGTTGACCAGGGCATTTTTGAAATCTGCATTTTCCACAATTTTTCGACAATGGGCGTCTTATTGCATGGGAGTCCCTTTTCGAAATGGAAGAAAGGGTCGTCATTAATCGACGAAAAAGGGCCGAAGGAAAGCGGCCGGAATTGGACTTGGCGGGGGGCCGGAGGAGGGAAGAAGGAGCAACAGGTGTCTGTATGTCTTGTTGTGTCTGTCACATGTTTTTTTGCAAGCATTGTTTGTTTGTCGCGGCAAAGGGGTATGTATATACTCAACGTACCCCCTATTTCTGCCTCGGCGAGGAGGGAACAACACAGACTGACTGACTGACTTGGACAGCGGCAGAGCAATTGTATTGAATCAATCCATACGTGTGTACCCCACGCTGGATTTGGGGCCAGGTTGGCTTGGCCGGGCTGACTGACTGAGATCTGACATTTTGTTTTGTTTTTTATGGTGTTTCTCTGTCTGTTCTTTGCACGTACGCATAAAGAAAGCATGGTCGGGATAGCAAATAAAATGATTTTAAACGTTACTTGATTGACCCCTACCAACCCTACGGGGAATCTTCCCGACTGACTGTGATTTGCTCTCTCTCTGCCGTAGTTTTGGTATACCGTAACGCCGCCCACCCCGCCGTAATTCCGAGAAGTAAGAATTCCGGGAATCTATCTATCCGTTTTCGTCTCACCCAAAATCGCCTCTCGACTCTTCGTTACCTGTTTCTCATGCAAGTGTTTAGTGCTGCTGTCCAGGTTCGCCCTTGGGGGTGGTTGACCGCTCCCCAACTTCTTCTTGCTCCTCGTTCCCTGATGCAGTCTTGCTCTCCTCATCCTTGGCCATGACGTTCTCGAACTGCGACCAGAGCGCCTCGACGGATGAGAACTCGTTGCCAACCTTTACTTCCTGTTAGTGTTTCTGCTCTTTACTTGCTCTTTGTGATGGAAGTAAATGAAATGAAAGGAAATAAAGTAGGGATTGACGGGATAGGAATGAATTCGTTAGATGGATGAGATGGGGGTTAGGTGGTGAATGATAAAGAACTGGGCCGGGCATACCGCGACGACGGCCTCTAGTGACCGGTTCAGCTTGTTGATGTTGGCGAGGACGTGTTCGAAGCTCTGGGAAATTAGACGAGTGTTAGTCTTGTCTTGTGATCTGCGATGGCTTTCTTTGCTCTTCTTCTTCTCGACTCTTCTAGCTTCCTTAACTCTCCTGCGTTCTATAACTACCCAAGTCCATAAAGATTTTTTTTTTTTTATTCTCGATCGTCGAGATATGGTTCCTAAGGCCGATGTGCTGCTAGTGTACTTCAGAGTAGCAATTTCGGAAAATGAAGTGGAGATGGGAGCAGTAGTAGTAGTAAGTGATAACGTATAAATCAGAGACGAAAGGGGAAAAAAAAATATGAATAGAAAAGGACGCCCACCATAGCTATCTCCCCCATCAACGCCTCCCGCTGCATCTCGAAGTGCGTCTTCTCTCTCGTTGATGCCGTGGCCCCGGGTCCGTAGCTACCGCTGATTGCAGACGCCGAGCGAGAATGTGACGCCATCGCGATCCCAGTTTGTTTCTTCTTTCTTCTCTGGTGATATGATCTGAATGAACACCTTCACTGATTGGTAACTACTTAAAATACGATACGCAAGGCTGATAGGTGTAGGTACTTGGTGTGGTGTCACGTGAGAGACAGGAGATTCTGGGGTGTTGGTAAATGGCTAACTGAATGTTGAAGTTGATATAACGATAGAGAGACCATAAGAGACCTCTCAGGCAATGTAAGTTTACCCCGGGTTTTCGGCGTTCAGCTGTAACCAATGGCGGGGTGACGGGGCTCCGTCGGGAAGTGGCACATTCACTGCATTTTTAGCCCCGTCCAGCGAGTTGTGAAAAGTAACTACCTAAGTGTTCGTTCGCAATATGAATTTACTAGGCTCGTCACGTTTCAGATTTTTAACCAGCCCATAGCCTGTCGGTAGATTGCCTTTCAACAGGTCGACTAACCCAGATTTACAACAGGAAGTGATACAGGTTGCATCGAAATTCTATGCAATACTGACTTGAAGATTGCATTTTCTACTTAATATACAATTAGGCTGCCGTGAGCCTTGATGGAAATTTGTTGTTGAAAATAATACCTCACAATGCGTCATCGTAGCCGCCAGCCCATTTCATCGCTCTATATGCATCATTGTAGCATGGCCCTGTGCGTTATCATGTATTACTGTCCTCCAAACGCCGTAATGGTATCATCCAACTCATGACGGAATCGTAAGTACAAGCCTTAAAGGAAATAGTCCGATGGGCCACGCCGTCCAGCCGGCACGTGCCGCATATCATCAGGGACAGCAGAGAATATGCAGAATTTGGGATCTAAGTTCTTGTCGACCGTCATGATCGAGGCAACATTACCACAGCGGTAGCAGTAGTTTGGCGCCGACCAGACTGTAACAACAGAGTTCTGGGGGAAGTGGTACTATGATAGGTTAATACCCTGGAGTGTAGAAGATACTTGCAGACTGCACACATACCTTGTATCCCTCGTTGACCAACTGGTGTGCACGTGCAATGAGTTTAAGCCCATTCACATGGTTGAACTCCGTTGCCACTTTATCCCCAAACAGCCACCCGGCGCCTCGAGGACTAATGGCCCATGTCTCAACGTCCTCGGGGTCACTCCAGACAAGATCGCAAAAGGCACCTTCATGCGGAATTTCCTGGGCTCGAGCCACGACTCGAATCTGGTCGATGGTGCGGATCTCAGGGCTGAGACCTCCGTGGACGCAGAGAATCTCACCGTCGACAATGGCGGCGAGCACCAAAAAGTCAAACACCTGACAACACGCCTTCCATACAGAGGCGTTACCATACTTCTGCTGGCACTCTTCGTAGAATCCATAAACTTGTGTTATTTGTCTAGACTCATGATTGCCACGGACGAGGATAATTCGGTCGGGGTATCTACTCTTCTTTAGTCAAAGTTCCTAAAATGCGTCGAGGCGGGTCGCACCTGGCCTTTAAACACATCAGTAGAGTGAGTGTCTCGAGACTAAAATATCCCCGATCAACGAAGTCGCCCAGGAAGACGAAACGGGTGTCGGCGCTCGTTGCAGCTGCAACCTCGCCGGTTGTGGGAGCCGAAGAGTTTCCAATCTCGGTGGTTTCGTCATCATCATCTTCTACGATGGTGGAATCATCCCCTACACTATCACCCCCTTCCGGCTTTTTGGTTTGCTTTATCTTTTTCTTCAATTTAGGATTCGTTATTTCCGGTGGTTCGATGTCATCTGAAGTGATAACGGTCGTGGCTGTCGCAGGCGCCTCGGTTGCGGGTTGGCCGGGCATCCCTCCGCTAACTCGGAACAGCTCGAGCAGGTCGTAGAATTGGCCGTGAATGTCGCCACAGATGGTGACGGGAGTGACTACCGGTTGGATGTTGGATTCTACAATCAAGCCATGCCTTGTCAGAATGCCCACGCCGCGCTCTCTGTCGTGGGCGTGTGTGGCTTACCCTCCATGAGAATTTCCTTAACAATCTCGCAGAGCTCCTTCATAACCGGCTCGGGCAGATAATGACATTGTTTCGCTTCCTCGAGCCACTCGTCCAGACCGGCACCCGGCGTCAGCTTGGCCGGTCCCGGCTTGGGCACGGCAATACGCGCAGGCCCCATTGTTGCGACGGGACCAGGTAGCTCGGTAGAACAGATGGGATATAAATAAGGAAAGCTTGTAGGTATCGCGGGCAGTTCGATCTATTAGATTGGACGTTTAGAGGACAATGCCCAGACCAGTGGTGGGTTGGTTGGCAGCTGGGGGGGGCTCTAGCATGATAATGCTGATTGTGTGCTAGGTAGGGTGATAAATTCGATATAGTGATTCATACGCCGCTCTTCAGCTGAAGATAAATTCAATAAACCTTAAAACCGAGTGCATTGTCTGTTCAGTAGGTGCAGGTGCTTGCTCATCATGCATGGCAGGTGGGGCAACCTCATCATCGCGCTACAATCCTCAATGCTACTCAGACCAGACTAGCGTGAATATATGCACAATACATGCTACCTACCTCCAGTGAATGAGTGAGTGGTGGGGTATCCAGCTACTGAATATGATACGTGAATTCAGTAGATAGGATTTTAACTTCAATGACTTGAAACCTTCGCGCCCAACCCTCTCTTCCAAACACCGACTCGAGACATTTCGTCCCGGTTCTGCACTTCCGACACAAAGAACCATGTCCTTGATGTGCATCGCCGACACTCCACAACGCCATCGCCCACGTCTCTAAAGAACAAGCATCAAGCAAGACTCATCTGTACGCCCTGTTTATTCGATTTCGGCATGGCTAGGACCCAGGCAGAAGGCAAGAAGGTCCTTATCCGTCGCCTTCCCCCTGGCATGACCGAAGACGAATGCTGGGCCATACTGGGAGACGAATGGAAGGTCAACAAGGGAAAGGTCGATTGGGCGCGCTACGACAGCGGCGAGATCTCTAACGAGTGCGTGTTTCCCACGATATTGAATGAATAGCCTTGTGAGCCCTGCGCCAACTAACGTACCTTCGAAATTAGCCCTGCAGACCTATCTCGACCCGCAAGATGCTATCTCCACCTCCTAAATGCCAGCGACATGTTTGCGCTATCTGAGAAAGTCCAACAGTCGAAATGGGAAGACGCCAAACACACAGCCAACGACCCGGCTCTTGTCGGGCCCCCTTATGTAGAGGTCGCCCTCCACCAGAGAATCCCAACAGCGAAGAAACGGACCGACCTGAGGCAAGGCACCATAGATTCTGACTCTGAGTTCATGAAGTTTCTTGAGAGTCTGACTGCGCCCACCCCACCTAGAGAGGCCGATCCTGATCAAGTAGCCGAAGATACCAATAAGACGGACGTCAAGATCACGACGACGCCATTGGTCGAATATCTTAGAGAGAAAAAGGCCAACAAGGCAAAGGAAGCCGCCTTGGCGAAGAGCGCTAAGCATGCTCGTCATGAATCTCAAAACAAGGGCAAAGACGATAATAAGAAGAAGGGCAAGGACGTGAAGGGAGATAAGACCGATAAATCGGCCGAGAAAGAGAAAGAAAAAGAGAGAGAGAAAGTCAAGGAGCCCGTGAAATTACTCACCAAGAAGGCGATCGCTCAGGAGGTAGCCGAAGCTGCCAAGACTGCGGCAAACCAAGCTGCCTCTGCCAAATCGAGCGAAGAACCCGCCCCAAAGAGTCGCCGCGCTAACATCGCAGCAGCAGCAAAGATACTGCAGCGTGATCTTGGACTCAGCCCTGGAAGCGCTCATAGGCGAGCCCGTCAGGATGCCGCGAAAGATGCTGCTAAGACTGACTCTACTAGCAAGCCTGAGACAAGCAAGGAGAGCAAACAGAACAAAGAAACCAACAGTAAAGCTACTATTACCATGCCGCCAACTGGGCCCAGCAAGTCAACCTCTACCGCACCACCATCGGCTCCAACGGCCCCGAAATCTCAGGCTTCTGAAAGTTCTCGGCGAAGTCGTGGTGGCAAAGGTGCAAAGCAGAATACTTCAGGTGAAGCTGGGAAGGGCAAGGGAGCAGAAACTCTCACTACGGGCAAAGCAGCACCAATGGCAACCCCAGTAATTCTAAAACGCAAAGAAAATTCCACAAACGCCGAAGCAGCGCCCTCAACGTCCACCGCAGCCCCGCCCTCAACCCCAGCAACTCCGGTCGGACCCAAGGCCGCTGTTGGTAAGACCACACCTGCAAAATCGGCACCTGTGACCCAGAAGAAGGGGTCTACGACACCTTCCGTCTCTTCAGGAGCTACTCGTGGCTTCGTTAAGCATGCCAACCCATCCCAGGGCGTTACAGAACCTCTGCTCAAGCAAGCCATGGAGGCCTTTGGTCCCGTTACATTTGTTGAAATCGATAAGCGAAAGGGCTTTGCCTATGTTGACTTCGGAAATCATGATGGGCTTGTCAAAGCCATAGCTGCTAGTCCAGTGTCAGTGGCCCAAGGCACCGTACAGGTTCTTGAACGAAAGGAAACGAAAAAGGCTTCCTCTGTAGCCGCCCCGCCTACGCCTCCTCCTCCTCCACCTGTGGCTGAGAAGAAGGCCGAACCACAGACCGATCGTTCCAAACGAGGCGGCCGGGGTCGAGGTCGAAGAGGCGGGAATGCCGGCACTACTGCTGGAGCTGCTGATCAGGCCGGCCCGTCATCATCGCAACCTAGTGCTTCTACTGGCTGAAGTGGCTTGCTACACAAAGGAATATTAAGCATTCCTTATTTTATTCTGCGGCTTCCAAACTACTACCACCGGTACATAAGCCTCTGTATCCTTCCATATCATTGTGCTGGGGTTATATACCCAGAGACCTCGATTATCATCAATATTGAGACGAATGGAAGTGAGTAACCACGTGGCAGTATCAACGGCCGGCGGCGGATAGACAGGTTCAACAGGCTTATTCATCAATCCTAATTTCCAACGCACAGCATGAGTTACAAGAATTACGCAATGCATTGTCGTTGCTGGATAAATGATTAATCACAGCAGTAGGCCGTCCAGAACGTGAGCTCGGCTTCGTCAAAGTGCGAATGAAGAAGGGTCAGAACTCTCAGCAGAGTCTTTCGGAGAGTAACAACAGATGTTGATTCGAAGTCTGGAGGCTTGGGGTTTGGTCAAATGGCTGGTATTACATCCTGTACTTAGCTACGAATTCGATAGAAGTGGTAGCAGCCCTAAGGGTTAAATAGATTTTACATCACCTTATTGAACTTTCATAAGTGTGAGAGTGCTACAGCTACCGGGACGGGTTGTTTGGTTGTTGTTGTCAATTTACATACATACATATATATATATAGTTGTGTCGATATGGCCGCTTACGACTTGAACTTCGTCCTTGGAGGTTGGGCTCTACATGGATCTATAACCAGATTATGAGCAAGCTACCCTATGCCAATGTTGGTCTTAGTAACTTACTCCCATCGAGTCCCATTCTTCAATTTCTTCAGGGGATCAGTTAAATATGTCAAGGGGCTTTTTTTGGGGATCACCTAGGAGTTGTTGTATATTAGTCACACAACTCATACTTGGACATCTGTGGCATCTTTCGATCTTAAACCCTCCGACCCTAATTGTTTCGTAGCTTGTTGTTTTCTAGGGATTCTATCCTCAATCTTCATGCTTGCCTTCATAGAGCCCCTTCTTGTACATATAGCACCAATTGAAGATGCAGCACTCAACGATAGAGAGAGAGATAACGTCGAAAAAAGAAACGTACTATAATACTGTCTTGCCATAGGCTTGCTCCGCGGGTAGGAAAAGGGAAAGATAATCGCTCGCGCCTGACCTTGAAATAGGAGGGAGATTACCTTCTGAGGCCTGTGAGGGCTGTCGTCGTAATTCTCCTTGAAAGATACTCTGAGCTGAGCTTGAAGTTTCGGAACGTCTCACATATAGCGCTCGATTTCGGGATAGCTGACTCTCCGTGTTGATTAGAGCAAATCATACTAGGTTCACCTTCAATATAATCTCGACTTTGGCGCCTGAGGGAATCTGGATATGACCGAACTGATGCTAGTTGTTCAGTTTCCTATAATTTCCTCGCTACATACAGATAGAGCCAATCGACAATCTCGATCCTGCCACCACAAGCGATATTTTCCCATTCTTCACGAAACAAATCACGAGCTCTTTCTTCCTTCCCTTCCCAAGAGAACGTACCGGCTAGAAGCCAATTCACAGTGTACTCGAACTGAGCATCGGCGTCTTCCGCCCCAAATGTCGAGACAGGCTTGCCCGTAATATTGTCCAGCAACTCGACCGACTCGACAACCATTCCTTCCTCCTCGAGGATGTGCCTGAACGAATCGCTGTTCCGAATCCACTGGCGGTTTGAAGGCCATTTCAGCCCAAGATTTTCTGCCACTTTCTCCATCAGAACCCCTTGGATCAGGTTTTTCTCATGTGTGATGTCAATGACCATGCGACCGCCGTCCTTCAACCAGGGCCGCCAAGCTCTCACAACAGCAGCAGGGTCTCCACAGAGGACGAAGGCGCAACTGCAGATGAGGAAGTCGAACGTGCCACGCAAATCTTGCAGCTCTGCGCAAGTGTCTAAACTCATCGCATCATGATAGATGAGCTTGATTCTTGAGCCAAGCTCCGGCTCGCGCGCCTGTCGGGCCCGAGCCCCTTGTAGCATTTTCGTGCTGATGTCAACTCCGACTACTAAGCCATCCGACCCGACCATGTCGGCGGCGATGAAGGACTCGAGTCCGGTGCCGCAGCAGGGTACAAGGACTCGGTCGTTGGGCTTTAAGGGTACCCGCTCCATTAGTCGCCGGGAATAATCCGGATGCCACGAATCTTCGTAATTCGCTGCCCGTTCGTCGTACATGCGCGCCGCTGCCTGGGGTTGTGTCTCCATGTTGACACTGAGTTTGCAATAATACTGTTTGAAAGCTTGTGTTGCGGTAAGAAGATAAGGGATATCCAGTTAGCTAGGCGTAATTTAGGGGCCAGTGAAGTTGGTGTCAAGAAGGCGGGCAGTCTGGCTCATTGCCAGAAATGAGTCAGCCGGCATATGACGGACTACAGTCGTCCGCGATTGCGGTAATATTGATGCATAATGGAAATACTTGGCACCCTGACCTAAGTTGGAGTTGTCACGGAACAGAACTACAGCACTATACCACAACACTATCACGAGATAGAACGTTGTCAAATCGGAGACCTAACCGTCTGCAGTTACTTATATAGTTAAAACCGTAACAGTACCCTGGGCTTTAAATACAATCAACCCAATTATACTTAATATAACTATATAAGCAGTTTACCAAAAATCTAAGTAGTACTTAACAAAGTATGAAGTAGCAGCATACTATAAAAATTTTTCTAATCGTACATACAACGAATTAGATTCTAGTCTCCGAATAACCGCGCTAAAAAACCAAGAATAGCATAGCGTACTCCCTACCATACTAAATTTTTAGCTGCTTGATCCTAGATTCGAACGTACAACCGTTTTAGACTTAACAAACTATTACGGAACAGAACTGCAGCACTATACTAGAACACTATCCAAAAATAGAACGTTGTTAAATCGGAAACTTAACCGTCTGCAGTTACTTATATAGTTGGAGCCGTAACAGGAGTAAACTACGTACACTCCTTAACATGCCAAACTCAGTCCGTTGAGAAAGTACACGAGTTAAAAATCATACCTAGATCAAGGTTAAATGTTCAAGCTATAGCCAGAATATCGACTTGTGTTTAGAACAAGGGCACGATACTTAAATTTATGTTGAGTTAAGATAGAACACCACTTAGTGAGAACCGAACAGAGTGATAGAGGCAACAAGGAGCGTTGTAAGATGCGGCTGCAGCGTTATAGAAATACGATGATCCTTGAATTAGTCGATCCGCAACCCGATGTAGATGTTACAAGGTTTAAATGACATAATGGAAAGATCTAATATGCTAGAGTAGTAGGACACTGATCTACCACGATTGAACAGCTGGAGCTACTGTTTACAGTCTGAGCTTTGCCGACATAACCGTTATAAAGTTTCAGTTAAAATTAGTGACATTTACGCTACCTCTTAGTTACAAATGTGTTACAAATTTTAGAAACATCAAGTTAGCGAACGTATCTTGAACTCTTTCATAACGGCGCGCACACACGATTTTTAGAACAAATAATGATCTAATGTACACCACGTGTATCATCCGGGAAGGAGGTTAAATCTCTACTCTAACAAGATGCATAATACACTCGTTCTCGCAATGGTGGTAATTACTACGTAAGCACTAAGTTAGGTGCGATTTTCAGATACCTCAGCTCTTGTTTTACTAAGGGGCGTAAAGAGTACGAATATTGCCATCATATATTAATGGAGTTGAGTTTGCCATATTAGGCATCGGTCTCCATGGAATCATTATCGTCAATGTCATTGTCCTCGTCATCATCATCATCATCATCCTCATCATCCTCATCGTCCTCATAGTCCTCGTCATTCTCAACATACCTAGGTTGCCACCCAAGATGCTCATCGTCATTATCGTCTCCATAATATCTCGCACCCGTAAGTGGCGCACTCGGACACGCTTCTAGAAACCCACAGACGGCATCGCCTAACGACTTGTTACGTTCCAGCAATGGGTCAAGTCGATAATACGGCAGCTCGCCATCTGCAACAGGAGCATCCTTCCGGCGTAAGATCAAATTATAAGAGGAAAGCCGGCCACGGTATTGAAAATCCCTAAATGCAAGCAATTGGAGTGAACAGATTCCATCTGGCCCAAAAACCCAGTTTACCAGATATTGGAAGCTCGGCAACACGGACTCCGGCTTATGACTGTCAAAACACCAGGAACCATACCGATTTGTGTCTAGCTTAGACTGCCGCACGTGAAGTACTTTTAGCGTGCCTTTCTGGCAGTAAGGCTGAAGGAGAAGTGGCTGTCGTCGGAGGTCAGTGGTCTCAAATCGCCCGACAATGTGGACGATAGTCACCTACTAAACGAAATGGGGGACAGGTCAGGCCGAGGCATTCGAGATCCAGCGCACCAAGGTGATACGTTAACCTTTTCCAGGCCTTAATGCTCCGCATGGACAAGTTGATTAGGTCTTCTTCTTCCCCACAGTACTTCGAATCACCGAATACGTTTTCCGTCCTCACTTGATAAACCATTCGTCGAAGCGACGACGAATGATGAAGAGCCGCCTTCCAGAGAAGAAAGGGGGAACTAGGGTCTACGACTGAGAGATATAACTCTTCTAAGCCGGTGAATGAATTTAAGAAGTCGCTAATATCGTATTCTTCAAAATCATCCGTGAGATCTATGGAATTCTTAAGTTCAAAGGACTTAAGATTGACGCCCCGTCCGGACTCATATAGGGTACGCAAGAAGGAACTCCACCCGGGACATAACCGCAACTTAAGAGACTGGAGCTGGCGCACATTAAGAAACTCTACGAGTCTCTCGGGGGAATCAAGGGGAAAAGCATTAAGGGAAAGTTGTTTGAGGTGCAAGTTAGGGATCTCGTTGGTGTTCCAGCAGCGAAAACTGTCGAAATTGGATTTGAAGTCAGAAGTGATGCACAGTTTTCTGATATATTGTAAGATGTAGGATCGCTCAGACTGATTCAAAAGAGCGGCGACGTCCCTGTTCGGTTGGTCCGGGGCAAATTGATCTTGTTTCAAGATAACCGATTGATAGCCTATAGGGGCTGCATGCTCGTAAGCGGCCTTGGAGGCTTCGGAAAAGGTTTTAAGGTCTCGCGTCTCCTCAACCTGACATATTTCAGTACCAGGAAAACGCAAGTAACGTGAAACTTATTATTATACGTTACTTAATATAAGCCGGATAATCTCGGCCGGGAGTTGGAGAATATTCATTTTGTTGCTTTATGGTTTGCGCACAGCGTTAGCAGCGTCAGTACGAAAAGTTGGCACATTTCGCTGAGGACTCTAGAACATGGGACAAGGCAATGCACGAGCCAAAGGCTAGCTTCTTACAGGTAGGCCCAGCTACTTACGTAAACACGACCAACTTTGGCCAGTCCTCCATGGAACCTAAGTCGTTACAACTGCGTCGAGACAAGCTTGTTAATTTTTTTACTTTATGCTCACAGTCGTCCTCTACTTCGATTACCTACATTAGTCCTGACTGGCATACCAAGCCAAAATGGGTGGCAGACGCAGGTGGGCTGCCAATTACTACCCAAAACGTGTGTTAGTCATGACGCTACCACGGCCGTGTCAGCGTGTTACTAACTAGTCTCCGCCGTATGACCTTCACCACGGCTTCCGCGATGTGTACTAGTCTCCGCCAATGATCCCCGGACTCGCTCCGCTTAACTGCCCCGCATTCATCTCGCGGAAACTGACCTGCTGCTGTACTACACGGCTACGAAAGAGACCGGTCTATGGTGATGGAATCTTTATCACCCAACTAGGACATGGCAACTTGTCTAGTTACCGGTTCTTAAAGAGTCTGTCGGAATCATCGGCCGAATAAGTCCAATTAGTCAGTTCGGGGAGATATGAAGATGGCAAATTTGTCAGCAGCTGATGACAGCTGCGTGCCAGCCAGAATGGACAGCCAAGTTGATGATGTACAATAGGGACGACAACGATCTGGATCGGATTCTATATAATGGCGCGCATCAGGGGCTAGATTTTTAAGCATTATTATTATTATTTGATTCAACGGCTTCAGTTTGCTTTACTAATCCCAGCACCACAACATTCTTCCAATTCTACACTACACCACTTACACAAACAAACAATGTCTTCCTCGGAGAATCATGGACTGCCAGCTTCCTTCAAAGGATTGTTATTCAATTCCCCTTCAGAGCCTCCGAAGGTTACACAGCTTCCTACACCCAAGGTTGATGCTGGCTCGGTCATTGTTCGTCCACTCTATAGTTGGATAGCAAGCTACGCGGATGAGATCTATCAGAATGGAAATCCCCGGGGGTACGCTCTTACGTTCCCTCTCGTTGGAGGCTCGCATGCAATCGGCCGAGTGGCCGCTGTGCCAGCAGACGCCACAACCTTGAAGGTAGGGGATCTCGTCGCCGCAGAACCCCTCATCCGAGCTCGGGATGATGTGGACTCCAAGGTCCTATTGGCCATTTATCATGGCGTGACTGAGGAGGCCCAAAGACTGTCCAAGAGCCAATGGCACAATGGTTCATGGGCTGAACTGGTTCGGTTCCCACTTGAAAATGTCCATCGGTTTGATGAGTCGGCCTTACAGAAACAAGGCATCTCGATACAAGACCTTGGATACTTCGGCCAGTTTGCAGTTCCGTATGGAGGTCTCCGTGAGGCGAACCTGATTGCCGGGGAGACTGTCCTCATTGCACCCGCGACCGGAAACTTCGGCGGTGCCGCTGTTCACGTTGCGCTCGCCATGGGCGCACGCGTCATTGCCATGGGCCGCAATGAGAAGATTCTCTCTGAGCTCAGAGACCTAACACCAGGACGTGTAGAAACAGTCAAGATCAGCGGGACCGCTGAGGCTGATATTGCGGCCTTGGCTAAATTTGGCAAGGTCGATGTTTTTCTCGACTTGACGCCGCCTACCGCCACCAACACGGAGCACATCAACGCGGGAATCCTCTCAGTTAGGCCTAAAGGAAGGGTTAGTCTGATGGGTGGGATTAACGAGTTAACGATCCCCTATTCGTATATCTCCAGCCAAAGTATCGTCTTAATAGGGGCACACATGAATACGAGCGAGCAAGCCGAAGATTTGATCAAGTTGATCGAAAGGGGAGTGTTGAAGGTGGGTGAAAAGGCAGGCTTAAAGACCAAGGGAACATTCAATCTCGAAGATGGTGTGGAAGCTCTGAAATTGGCTAGTAAAGAGGCAGGGGCTGGTCGAGCTGTCTTCTTCACTCCAAATCAGGAGTGAGCTGATTGAATCAAGGCTAAGGTAGCCTCTGATAGTAGCTACTTGTGTTGAAAGTAGACTATATCGAGGAGCACTCATATTCTAGTCATGCTGTATGTTAGGTTCGTATACTTACCATTTTTCAACCCATACCAAGCTCCTTAGGCGTTAATTACGATATAACGAAATTACACTAGTGTTGTCATGTTGTGACGGAGTGCCTTACCTACATGGGCAGCTCCTTATCGTTATTAATCTATCAAACTAACTAGCTATCTGAATAAATTACTTCGAGCTAGCTGATATGTGGATTTTCTGATCTTTCTCCTTTCCCCATGTTTATTGTAGGTGATCATTGATATTAGGCAAAGAATAAACGTGTGAGCTAGCTGCTCCCAAAGCTAACAAACGAGCCAAACCTTATAGTCCGGTTAATCAAGCCAATAAGGGTCCAGTTTTTCCAAAAACTCTATATCCACGTTAATGAAGCTCTTCCAGAGATCGAACTCGCGGATCCACGGCTTGGTCTGGATGGCGAACGTCACGGCGGTAGCATGACGAAGCAGATCAAGCTGATCAACACCCATGACGAGGACAACATCACTACGGTGAATGACGCGATCACCAAGTTGCTTCTTGAGAAGATCAAGGCGGAGTTTTAAGTTGTTGTACATGCTCCATTCAGACACGGGGAAGTCTTTCGGGATAAAATTCCACTTCCACGAGCGCCCAGTACAGTCTAGGAACGAGGAGCCGATCTGATTACCCTCGCCTAACATGGCCGGGTAGAAGTGGGGTGCGGACCAGAGGCGGAGAACAGCGAAGCGGGCTCCTTGGTGTTCTGCTGCGAAGTCGCGGGCAAGAGGGAGAAATACGGGAAATTCATCCGATCGCACCAAACCTGGCCAGGTCTTCGGGTATCTGGATGCATGCATTGGATCGTCATAGTTGATGAACAAGTCCACCTTGTTCGGACGGTGAGGCTCGGTATTAGCTACCGCGACCCCGGGGCAGATTTCAGGAGTATTTTCTAGGAGCGCAGGGGCAATGATGCCAGCGAGGTATACTAAAACAACGTTAGAATTCATGTGATCAAGTGACAGTAGGTAAGAAAGGGGGATAAATAGAGTCTTCTTACGTTTGGCGATGATGGGTCGAATAGCGATGCCCCATTGCAAAGGCAAAGCATCCACATAGTAGGTGTTGGTCTCCTTAGCTCTGTTCAAGATGTCGTCCAACCCCGTCCAAAAACTCTTTGGTCGGTATCTAAAACTCGTCTTTGTGCGAATATCCGGCAGAGTTGAGGCGCGTTGACGTGGATCGTGGAAAGGGGATTCCTGATATTGCTGACCTTCTTCAGACTTGAAAAAGTCGGCGGCGGGCTGACACTCTTCGAGGTCCAGGAAGAAAATGGCCATGTATGCCCAAGCTTTCAGAATATCTTGAGTGATGAATGGGTGAGGCCAGGGAGCCGCTGCCACTTCGGTATAACCGGTGTAATCTGTCCTGACCCCGAGCCATTCCAACACTTCCAAGGCAAACCAAAGCCAGACGTTGCTATGGGTCCCTTGTTGGTTCAAGATACCGTTCACAATAGCACACGTCTCTTTGTATTTTCTTGGGGCGTCCGGCTCAAGGTCACCATCGTGGAATGCTTCTAGGAAGGCTGAATCATGTTAGCTTAGAGGTGCAAGGGGAGATGATCTGGTAGAATGGAATACCATCGGCACGATCTTTTTCCATGAGCATCGTTCTGTCTATATTCTTCAGATTCCTGGCGAATTCTTTGTCACTCAGGCCTTTCTTAATTTTCCTAATTTTCCCAGTAGACAATTCTAATAGCCCGACATTCGAGACTGTCTTCTTCTTCGTTCCCATTTGACCTTCGTCGATCCTGGTGATTTGATCTTCCCACAACCGTGGCAGATTCCAGTGTTTTGTGATGTTGGTACTTTCGTCTTCAAGGTCTTTTTTGTGTTTCTCGCTAGAGACAGCACCATCTAAATCATAGACGGAATCGCCGGTCCCCCAGGACTCATCGTAATCGCTGTGCTTGTCCAAGAATTGACGAGGATTTTGAGAATAGTGGCTCGACTCTATGGCAAGTTTAGCAAAATACCTAGAAATTGTACCAGAACCATCCTCAGCCCGTGTAATAGCATTGCTGACTTCTTTGAACGGCACGTTGCGATTAAGAGATACTAATTCATCTGGGAAGAGTATAGCATCCTCTTCTGCGTCAGCTTCGTTGTAGAATGTATGCAGCGATGCGTCTAGCGTGCTGTCGCTTGGAAACATCTTCGTTGTCCTTTTTGTAAAGTCTGTTAAGATGAAAATATTCTTCGGATCTGTTACCTCGTCCCAGAGACTCTTTACTTTCTCCCCAGGTTTGATCAGACGTACTCGATTCGTCTCATTGTTTCGCGTGAGCGTGCGTAGGATGGGTTCCTGGTGATTGTACATATCAACTGGCTTCGCAATGCGCCATGCCTTGCGAAGCGCCTGTATATTGTTAGTCTCATACTCAAATTTGGATAGTAGCAAGTGACATGCCTCAACAATTGAGTTGTAGAGAAGAATCCCACTCTGTCCGGGAGCGAAGTGCCATATCCACACTTCATAATAATCGTCAAATCCCAGATGCCAGTTTCGATACTCCTCTACAAAATCAAAGTAATCTGGTCCGATTTCCAGTTCAATGTCCCACTCGTTCTTGTTTGCACGCCCTATGCCCCTTTTGGACCGTAAGGTCCAAAGCGCATCTTCGCCACGTGGTGCTGTGATGATCTTGCCTGTCCTACCATCTCGAACACAGACTAGCAACTCACCAGTTCGCATAGTACAGTACTGAAGGAACCGACGAGTAACCGAGTCATTTCTCTTCATGTGGCCTACGATGATATTTCTAGCCTCTACGAAGTCATGCCGGCGTCTCTGCTGACTACGAGAACCACCGGCCTGAAAACGATGAGTAATGTTCTCGGCACTGAGATCGATAAAGAAAGGAAAGAAGCCCTGCAGGCAAATCAGCATTAATCGGTAGAAGGATGCAGGCACATGTCAAAGCACGTAGTAGAAAAGACTCACCAAATCGTGTAGCTGCTTGGTCAGTCGATCCGTCCCCCAAGACACCCAATTCGACGCCGGGAAGTATTGCCAAGAAGCCAGAAAATTTAAATCCGAGAACTCGCTCCAGTTTCTACACAGTTGAACTGCGTTTCTGAGATCGCACCCTTTTGCGATGACAGAAAACTGCAGCCAGCCCTCCCGAGACATGGAAGACTCGCTAGAGTAGTTCCAGATACTCTTTCCGCAGATCTGAACTTTGGTCTTCTTGGGCTGCTCAATTGCTAGCCCTAGAAGCTCTTTCAGGCTTGGGACAGGCTCGCCCAATACCTTTGCTCGTTGCACAACCATGTTTTCGTAATACCATTCTGGGCCTTGCAACCGGCCAAATCGGCGGTCTTGCAGAATGATATCCTCAAACGTGAGGTCCTCATGTTCATCATCTTCAGTTGTTTCTGTCTCGGGTTCATCCTCGCGGAGAAGGTCGGCACAAGCATCTCTAATATCTTGGAGACTCGGCTGCTCAACCTTAAGACAAATATCGCGCAAATCAGCTTCGGTGATCTTGGTGTTGTTGAGAAATTCGTTCACACTATCCGCTTGCAGCGCGGCTGGGAGTAGTGACGTGTGTGACAAGAGAAGTCGACAAAACAGGAGAAGCTTGATTTCTTTGATGTCCTGCATCAGTGTATCAATTTCGTCATCGTCCATGGGGGGTGTTTTCTCGTGTGTTCCATGAGGAGTTTCTAAGGATCCAATAAGAAGGGGCCCATAAACTTCATCATAGTTTTTCTCGACTCCCTCCTTGAGGCGTTTCCGCATCTCTTCTTCTGTTTCAATGTTGCTCTTGTCCAGCTCTGTGGTGTTCTCACTAGGGCCCCGGGCAGTTTCTTCGTTGTCCATCATGGCTAAAATCTGGGTCTGGCCGTCATGTTTATTCTGATATTGTCTGCTAGTAATAGGTTTGTTCGCCATTCTCGGTGTCTTGGAGTCTTTTGGTTTAGACTTCTTTTTAGGCTTTTTTGCCTGAGTGGATTCGGAAACGCTCAGGCTCTTGACTTCAGTAGATAGATCTAGGGCGGTAGTGGATGTTGACTGTTTCTCTTCTTCCTCTTCCTCATTCAGTACTTCCATCCATAAGAAGTGCTTAATGAGATCGACATATTTGCATTTCTCGTCTTCGAGAAAGTCCTCGATTGGATCCCACATCTCCGCATCTTGCTCGCTCTCCGTTGCTGTATTGATTCGTTCTTGGTAGGCACTTTCGAGGTAAGCTTCCTGTCTCTGCTTCTCTTCTTTCTCGCGCTGCGCTCGGAGACGAGTCTGCATTTTCTTCCAATGCCGCTTAAACATCGCTGCATCAAGTTTGACCTTCTTCGCTTCTTTCTCACGGTTCGTCTCTTCTTTGTGCTGAACTTCCTCTACCCATTTGAACCACTTCTCCTTTGCGTACAGTATTTCAGCCGTGCGTTTAACAGCTTTCTCCAGAGCACGAAGAACAATGTGTCTTCGATTCGACAAAGTATCGAGGTATGCCTGATGTCCGTAATCCAGTTTCAAGGGGAAAAAATGCTTGCTGACACTGGAATCAATAATGTCCACTTATGATAAGGTCTCAGGGGTTGGTGGGAGTAGCAAATGTAGAATATGCCCGTTGGGGCGATTCGTGTCTCTAAGATAGGCCGAAAGGGGGAATAAAGGACCCCAGCGGACTTACTGATGAAGTTTCCTGGCGTCGATGACCTTACCCAAGAGAACGTATTCACTGAAAAGGTGAGCATGGATCTGATTCAAAACATTCTCATCTTGGACATGGTCGAAGGTTTCGTTGGCAAGAGGCGTCTCGCTGGATTTGAGATACGGAGGGGCTTGTTCAGCCAAGCCGTCCAGTTGCGCGTTCCTCTTCTTGTATCCAGCATAGAGACCGTAGCACTGCCTGCCGTGAAACCCGCAGAATAACTTATCCCAAACTGTTGCGACTTCGGTGCATGGCGTGCTGTCTGATAGGTTCAGGGCCTTCCAAATTTTGAGCTTCTACGGTCAGACAGGGCAAGACGATGAAGACAAACCTGGCAGATGGGTTCTGATAGCGGCGACATCGTCGGTTGCCTAGCTTTGTCAAGTCCTTTCAGAAGGAGTTTCAATTAATTGAATAAAATATCTTCGAACGAAAGAAGACTTCTATTTGGATATAGACAGATAGTGGGGAAATCTTGTCGGGTTCTAAACTAAGTAACTTATGTTGTCGTGGTTAACCCGATATAGCTTTAAGTATTCGGAAAGAAAAAAGACAAGATAATATATTATTTTAATATCGCTAAGCCCGCCTATGTGTATACCTCTAATCTCTTCTCGTTCTTTTTTTTTATGGCTTGCCTTGCGTCGTAGATGTCAAGCGGTGTGTAGTGTGTTCATCGTCTTTCGGCGCCCGCTATCATTGGGCATGAAAATTTCAAGCAAAGACCACTTAGTCATCATGGGTTAAATCATGGGTATGATAGAATCTTTCTACTTTAGGACTACTGCCATTGTCGCAACTGGCCAATCAGAGCCTTCAACTAAGGCGGTTGGCAATAAATGCACTTAATTATGCAAAGATATAGTTATCCATTGGCCTGCGAAGCTTTGGCATGCTTCCGCACGAGGCTTTTAGGTGCTCCGCATGCCAAGAATCATTATAATACCCTGGTTGCTTCAAGAAGAAGAAAAGAAACCGTTAAGCAATAGACAAGTTGTCATGTTAGGGACGCTGCTATGCTTTCTCCTACATAAATTAATACGGCGAACTCTTCCCTGTAGCAGTTCCACGAGGCAACCGTTACTCTAGTTGCAAAACGATGCTAGGGCTGTTTTAGAACGAGAATTCCATCATATCAGATCTAGTAGCCGTGTATCCAGTCTGAATCTTAACATTAATGTAGTAGCTAAGCAAAAACCGAACTTCGTCCACCAGTCGTTCATTATATTAGTTGTATTCTAGAATCTCTTGCATAGCAAAAGTGTGTCGCTCCCTGCGCATGTCGTTGATGACGGCATCTTGCTGAAGGAGCTAGCATTGTGATATAACTAAGGCTAATCTACGACATTTGAAGGAAAGCATTCAGTTTTAGGTCTAGCATTTACTTTACCAACACCAAAAAGATCCTGCAATCTATCCAAGACAGTTCTATCTTTCTGATCTAATGCATATCATTCTAATTGGCACATCAATGACTGCTGTAGATAACTCGGAGGTACTGAGTGATGCGACGGTCTCCGAAGAGTGCGCCAAGATAGGTGCCCGCGCTAGCTTATCATAGGCAGTGCCATTCCAGCTTATTCACATCCTGAACCTGGCATTCTTAGGTGACTTTTCGCGGTTGCAAAACTAACCAGTGGCACGGTACCGAACCATCGGATGACCGGGGTTCCGTACAGCGTTACATTATGGTGTGGATATTGATGTTGTAGTCTTCGTGAGGGGTTCTCCGGGCCGGCCACGTGCTTTTAGAGGTACCTAACGCAACTATCTAGATACTCAAACCTCTGATGCACAACCGCCAGCCCCATGGATGTCATACCATGGAGACTGACTCGCTTGACAGTAAGGCGATTCAACATCTCTGCAACAAATGTGCAGAATATGATTGGACCTACATCATCAGTGGGTACAAGGCCCCTACCAGTGGCCTGGAGGAAGACACTAAATGTCCCAAATCACCGGCATGGGGAACTACACACGTTTTAGGAGGCTCTTATTATCAACGTAGACATTATCCGGGAGTCTTTTTCAAGACAAATCCCCATCCGAACCCGAATCATAGGACGACTCTAATACTTCCTTTACCGAGCCTTGGAGAGATGAAAGATACGTCTTCAACATGTAGTGTGTGCAGCTTCATTCTCAGATCAGCCTTAACGCCAACCTCTGATCTTACAAGGACTGTCTTTTGGAGAAGTGAGTGGCCGGTCGACTCGGAGCACTGTTTGGACTGTTATGTGAATATCGGCTCGACTATTATGTCTGATGTTCGTATCACGCTTTTAGAGAATATGCTCACTTCCAGTCAGGATAAGTTCCGATATGGCAGGTTGGTCAAGCCCGAGTGTATTGATGTTCAGACCATCAAGGACTGGAGATCAAATTGTCGGCAATACCACGACCAAGTTTGTTGGCAAACTCAATCGGAGCCTGTTCTCCCGCCATTATCGGCTGAAGTGCGTGCAGCTTTCCGGGTGATCGATGTCAAAGAAAAGATAGTCATCCCTGCTTCGCCTGACACTGATTACGTGGCACTCAGCTACGTATGGGGAGAACAGAAACCGGGACGCTCTTTCCGCCAGGCCTTCCTTGATCCATTGCCAGCCGACCTCCATCAAGCTCATAGTTTGACACTCAACATGGAAGAAATCCCCAGAACTATCCGAGATTCCATCGATGTTGTGGAGAGGCTCGGAGAACGCTACCTCTGGGTTGACGCCCTCTGCATTTTTCAAGATGATATCAGTCATAAAACGCAAATGATTGGTATCATGGACAGAATCTATCGTCAAGCCGTCCTGACTATTGTCGCTGCAGGTGGCAACAGCTCCGACTCAGGTCTCGGTGGGCTCCAGCCGGGATCGCGAAACTTGGAGCAAGTGGTTGGCACGATATGCGGTCAGCGCATTATCAAGCTGTCTCCCCGAGTTGAAGGTCCTCTCAACGCTTCACCTTGGGCAAGCCGTGCATGGACGTACCAAGAACAACATTTCTCGAAGTTGAAGCTGATCTTCTTAGGAGATCGCGCATTTTATAAATGTCCAAGCGCTAATTGGTCCGAAGACGTGACAGAGTATGTTCACAAGGATAGGAAATCTAGGATACCATCCGACATTGATTATGCCAGCTGGTGGCCTTTCGACGCAGTTTCGAACTATAGCGACCATGTCGAACAATATACCAGACGGCAACTCAGTTTCCCTGATGACATCCTCAATGCATTCAGCGGCTTTATTCAAGAACATTCGCGAGAGCATCACACGGAATTTTGCTGGGGTCTGCCTAAGCGTGACTTTACGAGTGTTTTGCTGTGGATAGAGAAATGGCATGGACCCAAAGATTCTAGGCCCTATCGGTTAAAAAGCGATAAGCCAGGACTTCAACGACGCCATCCGATTAGTGATAAAGGTTTTATGTTGCCTTCGTGGTCGTGGGCTGGGTGGGAAGGTCATGTCCATTTTCCTTTCCTGTCCATGCCTGGATATACTCCTTGGGATATCGATTGGGAATGGAAGTCTATTAAGAATCTAGTCACTTACGAGGCACTCTCGGAAAATGGAGTCATTACCTGTACTTCTCAGCTCGCAGCGCTAGAGCCGCACTCCATGGATATCAATCATGGCGCTCTGCGGACCGATGACGGCTCTTTCTGGACGCAGGGCAAGAATCCATTTATCCTCTTAGCGTCGTTTTCTCGGCCTATGAGGTATATCGAAGGCGCCGAGAACGTGGAGTCTAGGAACTATATTGTGATGATGTTACAACCTGGAGATAAAGACAGGTTTCACCGTAAAGGACTGATGGTCTGCGCGGACGCGCAGTGGAAAGCCGCTAAGCCGAAGACGCAGACTATCCGTTTATCCTAATGGAAGGAAATTACGCCGGCTAGGTTGGTAATATTGGTTAAAAGACGAGATGTTATGCTCGAAACGATGAAGGTATGGCACCTACTTACCTACTAGCTATTCTGGTTGGTTACGACCCATACGCCCCTTGCAACTGGTGCTAACCTACTGGCGAGAGCGATTCTGTATCACTGACAAGCCCTTCACTCCCCTAAGTCCCATTTTGCCAACGACGCTCTTCTCCAGGCTCGGAACTTCGGGAGCGCCGAGGCCCTCGAGCGCAAATTTGTTGGCTTCCGCTACAAGTCTGACGTTATCCCAGCCCATACGCTTCACATAGCTTTTGTAGAATCCAAGCCATGCCTGGTATGTCTTTCCTTGGCTGTCCATCCGCTCGGCAATTCTCTTGATGTCGTCTTGAGCGGTCAAATCTGCAGGGTGTTCATTGAATGTAATGCCCTTGAGTTCCCATTTCGAAAACCAAGTTTCGTGGGCCGAGATAATGAACGTGCCCCTGCCTTCGGCTCCAGCACGAGCTGTGCGCCCGAGACGATGCACGTACGATTCTTTATCGGAAGGGATTCCTACCTGGAGGACGTTGGTAACTGCGGGAAAATCCATGCCGCGAGCTATGACATCCGTGGCGATCATGATACCACTTCGAGCTTGGCGATATTGTTCGGTCACATTGGTGCGCTTGCTCTGTGTCATTCGCGCATGTAGTTGGAGAATAGGGGGCATATCGGGGAA
The DNA here is from genome assembly GCA_007182795.1 of Xylaria flabelliformis. Taxonomy (NCBI): domain Eukaryota; kingdom Fungi; phylum Ascomycota; class Sordariomycetes; order Xylariales; family Xylariaceae; genus Xylaria; species Xylaria flabelliformis. The sequence goes on from VFLP01000038.1 coordinate 290,038, forward strand.
TTGCTGGAGCACTTCGGTGTAAAAGTTCACGAGCCCTGCTGTAGGAGCGAAGACGATAGCCTTGAATGTTTCTGCTCCTACTTCACTTCGTTCCTGGCGTAATGCGCCCAGTAGAGCAGCCGCCATGTCGGAGAAGTTGGGTGCTATGATTAACTGTTGTGGGACACGCTCGTGTGTGCTGATTTCGCCCTTTTGTATAGTCGAGATGTATTTATACTCCTTGGAAAGCACCAGACCAGACACCTTTTGAACATACTCCGGGACAGTGGCTGAGAAAAGCATGGCTTGTCTGGGTTTGACAGCTCTATTCGGTAGGCATCCAACGATCTGTTTCAATGAGGGGAGGAAACCCATGTCTAGTAGCCTGTCTGCCTCATCCAGTACTAAAGTATCCAGCTGCTGCAGCTTCTCAGTGATAGGGCTTGAATCTCCCCCAAGGTGGTCATAAAGCCGTCCGGGCGTTCCAATCAATATGTCGCAACCTTTTAGGATACGTCTCTCCTCGATATCCTTCTTGGTGCCGCCGATAGCAATGCAGACCTTGAATTGAGGCAGCCGCTGCAACAAGGCCTCAGCTTCGGCGGCAATCTGCAATGCCAGTTCTCTGGTGGGTGTGATGACTAGAAGAGATACAGCAGAACCTGGCTTGATTTTTCGGTTGACTAGATTCTGGAGAGCAGGCAATAAGAATGCGACGGTCTTGCCGGTGCCTGTCTTGGCTTGTGCTAGAATGTCCGAACGTTCGCTGAGAATAGGTCGAATAGTGGCTGCTTGAACAGGAGTCATGTATTCAAACTTCAGATCTTCAGTGATGGTCAGGAGCAAGGTAGGATGAACAAGACCGCCTTCACTCAAGTCGTTAAATTTCTGTTCATCAGAAGATACTGGGATAGTCAACGGGGCAGAAGAGTTGGTGGCCATCTGCCCAACCGACGGGTTGCTCGGTTCATTGTGAGCGTTGGTGAGTTTCGTCGCCTGTTTACTGGAGCTCTGTGCAGACGTTGCTTTGCCTCTCCATTTAGCGGGTTGCTTCGACTTTGCGTTATGTCTCGTAGCCATCTCGTTCATGAAATTGCGCGTCAACGTAGGGATGGTGGGCTTGTAGAGCTGGCGTCGAAGGATGGAAAGGTACATCCCGAGGGCTTGGTTAGGGGACAAGGGTGTTACGTTGGCACACCTTTGACTTTGTTCTTTATTTTTTGTTTTGCCTAACTTCTGAAACTGCAGGTACTTTAGCGCTATGTTGTATCTGGCTGCACTAAGCCCCACTTGCCACATGTTTCTGGATACTCATAGGGGGTGTGGGTCGCAGAGCAATGTGGCACCTGTAGACAGACGGTGAATTGGCACCAAATAGACGGCTAACGCGCGATCAATTAAATTGCTTATTTTATTATGGTTATTTTTTTTTCTTTTCAGAAGAAAAAAAGGTTTTTAGTTGAGCTATCGATGAATGAAAAATTGGCCTGCCGAACTTGGAAAACTTCGTTACTGGGCTTAACGAAGCTCCGATAATGGAAGAATACATGAAGTCTGGACAAGACCACTAATTATCATGATAAAAGTCACATCAATAGAGGAGCAAAGTTATGGAGTCTCTGCATCAGCCTTTCCACTCGGTCTATCTATAACATACGTGAACAAGAGCTGTCTTAGCGAAACAGAGTGAAGAAAGTATGATCGTACTGAAGATATAGTGAGGCCTTCGTTATAAACCCCATCGCTAACACCGGACCCACTCGAATTTCTGATGTACTAGGTTTTCGCTTAGAGACCAGAGCTTTTCGGAAAGCTCCGGGCCAGCTTTTAATTGCTCTGGTTTCACCGAGGCCACCTGGGCATCAGCGAGATAGCACCCTGATGATCCTACGTTGTATGGTCAGTATGCTTATTTTAAAATGTCTCGAAACGTTGTTCTGAGAACACACCAATAACTGTTTCATCTAACGCTGCGACTAACGTCGTCGAGGAACCCTGCTGCAAGGTTTTGAATTCTTCTCGCGCAAAGTGACCTGTAATTTAACGTTAGAGTTGACAACAAGTTGCATCGACGAAGAACAGAGGCACAAGTGATGCCAAAGAAAAACGCTAGATGTTGAGCTACCCTCACCTGTTTTCTCGGTGACCCATTCAACCGCCGCCTTGAAAGCGGCTGGATCCTGAAGATTTACTTGAAGGTTGGTTCTGATGTCTAAGTGCTGCTGTTTAGTGAGGAATTGAAGCTCAAGTTTTGGAAAGAAAATACAGACTTCCTGGATGCACTGAGAATGCAGCAACTTCTTGAGGATCAAATCGCGAAGCAAGAGCAGAGCTGAACAACAACATTGCGACTTTAGACTGTGCGTACGCCGCAACGGGTACGTAAGTTTCTCCGTCCTGTAAGTTTTGTCAACTTCATCCATAACGATAGCAAGTGCCTCACATAAAACACATACTTTGAAGTTTATGTCGTCAAAATTAACCCTTCCCCCCGCACCCCCTGTGCTTGTAGTATTGATAATTCTAGAACCATTCATCCTTACCGTTTTCTCAAGAAGCAGGTTGGTTAGTAAAAAGTGTCCGAGATAATTCGTTGCGAACTGGCTTTCGATGCCGTCTCTGGTCTTGTGCCATGGGCAAGCCATGATGGCTGCATTGTTGATGATGATGTCGATCTTCTCGACGGTTGCGGAAATACGTTCCGCAGCACGACGCACTGAAGTTTGGTCGCTTAGATCAAGCTCTACGAAGTTGAGTTGGACTGATGCGTTGATCTCGCGTATTATTCGAATGACTGGCTTGATTTTGTCTTCAGTGCGCCCTGCTAAAACAATGAGAAATGGATTGGCATGAGCTAGTGAAATCGCAATCTCGGCACCAATTCCACCTTCGCTAGGACCTGTAATGAGCACTTTATGCAGCTCAGTATATGATTAATGATTCACCTGTACTGATATAAAAGTTGACATACCCGTCTTATTCCTAACTTGGTCAGCAAAGGCGCGGACCACCTCTAATCCAGTTGTTGAGAAGGAAAATTGAGTCATCATGAGTTGATTGAGAAGAGGAGTGTAGAACCTGGACGATTATCACAGCAATTCAATCGAAATATAGAAATCGACTGGGAAAACTGGTCTTTTTATGTCTTTCACCTTTCGGGCCATTACTGCGGTTATTGAACGTTGACAGAGTTCTAGTTAAGGGTGGGTTGCGATGATGACAGGGGCCTGCTTAGCGCGTCATCCAGTTGCATTAGCGCTGCCTACTGATTCATATGGCTCTAATACGACATCAGATCAAGTTCACTTAAAATCAACTATTCACTCTCGAGTTTTCCTAATTGATATCCGATTTGAGAGATGCGTTATTTCTGCAACTGGATGACGCTAATAACGCATGATGGCGCAGTCTATTCTGCTAGATGATATGCCTCATATGACCGAGGCCCGGAGCATTGAAGATGATTGGGCTGGGATATCTGACTTTGCAGCTCGGAAGAAGAGGCAAAATCGGTTGAACCAGCGAGCTCTCAGTAGGTGTCATCGCGACAATCCGGCGCCAAAAGACCGGGCTGATTCTTGTATAGGGCGGCGGAGAGATGCAACAAAGTTAGCGCACCTCCAGCAAGGACCTTTAGGGGCTATCCGGTCTGCTCCGCCTCCCAACACAGAACGTCAAGCGGATTTTGTTGGTTATCCTTCAACGCAAACAAGTTGTATGCCAGATCAACAAGACGTCTCAGAACGATTGGAGCGTCAGCTATCCCCATCCGCTATATCACCAAACCGCAACTGTCCTACAAGGGCTGGATGGGTTTCAGACGCAGAGGGCGGTCTGCTTGTAGTATCGATCGGACCAACAACCGTAGTGCTTGACCTCTACTCATGCCCACTTCCTGCTGACCATCTCTTAACACTTGTGAGATACAATCTATATAGGGCTTGCGCAACAAACGCAAAGATCTTGGGTCTAGACCCGCGCTCCCTACATGACGACATCATTTCACCCTTTTGTGAACTCGAGAGTTTCAGCCATCCGCTTCCGAAAGCGCTCATTCCCACTGAAACTCAGATCACAGTCCGACATCACCCATACGTTGATCTATTCCCTTTCGGTGGCCTGAGAGACAAGTTGATACTTTTAGCAGACGTTATTGATGAAGATGAGCTTTGTGCTGATCTTGGTGGAAAAAACTCAACAACAGAGCACACTGGTCTTATAGTATGGGGTGATCCGTGGGATCCAATGGCGTGGGAGCTCTCGGAGTATGTTGTAACCAAATGGGCCTGCCTCCTCAATGGATGCGGGAGTCTTTTGATGGCCACAAATTACTGGCGAAGGCGGAGGGGTGAAGCTCCCCTAAGGGACGCTCTTTCCAGCCTTTGTGAATGAGAAACGTACTCTTCTACTTCACTCGCTGCTTAAATCGGGCCAGCTGTTGCTAGCTAACGTTAAATTCTGGTCCGAACAGGGTCAACTGAGGTAGTGTCACAAGGGCTAATAGAACACTAAAGCTTGGAAGGGGTTTCAATATTGCAATAATCTTTATGGACATTAAGGAGACCGAGAGGTCCAGGTTCCTCTCTCAAGCCCAAGCGGCGAGTCTGAGTTTATATACAGGAATAGCTTCGCTCCTGCTAGCCCAGATAGTTCAGGTCCGTATCGCTACTATCATATTTGCTAAAACCCACGATAATAGCTATCAGAACATATGAGAATAGACACGGATAGCTGAATATATGAAACGCCGCTCTGCAAATTGATTATATGACACCGCTGACCGGACCATGGCATACGGGTAGTTGCGTTTCCCTGCCTAGGGCCGGTCGGTGTGACAGGTAGACCCTCAACTGTTGCGCTGTACAAGACTTTTGGCACTGCGGTACTGAGAAAAGGTTGATAGAACATATGGATATAAAGCGCTTCATAAGGCTATTAGCAAGTTTCCTACCCTTTCTACACACAGTCAGTAGTCTATATCCGTTTACATACCTTTGATCTATTTTCAACGCTCGTGCTTCGTATTTCCCACTGTCCTGAATATAATGCTTGCGAAGAATACTGGGATGTTAACACTATTCATGACAAACATAAACAAGAATATTTGCTGAAGACAATCTTATCTTCTTAGGTGTGTAAAGGATGACCTAAGACCAGGTTCTTTAGACTGTTGTTGAAGCAGTGATAGGTACTGAGTCATCTAGCCTTGCCTGATTCCTCATCTCTAGGCTACTTAGTAGTGGCGATTACCTTTAGTGCTAACAAGATCACAGTTCATAAATAACAGAACGGTTAAGGTTTCTGACCTCATGGCTGAAACTATGTATGCTCTCATTGTCTTAGAACTAATAAGTAATACTCACAATTGCCTATTTCTAAGTACAGTTCAGAGTGGCGCTAAGTGACAACCCACCAAGACGTGTGATTTAGTGCTTTATAGACGTATCGGAGTTCCGTCTCTTATTGCTACCGTTCTTACCATGCTTTATCTACTTCTCAACTGCCTTGAGCCTTAGGTGTTTACAGCAACTACGGTCGAATTAATTCTTAGGTCTACTGTCAGGATTTCTGTCGGATATATCAAAATAGAAAAGTAATATTAACAACTTTCATCGCGTGGTTATGAGAACTCTTTGGCAAAATCTACCAACACAAAATATAAACATAGCGCGGAGCGGTATCATTATTCAATATGGTATTTCTTTTGCTTTGATTTACTCTCTCTCCCTTGAAGCGCAAAGGATTAAACATCCATTAAGTAAAGGGCGAAAGTCAAGTAATACGGCTTGACATTAGTTTCACTAGATTATACCTGATGAAATTCGGTGCTTCTGGTATCAGCCGTGTTGTAATCTCAGTACAAAAAAGGCTATTATTAAATAGAAACATAACCATTTGCCTCTAATTCAAAGTGATTCAGGCTTTGACGGGGCAAACAAACGCGCGATGGGTCCAAAAATTGCGAGAAACTGAAGTCCATGTGAGTAAAGTACTTGATGTACACCTTGTCGTTTGCTTAGATGACTTACGACTTCGTCAAGGAATCGAAAAGGAAGAGGCAAGGCGAGATATGCATCGCCGTCATAGGAGGCCCTTACAACGTGCCAGAAACCTCCAAAGTCCCCGGTTGAGAAAAGGTCATTGAAGAACCTAAAGTAATTCGTCAAAGCCTGAGATGACTACGCAAGTTTTGAAACCACAAAGTTCTGTCTGCGGTGTAGTGGGCATACGTACAAAGCCTTATATATCCCTGCGGGATCAGGTCTCTCGCGAAGAATGGACTCCTCTCCTTTGAATGACTTGAAGCTGTGCACAACCCTGCGTGGCACGAATAAGTCAGGGTCGCCGGCATTTAGAACTATCTTCTCGCCATTCAGGGTAAATTCGATTCTGCCCTCGATAACACTAAGATACTCGGCGTGCTCCTGGAAGAAAGCGTAGGGTTTTAGCTCTGAAACGTAAAAGCGTGAGGCTTATCGATGTTGTCAACACTTGCCTTATGCCAATGTGGAGGTATACTGATTATTTCTTCTCCGGTGGAGATTGTGTCCATTGCATATCGCTTGACGGAATCTTCCGGCTCTGATTCGTCGACCATAATTTTCATGGAAAGGCCTTTCCCTATCGTAAGGGTTTTTAAGACCCTGACGGAACTCATCGCGAACCCCGTCGAATCAACAATGTCTTATACGTTTCTAGATTCGTAGTTCGTCTTAGCGGACGTAGGTACGTTTGGTTATTTAGATGATAAAGCAAAAAACAAGACTGGAATCAATAATCTCAAAATCAAGAAAGCCTTTTAGTTATAGATTGTTATATGCATGGCTGAAGTGGACGTGACACAAAATGATTCGCTCATCGTTTCCAACGTGTGGAGGGCTGGATATAACATGCCAAAGTTTGTACTGAATACTGTAAGGTCTACCCCGAAAGGGTATTTGATTCGTGCCGCAATTCTACGCAGGATACCCACCCTACCCGTGCTCTTGTATCCGCTACATTGGTAGCGATTACGTACTATTACCAGAATCGGAAGTCGTGCGTCCAACTGTTGCTAAATTTAGTATTAAGTCAAGAATAGACCCAGATAGCACAAGGCCAGTGTGATGACATGGCCTTCAGAAGGCTTTGTTTTCTGCTGTACTAACTGGGTCAATGTGAGCGATGGAGTTCCTCAGAAGGACAATTTTTCCGCAGGCGAATTCCAGGTCGCAAAAGATGCATCACGAGGACCAGAGGCTAAAGGCCGAATATCAGTTTTTAAAATAAAAAACCATAATGGTGACTGAACAACTTCAATCGACACTATTGACGCGGTGCTGCTGACATAACTGAACTGAACATTATTATTCATACATTAATTAAGGCAGTTGATAAGAATAAAACCACTAAAACCACCAAGTTAAACTCGAGCGCGCTTATCAAGTGCTAGCGAGTCATGTCCACATTAGAAGCACACTAACTAAGAGAGCGGTCTAGAGAAGATGTTCCATTTAACGTAGAAATACTTGTATTTATTATGCCAAAAGCTAAGTACGTGCATGTATTTTTATTTTATTTTTATTTTATTACATTTGCTTAGCTTGCAATGCTAAAAAAGTCCTGAAAATGTAGGCCAAAGGGCCTGGTTACTAGCTAAATTTTCTCTTCAGAGCATTTGCGTATTGTGATTTGGAAAAATCAAGATAAATAGCAGATGCCTTCCGAGACACATCGCGCCTTTGGCCATACCTAGGAATTTTAGTTTAACTGGGTGAACGACGACGATGCTTACAAATGTAGTCTAAAATATGATCAACATGACTAGTGGGGAAGAATTCTTACAAAGCATCGCGTTAAGTGGGGCTTCACACCTATAAACTGTCTAATAAAGGTAGGAAACTCATCATCGTGAGCTTCTTAAGGTAAACCACGTTGTTCTTTATAATACGCTAGTTAGCATCTCTAAAGCGGGCCAAGATGATTCCGAAAATTACACATATAAAGATACGTGACTGCGCAGATAACCTAAAATTGAGATCTACAAATATCACTTGATGTTTGTTTAGTTGAGTATACACGAGTATGTCACAGTAACGGGACGTGAGAAACACTAATCCATACTACTTGCTGAGTGATGTCCCGTGAGAGCAACAAAGGCTGGTTTAAGGATAAGCGTAGTGTTTTACTCGGCAATCGCAACCTAGCTTCCTTGCTTATACAAGAACCTTCTTTCTTGTAACAGCTGTCAGAAAACTTTCATAACTTGAGTTCACTTGAGTTAATTCAAATAATATTCTGTGTGAATATAGTAGCATTAAGGTTCAATCACACGTTTAAACCTCGTGATGTTTAAGATGTCTGATGCAGAGGTCGCAAGTCACCTACATATTGCTACGAAGCTTTGCTTTGTTGCACATATAGAGCAACTAGAGCAAGCATGCCATTTTTAAATCATATTATTGAGAGGTTTGAGCTCCCAGCTTCTTCTTCAGTTGCTTAAATATCTATATAGCTACACTGAATATCACGGAACAGAACTGCAGCACTATACTACAACATTATCAAAAGATAGAACGTTGTCAAGTCAGAAACTTGACCGTCTGCAGTTACTTATATAGTTGGAGCCGTAACACTGAAGAGAGGAGGTAAGAGGACGCTTCACGTTGCCCTTAACGTGCAAGAAGATTACTATAGTTGGAAAATCTCTCCGAGCCCTTGAAACTAAACCCTTCTTACTCCTGTCCAGCTGTAATGGTCGTTGCTGCGGGTATGTACAATGTTGACTATTGTTTATCGTCGTAAAAACTTCGGCCTTTCTCATGCAGTTTGGACCGCTAGTATATGTTTAAACGGTCTATACGCCCTTAAACCTCTGATACAGGATGTATTCCCGCTGTTACGCATCGAAGCGCAACTCAACCACTAAAATCCATAGGTACCCGTATGACCACATAGAAAGGCAAAATTGGTAAGGATTCAAAGATAAAATGACGACGACTAAATGATAGGCTCTAGAGACGAAGGTGTAGATGGCTAAGTTCCTATTGTCTGACCCCAAAAAACCCCTTATCCACCACACCCTTATACTGAATACAAGTAAATTATCCCCCTCGTCATTGACTATTGAAGCAGTGTAAGCGATTTGCTTACATAAATCACTGCCAAGAGGTCGAAATTCACGTGATGGGCTAGTGAATAAGGGGATCTTTGTGATCAATATTATACACACTTAACTACACATACCTCAGTTTTGGGACATCAGCACTTAGTTTTTCAATTGATTTGATCGTTGATTTCTCTTACGATTACTTGAATATCTACTAATTCGCATGATCGCACGAGTCCCAATTGATTTTGCTTGATTCTGCCAGTCTGGGATGCGTGATATTCAGATTTCCTCCTAGATTGGGGTTCACGGGATCTGCAGTCACCCGTGGCCGCTTCACTATGCCAAGCCCATCCATTCTCATTACTTTAATATGTGTATATACGGGCTTATGCCTAGTATAGCGTCTCCAGATCTCAGAGACCCTGTGCTTATGATGGGTAATAGAAACTGATTATCGCACGAAGGTCCCTAGAACATCCTCCCTGAGGGCTGCTGGACTACATATAGAGAGCTCCTGTCTCTGTGAGCCCTTGCCCTACCTTGTGCCTTGCGTCTTGTTCGACTTGCGGCTATTGCGTAGAGTTTCGTATCCATAGCTCAACACTGATATCTCGTCTCCCTACTCAAGAAATGCGAAACCCAAAACCAGCAACCTATCTTTCATTCTGCTTCCTGCGGGTCTTCGCCTTGGCTTGCCTCCTCTCCCAACCCACCCTCATATTGGACACTTCAAACCTGATACTCAAACCTCCAATTCGGCAACTGAGAACTGAAATCTGGATTTGAAGACTGAGAAACTCCATCCACGAGAGTGGCCAGTGACTTCTCCCAAACCAGTGATCGCGAGGCCTTTTCATGGATCTTTGGGGTCTGCCTTAGTCTCATCGCCAGGCTTCTTTCTTGGCTTCCAATCGGACGCAGGAGGGAAGTTGTTTTGATTCAGTACCGACCATTCCTGAAGTTTCTCGAACTTGCGGCATTTTTTATGTGGGCTGAAATCTGCCATTTCTCCTCGTGGCGCATTTGGGTTGAGTACCGTGATAGAGGGTGTAGTGTCTCCGGTGCACATAATAGCCAACCGCAAAGCTTCAATACAATGGTCGGTGTGCATGCGAGCTTCTACATCGGAAGCCAGCATGTCTCCTGACATGCGAACAATCTCCGGATGCCGAAAATACCAATCGCGCCACGTATATTGGCGGATGAGGTTCTAAATCTCGTAAGCAGCCCGCACAGATAGATCCAAGGACGAGACTTACCAGGCAGTGAAGCTGATGATAGACTTCTAGCTGAGCACTAGAAACCAGAGAGTCAGTTTCTGCCAAATACACCACTAGCTTTATAATAATCCTTCTAATTTGGTCTGAAGTTCCCAGATGGAAAGCAAGACACTTTTTGTATGGAATGACATGTAACCTGAAAAGAGGATTCTTGAAATGACTTACTGAAATCCCCCCTTTCCGTCATGCCAGGGCTTGAGGGTCCTGTTATTCCCAAGATCTACGGTTCGATTGATCAAGGGAAGCTTCTCTTCTGGAAATCGTATGCCCCCATCTGTGGAACGTTTAGCGTTTGCTTTCAATCATGATCTGAACCTACGTAACCAAAGCTCATCCCAAGCAGTTTCGAGCTCCGGAGTTGGAGGACCTCGATACGGAGATTTATGAGCGAAAGCATTGTTCGGCTCTATTATTTCATATTCAATTGCTTCATTGGCGGGCGCTGTAAAAGACTGTTGTTAGTTTGTCCAAGCTATTAGCACAGATGACTTACACCATATTGTGGTTTGAATCCCGCACTGCTTGTCTGTAGGTCTCTTTAACACATATGCTACTAATAGAACACACGTGCAGCTGAAGAATAACAGCGCTACAGTAGATATGATGGCTATAAGCTTTCGGTAGGATTTCAGAACCGCTGCGGCATGACCTTCAATCTCATCATCCGGTTCTCTGTGCAAAAGCTCTTCGGATGAATCAACTTTCTGGTAGGTGCTCCACCCAGACTTCAAGTCCTTGAACGCGTCCATCTTTATGAACATACAGCAGAGGAGAACGGGGGTGGTCAAAAATCATTTTTGCTGGTCTGCTTGAGCTCTATTCAACGTAAGGAGAATTCAATATAACCGACGACTCTACTCGCTATCGCATCCCCCGGCCGTTGAGACTGCCGCGAAGCTGAAGATTAGCGCTTACTGGGATCGGTTTGTGGCGTTTGTGGAGCATTGTCAACAACAGCTTCACCTGCCAGTATAGTGTTAGAGTCAAAAGCACTATACTGGGATGATTTTACTATACAACTGCATAATATTATGTTCTTTCTGAACTCTATCACATGATGCAAAACTATATTGGAATGGCGATGTGATCGGTAAGCGAAATACCTGCGGTGAAGCCCATATACCATATCGTATTTGAAAAAGCGCGGGCGTTGAACGAAGCTTTGAGCATTGAGTATATATATAATCGCGTCCCCGACCACCTGATCTCGTGTTCAGTTCATTGTAAATCCGCTCAACTCAACTTATAACAATTTCTCATTACCAATATCCCCAAACAGTCACAATGAAGTCCTTCACTATGATTACCGGCCTGTTTGCAGTAAGTGCACTCAGTGCACCCCTCAGCGTCCGCCAGCCCAGTCCTGCTAGTGATCTCGACTCATTCAACTACACAAACAATGTCAACAATAAAGCTAGCGCCAAAGACGTAGAGTCCGATGCATTTAACTACCACAACAATATCGATAATGCGGTCACCGTTGTCGATGCTGATGGTAAGCGGATGACGAGATTGAAAATTCAAATTCAAGTACTCATTTTAATTCTTCATAGGAACGAAGGTTGTTCTCTCAAGTCCATATACGGATGACGTTGATGCAGCAGACCCGGCTAAAGTTTTGGGCGAATGATGGGTTGTTAGATAAGTTCAGGAAACTTGGCAATTGGAGATAGCTACCTAAGCGAGTGAGAGGCAGCTAGAATGGCAATGAAAAGGTGTTAGTCCCTATTACATTTGGGTTTCTCGTGGTGAAATGACTCTATTTGGCAAGGTGCCAAGCACTATTCATGCATGCTTAGCACAGCTGCAGGATGGACCATTTGTTCCGCATTATCGGGTGGTCCCGCAGCCTCACTATAGTATTAAATGCTGTAAGGATGAAGACCAGTAAAGCTATGCCTTCATTTTGTTGGGAACTATAGATACGATAGTCTTTGGAGTGATGTTCGAGAATGAGCGGTCTACCTAATCAATTTGATGGCTGACAACTTATTGTCATCCCACTTTTAAGGAAAAAGACACGAATAACCTTCGAACTCACATCACCAAGTAATCACCCAGTGAAGCTTTTGACGATAATTGAGATTTCCTCATTTGTATTAAGTAACGTATCTCAATGTTCGTCTGAATATTATATAAGTTAATCGAATTTATATGCGGGGTTAGCGCTTATTCAATCAGCTACCAGCAGGGGTCCATCGCTTAATGAGCTGGAAATTCATCAAACCTGCTAGGGGACAACCTGGAAGTTATCTCGACAAATCCGCAGTTTTGGCCGAGTGCGGCCGCCATCGTGCAAGCACTCACGTGTAGCATCAAGGATGTTTATCTACTCCAAGACAAAACAGCGACGCTACAGAAACGGTGAACATGCAGTTCGCGCACAGACATTATAGCGCGACGCGGGGAGCATGTGGCTTTAGAACGCGCCTAGCTATTCGCTGCTCGGTCTCCTTTGCTTACTCATTAAACTCAGCGGAAGCTTTCCGACGCAGACTAGCAGAATTGCACTTGCGCAGATGGACAACACAACATCGAGGAATTTGATATGATTGGCACCATGCATCTGCAGTTCTAAAACGTCAAGCGGCTTGATACTGGTATTTCTAATGAATAAAGCTTCATGCGATAGCAGTTACTAGTGCTTATGAGACAGGTACCAAAGATGTGTAAACTGTTTATCTTTCCAACTTGGCATGTCCATTATTGCTCACAAGAGCCGTGATGTAGGAAGTACTCACCGAATTGATTTCTCTGTTGCGCACAGCCAGCATCGCCATCTCACCTCGATTCCGCAATATTGATTACGTTCCCCAGGACACCTTCCAACCCAAATGAGATATCACAGGCTTCGTCTGTCAGAGGAGAAGGAGGAGAAGTTGTGTGCAGAGAACGATGAATATGCTGGAGAACAATCGAAAGGTTTAGCCTCTCGTACCAACATTGTCCGCGTCGCCATATTAGCGATCATAGCGTTAGCTGTGTCACTTATCACTGTATCAACACTTTATATCCAGCTGCTGCGCCAGCATGCTCCTCGACCTCTACTTACTTGCGGAGAATCCGTCGAAGAAGCACAACAAGCAGGCTGCTCATTCGACCGTCTGACTAAGACCTGGCTTCCTGCTGCCTGCCCACGGCACTATGAGGAACAATTCGTCCAGTATCCCTCAAAGCTAAACATCAGCGAGTGGAAGTACTGGACAGATCTCAGTGCTACGGAGGAGATCACCGACGACGATATGGCCCTGCTCGCAGAAACTAAAGCACGAAGTACAGCCTCGTGGGTATCGACATTACGGATGCATATCGCCCATTGCGCCTTTGGCCTTATGCGACGCTCAGATTTGTCGGATGCTGGAGAGAGAATCGATCTCGCGACAGCGCCCCTTGACCATACTCACCATTGTATTGAGTTGTTATTAGAGGCTGCCATGCTCGCCCCAGGCATTGATGCACCTCTTGCTCAAGGCAGTGTCATATTTGGAGCATGTTAGCTGTCTGATAACTGCGTCTTTCTACGATTATGGCTTTGTATTTGTAGACAGTTATATATCCTTATACGATGTTGAATGACTGGCTTAACCTGTCGACTGCCAAGTAAAACAGTATTATGGAAGAAACTCCATCTAAAATAAGGACGATGAAGACCCATTATGAATAAGCCAGGCCACTTATTGCAACTATGCGATGATCATACCTACTACCTTTCCCAGCTATTTGTAAGACAGGAATCTGGAACCGCCTAACTAGCCGAGTAGCAATTTCTTCTTACTCTGAATTATGCCATCTTGGTCTCCACTACATCTTCTCCCTTGCCTGAAATTCCGTGAGGCATTTCCACACACCGCTAGAAAATAGTTTTACCGTGGGCTATAGCTCTGTACAAGTAGCGATTCTGACCAATCATGCGTGTCTTATCTGATTTTATTATCTGAAAGGGCGAGAGGCTTTATTTCTTGCCCAGATCCTATCTTGACAAGGTAGTGAAGGCTGACAGTATGATTACGCACACGGTTTTGTCCAACTCACTCAAGCATTTATCCTATTTATCTTGATAATAGCAGGTATTGTCACAGAACAGAACTGCAGCACTATACCACAACACTATCAAAAAATAGAACGTTGTCAAGTCGGAGACTTAACCGTCTGCAGTTACTTATATAGTTGGAGCCGTAACAGGTGTATTTCTTTCGGCGAGATTCGATGTCATTGACTATACCACGCTAACCTACAGGTAGTGATTCTCGTTCCACACACTTGCCTTGAGAGACCCTCTCTGATAGCATAAGGGAAGTAAATCTAAGCAACGACATAGAAGGCCTCTTCAGCTCGGAATGTGTGTTGAATATTGCGTTGTTTTTGATTTGCGCGTCGAATAAGCGATGACTTTACGCCTAGCTGACAATAAGTCAAGCATACCCCTTATCATACGGTCCCTCCACTACCCTTTTCGGTGTTATCGCTCTCATCTACTAGATCTTGATAATCTTCGAGGCCCAGCGATACCTCTGAATTTAGTGCTCGTAAATGGGATGTAAATTGCCATCAGTTCAAAACCATGTGTTAAGGAGGACTGTATGAGGAAAATGCTGCGAAAAGGTTTTTATGATAGCTGAAGCGAGAATACATAACTTGTTTTCAAGAAAATATAGTTCAACGCTCTTGTATGTTGTGAATAAATGTTCAAGATAAGGACGCTCAATATCGTAGCAACTCCAGCGATAATAAAGACACTTGATACACACACCGCGTAGTACTCGGCTTAATCTCCTTGGACGTCCCCTACGGGACGAGGTTTTCTTCTGTATAAAATGATTTTATGGTGTCTGTATCCTACAATGATAGGTGAGTACAATAACAATTGATTCCAAACAGCATGTACCCCTTCTCGCCCACACAATTGGCTGTATAACAAGATTGTATCTTCTGTCAAGGAAACTTCGTAGACGTTATAAATGCATTGCAATTAAACCATAGCAGATCCACTAGTTAATTATATGGCCACCTAATTAGTGCGGCTCTGTACTTGTTTTTAGGGATAAGGTATGTAAATTATCTTGGCGACTAGCAACCGCCTAGGAGTTACCAGGGGTAGGTATTATACGTCTATAATTTACTGGATGCGTATGTGCCTTAGATATTCCTTATCCTTTTTCAAGAGATATCATCTGTATCCAGTATTAGGTAGATAGATATTTCGCTAAAGAGAATTTCCGCCGATTTCAAGTAGAGGTGTTGTTGATGCTCTCTTCCCCAGTTTCCGGTCGATCGCAAATTTTCCCTACGACCGTGTTATACCCATGACTTCACGAATATGGAATTTTGAAAAGCACCATTTGGTTAGCGTATTACTGTACAGACGAACGCCATGCTGAATTTGGTAAAAGTCGATCGTTGAATGATCAAGGTTGAGTTGCTGCCATAATCAACAGATTTTTAGATCCTCCATTCATTCCGGTCTTTCCCACATGCATGAAAGCATCATCGAGTGGCGGATTGGACATCTGAGTTGAAACCAGTTCAGGCACGATGCACGCGCTTTCGATGCTCGTGACCGCGGGCCTCTTCTTGGCCCCCCCGGCTCTAACCTCCAGTACCGGGAAGCGTCCAAACATCGTTTTTATCCTATCCGATGACCAGGATTTAGAGATGGGCTCTATTAACTACATGCCCCTTCTCGACAAGTACCTGAGCGCGAAAGGCACAACTTATGAGAGACATTACTGTACAACTGCGCTCTGCTGCCCAGCACGGGCTAGCATCTTAACAGGTAAGATGGCGCACAATCATAACGTGACAGATGTTGTCCTGCCGTTTGGTAAGTACTTCAATCTTGAAAACTTCGGCACCTAGGCTCATAGTATGGAAGGCGGTTACCCCAAGGTCGTTCAAGAGGGTATCAACGATGACTACCTTCCTTTGTGGCTACAGGAAGCCGGATGGGATACTTATTATGTTGGAAAGTTATGGAATGCCCACAGTACGGACAACTACAATAGTCCTAGGGCTAGAGGTTGGAACGGAAGCGTAGGTTCCTCATCCAAGAACGATACACTGTTTTAAAGTCTGAACCATGATGATAGGACTTCTTACTCGACCCATACACGTATGATTTCTACAATCCGACCTTTGTCCGGAATTATGATGAGCCAATTCATCATGAAAATGAGTACTCAACGGATCTTGTTTCTCAAAAGGCCCTCGGCTTCTTAGACGATGCCTCGAAGAGCGCACGCCCATTCTTTCTCGGTGTCGCACCTGTCGCACCACACAGCAATACCGAGTATGTGAATGTCAACGGGACGATGAAACCAGTGACAAGTGCGCCCCTCCCCGCTAAAAGACACGCGAATTTGTTCGACGAGGTCGTGGTGCCGCGAACGCCACATTTCAATCCAAAAACAGTAAGCGTTTCGGCCTAAAAGTAACAGTCGAAGAAACAAGGTATTGGAAGAAAGTAGAGCTGATGATAACTTGTTAGCCTTCCGGTGTCTACTGGGTCCGCGACCTCCCCCGGCTGAATCAGAGTCATGTTGATGCCAACGATCTCTATTATCGGCAACGTCTCAGATCCTTACAGGCCGTCGATGAGATGATAGAGGCCATTGTGCAAAAGTTGGAAGAGCACAATATGCTTGATCACACGTACATCATAGTAAGGCAGATTCGGGATCATTTCTAGGCCAAGATAGTGTCTAGCGGCTTCCGAAACCCTCACACTTCACGCGTCAAATTGCGATAACTAACTCCGAGTGTTGTAGTACACAAGCGACAATGGTTTTCACGTGGGCCAACACCGCTTAGAGCCTGGAAAGTTTTGCCCTTTTGAGGAAGATGTACACATTCCACTATTTATACGCGGACCGGGCGTGCCAGAGAACGAACACGCGCCCATAGTGACAACTCATACTGATTTAGCGCCTACATTCCTCTCCATGGTCGGAGCGCCGATGCGCAGCGACATGGACGGAGAGGCGATTCCTCTCACAAGGCACGACATTGATGCGTCGATTGGAAACCGATATGAGCACGTGCAGGTCGAGTATTGGGGTTACGCTGTATCTGAGGGAGACTATGCGTATCAAGGTGAGAGTTGACCCGTGACTGTATAATTTGTGTACCTAATGTCTTACTATTTAGGGTATCTGATTCCCAACAACACGTATAAAGCGCTTCGCATCGTAAGCGACGAGTACAGTTTTTACTACTCAATCTGGTGTAATAATGAGCACGAGCTCTATGACATGAAAGTACGCAAGAAGAACATCGCCTAATTATTTGAATATGGCATTGTTAACAATACTTTAGAACGACCCCTATCAATTGGAGAATCGATACCCGATTTCCCCCGCCGATGGAAATAGAGCAGCCTTCTTTGGACGACCTCTCTCGCAAGTTCTTAATCGTTTCGACGCCTTGACAATGGTCCTCAAGACATGCAAGTCGGAGGGTTGTGTCAAACCGTGGAAACTACTTCATCCAGCAGGCGACGTGACGAATCTCAAAGACGCCGTCAATCCCAAGTTTGATTCCTTCTACGAGAATGACGTGCCGAAAGTGAAGTACGATCATTGTTCTCAGGGCTTCTTCCTAGAATTTGAGGGACCCATCTACAACCAGTCTATCGCATTTATCCCGGGCTGATCGGGAATATGCCCTAGGGATGGCATGAATTGTGTAACTTTGCCTCTTGTAGAATTATTCCCAAGATAACATAGAAAAATACAGTGTGGGAAAAAGCAAGGAGATACCCGTCGCTATCGCCATTTGAAGTGTAAGGAATGCAGCTTTCCCCGGTTCGGTTGCTTTCCCGCCTTAAGTAATAATTGTAAAGCTAGTGTCGGTCATGTTTAGTGTTATAATTATGCCTCTACCAAGTGCCTTCAAGTGCCAGGGGCTTAAGTCCTACACCCGAAATTGCCTTGTAGTCCGGACATAGGATTTAAGCCCAGAGCACGAGGATGTCATGGTCGTCGTTAACATCCAGTTATCTCCTATAAACAAAACTCGAATAGAAGAGGTGTGACCCTTTTAAGCCGCGAGATTCAGTGAGGTGATTCTTGATCTCATTCATGTCTCGTAATATTTAAGTCTTTGAACCATTCAGAATTTCTCGTGAACAAGCCGGACTATTCCGGTTCCGATCCACAGTCATCTTACAAGTATCGACCTGCAGGCTTTTCCTCATTTCAGCAAACTTGTTTTAATTTCTGAAGTACTCATGCAGACATGAAACTAGGAGGATAACACACATCGCAACAGCGTTCCTTTTTTTCGGCCAAATATGTCATATTGACATTGTGCGAAAATCTATCTAAGTTTTAAATACCAGGCAAGGACTACGATGGTCATCTAACCCAGCATCAGCGTCCAGCTACATCGAATTGAAGTCGGAAGTCGATTACTGAAGGCCAAGGATCCTGTTTGCGGATGGCGAAACTCTAATGTTCCCTGGTGCCAAATATTTACTGTCATTTGAATACAATCATAACCATAACTTAACTGCCGCCAAGAATTAATAGTCATCTGAAATGCGCGGAATTCGGGCCCTCGGCATGGGTTAGGTAACCAACCAATAGCAACTTTAAATTGGTCAATTGGTCTTAACCCCTCTCCCTTCTAGACCATGACTACTGCGTAGAATGCTTCCAATACACACTAGCCCCGAATTTTGAGATGTTCGTCAAACGACACTATCAAGTTCTCCCTCATAAATCAGCATGCGCGTAGTTTCACTCCGACTGCCATGTCTTTTCACATTGCGCAGGATGTGGGCCGTGGCGAGTCCTCGCTCGACATTTACAGGTGTCGATGCTGGTTGAGACGTTTGTGTTATCCGAGTCCAACCCTGCACCATCTATGTATAACGGGGACGACGCTAATGTAAAGCCGAGCTGAGGAATAGCTTAGAAACTTGGCGTTCTTGGCGTTGACAATATTTTGGAGTTTGGTCTGGGGAAGAGCCGAGATACATCTTGGCACACCTAGGTACGTCGTCTCCATTGCAATGACTTTAAATCTAACCGCGCGCCCGCTATCTTCTATTGATAGTCTTTTACTTCCTAAGCTATGCTGAACAGCTAGGATGGCCAATCTGCTAACAAATAGCCCATGTAGGCTTTACACCCAGTTCACAATTAAATCCGTGCACTTGGCATTTTCTCACTAAACCCTACTATCTTCACTTTGTAACAAAATATATATTACTAGTAGAATAAAAATTAAAAAAAAAAAAAAAAAAAAAAAAAAATTACTACAGTAATTTGAACTTGTTAAAGATGAATTCTGCAGTTTTATTTGTTCTTGTTAAGCCTTCTTAGCTGAAGTTTTCTTAATTAAAGTGTAGTATATAGCAGAAAGCTAAATTTTTACAGCTAGCTCTACGTAAAACTGTAAGGTTTCGTAATAAAATAAAAAATACATTTTAATCGCTGTGAGGTTAAGCTATCATGTACTGTTTTTTTCAAATTTATTCTGGTTGGTTTTTTGTGCTTTACGTGGTAACGAATATCATAAGTTTTGGTGTGAAACTGGCCAGTGCACGGATCAGGTTGTTAGAGTAGTGTAGGGCCAGGCGACTGTTGTGTTGAGATTCTTTGAGCCCGTTGTGGAAGACGCCCAGAAGCTCTCTGCTACAAGACTAAGTAGTATATCAGAATCGAAACTCCTCCTTAGAGCATCTTTTCTTCCACGCTTCAGCATAGTTTGTATCGTGGGAGACGCGAAACCAGTTCCGCGTCGCTTCTCCACGAGCTAGTGATGTGGCTCGCATAGTTCGTGAAAATGCTCTCACCAATGTCTTAAGTTACGGCCCATCATCGAGGGTCCTGCAGAACTCGATGCGCAACTCCTCTAGTCGAAGAAGGCGTATAAGGCATCACGCGAGGAACCAAGCGCCATCCCCTCGCTTAGTATCTCGTGCTCCCATTGCTCTTACGTTGTGGTGCTGAGTGCGGAGAGACCGGGCTCTTTGAAGTGTTGGGCTGCTAAGCTAGAGAAGTTGACTGAGCATAGGACGCTCGAGGGCTGCTCGTCGACTGTTGTGCATTTTGTGTTCGGTCTATCTCCCGTGATGGACTCTAAGGTGTCTCAATTGTCGCCAATCAGGTCATCAAGTGGCATTCGGCCAGCTTAAGTAGCTATGCCTCACTGGCTCTGTGATGCAACAACGAGGCACGTGTGATAATATCTATCTTTGAATGATTGGTCCTTTGATAGGTGAGTAGATAAATAGAGATGACAGAGCTTTTCCGAGAATTTTATTTGCATGATGCCGCACCCTGACCTAGGGATCCGTTTATAAGGCAAGGAGCAGAGAGCAGAGATATACGTAGTAGTGGCGCACGTAACTCTGTCAAGGCATGAGATACGTTTACTCTGTCATCAGCTTAGATCATTGGCTACGAGCCCTCGATTGAGGCCTAGACCATTGGATTGCGAGGCGGAGGCTCAGTATTGGTGAACTCGAAGGTTTAAGCCTTTGCCGTCGAAAAGTGAGAGTTATGGGGGCGAGACAATCAATGTTCGGCCTCTTCGGTATGCACTCATGAGTTCCTGGTTAGTATTGATGGAATTTAGGTCAGCGCGAGACTTGACAAGATCCCCGTCAACAACCATGCCCCCTATAGGAACTGTCATGATACATTGGGCAAAATAGACAATCGCAATCAGCGATCTGACCACCACGCTCATCAGTACTCGAAAAAGTAGCATGATCACAATAACCCCGAGGTTAGTTGCTGATGTGAGCCCAAAAGAACCTCAAGCTTGACAGGCGGGGCGGCATATTGCTCCACAAGTCACATGAAGAACATACGATTAATTCAATCTGTATCATTAGATCAGTTTAACTATGCTCTCCAACATCTTCTATCATATTTTATGCAGCTAACATACACATGACATCCGTCAATCAACAAACATAGTTAGCAACTAATTCTCTCAGGCTATGACGATAACTTTAACCCTGCCATTGCCACAGCACGCCGTCATTCAAATCGAGAATACCGGCACGTTCGGCCAGATCTGCGATTGCCTATGTCTGTTGACAAGCCTGACCATGTGCTCATCAAAATTATTGCAGTGGCTCTGAACCACTACGAATAGAAGATGCCATCGGACTTTCCGAAGAGGTCGGCTACGGTTTTGATTCCCGGGTTGCGTTTGAAACTTGGCGAGAACGTTACACACCTAGCTGTAGGATATTGTATCGCTGGCGCGACCTATCCATTCAACCTACAATTAACAACTACTAAAACTTTCCTCGGCGACGTATCATGGGACGCAGCGGCTACAATAAGGTTGTGTTGTCGGCATAGCCGGCATGGTAGCTTAGCACAACTTCCAACTAACAGAAACCCCGAGGCGCCTGTCGAAAACGGCCCGTTCGTTCTCGTATTCGGAGCTAGTTCAGCAGAAGGGACTTTCGCCATTCAACTCTTGAAGTTGTAAGAGTTGAGCTAAAGACCTCTCGCTACATATGTTACTCCCCATTGGGCACCTGCTAACGACGTCACAGATTCGGCTACCGAGTAATGATAACCTACTCGCAGCATAAATTTCAGCTCGCAGAGATTTTTGAAGCGGAGGGGCTTAATGGAATTATGAAGTGTGTCAAGCGATTGAATTATAAGGAGATATCAGGAATGAAGCTAGTATATAAATAATTCTGGCAGGCAAGTTAAGTCTTTAATCTGTATGCTTTTATTTCGGTTTTCTTGATGCTAAGACAAGCAGGGGGCTCTATATAAATTCTTGGTTGAATACTGTCGCGGAGATGTGGACTTATATACCGTTACTGCCATGCTAGCGGTAACGGCGTCGCTTTTCCGTCAGAAATACACATGCCTTTTAAATATGCGTTCCTAAGGATAGAAACTGAGGTCCTGATTTATAGTACTTGATTCGAAGCTTGGAGGCTACTCAACTCCGTACCAGTCGCTGCACACTCTTTAAGTTCTTTTTGAGGCTCGCCACAATCGACTTGCCCGATCTCTTAGGTGTGCAATCAAGCTGCGTCATCGCCACCTGGAGTAAATTCATTGCAGCAACGTTTCCAGATAACATCCCGGGGGCTGCGGGTCGACCTGAGAGGCGATATTCTGCAGGCAAACCGATAAGTCTTTCCGAGTGGTCGATGTGGTGCTCAATGACCTGGACAAGGATTTTCATATATAAGTGTCCCTTCATCGCTGGAATCGCGTGGGAAATTGTAAATTCAGGAGGGGTTTGAAAGAATTTAGTGGGGTCCTGCAATTCACGAAGCGACTGGCAGACGCGGTCAAGGATAGTGTCATGAAGAACAAGAAGTTGGAGATAAACAGACAAGACAAGTAAGAGCACAGGTATCATGAAAGAACTTTCCTCCAGTGGCAATTGGGGATCAGGCGTCGGCACAGAAATACCCGAGTCAGTGTTTGGGGACTTATATAAACATGTGACTGTTGACAACTGGGGCTGCGCCAACAGCCGCTCAAGAGCCTTATTGTAGTCTGCCGTGGCATGTAATGCTTGAGCAACGGGGTTTTCGGTGGTTTCATTGTCTTTCTCCATACAGAACCCGAGATGGCTTGTCCCGCTCCAAGTATTATACATTGCGAGACAAGCGATCTGGCGGTTTACACTCTCACTAAGCCGCGAGAGGCTGACGATTGGAACCGGTGCTGCAACATCCGCGGGCTGGCATAGCAACCGGTCGAAGGCAGGAATCTCGCCAAGGACGCTGGCCCCAGAGCCGCTGCTAGCCCCGGTGACGGGGCCCACGTCAAACGAGCCGGCTGCAAATTCGAGAGGGTCAGCCCTGTTACCACTAATCGACCTTGGTGAGAACTGATGACGCAGGGTTGAAAGCGGTGAGAGAGTGCTGTCATCCTCGCCAAATTGTAGATCAAAATGCCGCGCAGGCTGGTCAGAGGGATCTCGTGAGGGCCGATCCCCAGGCCCAGGGATGTCGAGCATTGATGTCACAGCATTCGGAACAGCGTTGAGGAAAGGAGGATAATCATCTATGAATGCCCAGGTGGGATTTCTGTCAACAGCGTGGCGGGCGGCGAGGGATGGCGACCCACGTGGTCGTTTGCGGCGCTCGTCAGACGTCGACGTTTGTGCTGGTAGGGTCGGTGAGGCTGAGACTGATACTGAGACTGAGGCGTTGACATGTGGTCGTCCTAAAGGCGGCGATCTGTTGGTGACACATAGGGCGCCAGCACGATCGCACCGTACACAAGAAGTTTGAGAGTTGTCGTCCTCTAGTCTAGAGCACCGAAGCTTCAGCTCTCGACAACGATCGCAGGCAGTACGGCGCGTATTTTCATGACCAGTTGTGGTAGCAGACATAGTGTAATAACAGTAGTAGAACGGTGATGTTGCTGTATTATACAAGAGATATTGCCAGGCTATGAGGGAATCGATGCTTGATAAATGGCAGCGTATGCGTATTCGGACTTTAAGCATTGACCCCTCGATCAAAGACTTGAGCCTCGAATCCTGTTCAAGTGTGGAGACCAGCAGACATTCCATGTCGGCTTCGGGATACTATACTATTTTGTGTTTGCTTTGATATAGAGCATTATTCTACAGTATGTTTACCATCGCTCAAGCGTGGTTGTGTAAGTGCGATGGATGCGAAGTGAAAATTTCCCGACCTAAGCGGGGTCCATCTATCTCAACCCCAACGGAATGGAATATGGGCAAAATGAAGTGCTATGCACGTACCTCTCATTCCTTTCCTCGTGCAGCCAGCCCTCAGGATCACAAATTGTAACCCCTTAGGACTACATATGCAACGAGGGTCCAGTCTGATGCGGTAACTAACAACGGAAAGACAGAGTACATGCCCCATAGATGCGGCGGCCATGCCGGGTACCGGGTGTTACTCAGTCCTCAAGCAGAGGAAAAGAGAATTTCTTTCGCTGGCTATCACTTGTAGCGGATGTGCCAAGCTTACGGTCCGTTTCAGAAATCTCCCGTAATATCTTAGCATATACTCACTTTTCGTTTGTTTGGCTATTATTGTTAGACAGATATTATGCCGTGGTAGATGCATGTCTATAGGTGGCCTATATACCGAACACTACCTAGACTACTGCTTACCTTTTACGGCATAAATACCACCCATCCTAAGATATGTGTAGGCGAAGTTTGGGGTAAGTACAACCCTTTTAAAGAGACTGACCCTTGATGTGTCGAATGTGTCCTCGACATTGCTTTAGGGCCACGCTGGGGTGAGCTTCCGTATTGCTATAGTTTTGTATGATAGTTATTTCTTATTATTGTACTGAATAATCATGGGCTATATATGGGGGGATTTCGGTTGTCATAAATATTGTAATAAGAAGTTGGTATCTACTTTTACACAACTGAGGAGGATTGCGACGTAGCATTCTGCAAAAACCAAACCCAAACTATAAAAAAATTCACATTGTCTAAATCAGGTATTAGAATTGCATCGCGACGCGTCGTAACTAATATTCACTACAAGCATGGCCCCTGGAGATATGGGTAAAGCTTGAGAATGAGTGGGGAAGATGTTGCGAAGGCCTCCAACAATGTCAGCTTAGCGGAATGAGCGGAAGAGATAATTACAACAGATTCTGAATGTGCTTATTAAACGATCTACACAACTATATAAGACAATCTACATGCCGTCACGAGTATTATGCAGTAATATTTTGAAGCTACGCTCCTTAGGAGTTGCAGCAGTGTGTAACTCTGCAGGCTATGATATTACACGCATAACACTTGGACACAGCCTTCCTAAAAAGCATGTTAATTTCCTAGTCAACTGCGTACCGACCTAGAAAAGACCAAGCGGTGAGTCCATAAGTCATAATTAACACTTAAAGCTGTGTTGCTAGGGCGTTCTACTGTTGGAGTCATGAGGGGATTATTGGATATACCCATGCCCATAATTCTATGCTTATAGGTGATGAGAGGTTCAGAAGTATCAAAGTAATAAAGCTGTGATGTACTTCAAAGCACCTCAGCAAAGGATTCTAATGGGGTACGTGGTCGTCGGTTATGACGAAACTTGATCCTTGAACAATATGATACATCGCACAGCAATAGTAGATCCTTTACCTATCAACAGACTTTCTCCGAAGATGGCTTATGATTATCGCCACCTCCTGAATCACAGCCTCGTCTCTTCGCCCGTAGCATCCCACTAGCCGCTAATCGCACTACTACTTTAAGCGTACATGAAGGAACTCGCCAGTAGGCGATGGATGGAGCAAAGTTCGAACTTCTCACGATTGTTTATTATGTCCAACATACCGTAACTGTCCTTCTGCCAATCACAGTGGTTGTCGAGAGCCTGATCCAACTATTTTTACTGCATTGTAACTCTGATGCTTACTCTCGCCGCTGGAATTACCTGGAAAATAGTCTATCACCTTGTTGAATTCTCGCCTAGGAGTACGAAAGGTCTGAATTCGATTATTGATAAGTCAAAACTACAGATGTGCTTATATTCGAACTTGTGCAAAATCTCTCCACCATTGGGGTACATTACCTTTGATTACTTCTATTTCTAGATTCCTTGACTATTATCGGCTTCACTTTGCACCACAAATCCCAATAATTGCTCCACAAAGGTGTCTGAATCGGTCTTTAGGCTCCGCACTCCTTCCTGTGTTCTTGCACTTCACTTCTGTTACGTTGAGTTTTGTATTTGCGGCCTGTATACTCCCAGTAGGAGAGGATATCAATCTACTCGATATAATATCCAAAGGCTAGTATCTTCCATGCTTGGTCAATAGTCGTTGCCGTCTTCTCGTGAATGAACGCGTATTTGAGACAATTAGTCTATTAGAGAACGACCCTGGGGTTATATCCAGAGCATCTGTGCCGATAACCGCAAGATAGTTGTCACAAAGCCTCAACAATACCAGATCGCAGATAATAATCTCAGCTACTGATATACTTGCTTCGTGTTAGTAAATATCGTGGCACGTACTCATAATCCGCATGTAAGAGATGTTACTTTGAAAGTTTTATTCCTCTGCCGCGATTACCTCGGTGACACTCCCCGTAATAGTCATTTGAATACCTGATTTCCTGTTACAAATGCAGTAGTTGCCACGATAGTAGGCTATTGGCGCCTGAGTATATTTGCGAGATACTTGGATAGGGGTCAATCTTACTAGGAATCAGTCAGATGCTGTCGTAATACCATCATTTATCCTTACTTACGCATCTGAATAGCCTCGCCTTTCTACAGTTGTATCAAGGGATCTATGAGGTACGGGGTATATGAGGGACTGCTGTAAAGATCTTATATAATAATATTTACGACCCGTCTCAGAGCATGCGATAGTTTCTTGGAACGAAGAAGTTTAAGATTACAAGTAAGAATACCATATTTAACCTGTCAATATACATATTTGCGCGATAGTTGGTAGAGCTCTTGTATAACATAACTTCTAAGTTTCGTCCCTCCAACCCGCTTACCAGCATTATAGGCAGAACCTGATAGGGCTTCCTAGAATCAACAATAAACTATAATGAGATCATCCAAGTCATGGCACTAGCAAATCCAACAATTGTTAAGTCATCATTGTCTAGTGTGCGAAATTTAAAAACTTCGATGCTGTAGTAGTTTACGGTCATTGGTATCGTTGAGTCTTGCTCGTCACCTTAATATGGAGCTATCAGGAGAAATTGATGATGAACTGATGAGTTCTGAAGACCTCATCACGAGCTAGTTAACGCATAGTATGTCTATCATTCATTCACATGCTACCAAAAGAGCTCGGAGCGTAGGCGAAAGTGTTTTCGGACCCGTCAGCAGTTGGGAGCCGCAACATGGAAAATCCGTGCACTATACCGCCCCATGGCAAACCATGGCGAAAACTTTGGCGATTGCGATTCTATCGGGTGATACTACATGAGGTCCATTCTGTATCAGCTTGAGTGACAATGACATACACTGCGAGTTAACCATTCGTGCTACAATTTCACCAGAAGCCTCACCACCAGCTTGAGTATTCCAATGGCGAGTTCGACTTCGAGCGAACCCAGCTATGAGTCAGCATATGGAAGGGTGGGTGCGAGTCAACCAAACTCCTTAAAGTAGTGAGTATAATCCGCAAACGCGACCTAGAGAGCTGGTACCGCGCACATGAGTCACGTTGTTGCGGCGCGCCGAAAGAGCAGTTCAAAATGGCTATTTTCGTAGTGGCGGCGCGCTTTTCTACGCTCGGCCCTCAACACACGCTTTCCGCAGATGGCAGACCTGTCTATTGCGTTCTTTCGAGATGTTGTCCCATACCTGGGCAGCAGAATCATTGATCTAGATATTCCTCATCAAAATCGAGCTGATGACGATGCTGCCGTGCCTCTAGGATATCTCCATCTGCCTGTATCGAAGCGCATGCCTGATGGGGAAACACCAATTCCCATCAAGTGCAGCAGCATGAGATCAACGAAGAGAGCACTTTATTTCGCATTCCCTGTCGTTGGTTTGTAGATCTTGGATATGTAATCGCCACGAGTAAGTATAGCGGGCGCATCTATGGGTGCGTACTACTCGTCCAGAGTTTTCAATGTTATAAATCATCTAAAAGCCCGGAGTATAGGGCTTGCGAGTCAATCGTTAACTTCTATAACCTCTGCGACATTACTTTAGAGCGGCTGCTAAGGTGATCTTCTGGACTCTGGCTACTGGGTTGGTTGTCCGAAGGCGTATTCAACTAATCATCCTCGCTAGTGTGTCTTTGGAGAGATGTTGATGATGGGTACTAGGACACCTGAGGCCACACATCAGCGTTTTCGGCAGTTCTCTCTAGATATGGGAACAGGAAAATAGCAAGTTCTAGCTTGTTTTGAAAGGGATTCGATGCCCTGTTCTCTTAATACAGATGAGCTACCCTAAATAAGGGGCGGGATCCACTCAGCCACATAACTAGGTAACTAGCCACGGTAGCGCCACATCTAATATAGATTCAGTGCATATATGTCTATTTGGTTGGATATCGCACAGTAGAGTACCCCCCAATCCTCCATTTCCATTTCCATATCCAGGCTCCCAGCTTTACCCACCTAGTACAGATGTCAGGTTCCTTTACTGCACCATCTTTTGAAAGCGTAAGGTCACTAACAAGTCAATAACATGAAGTAGAAAATATTGCATGTCGCCAACAGAGTTATTACTTGATTTCGAATTGCCGATGGACCGCAGGCGGTTGTGCAGGCCCCGACACGAACCAGCTGATCTTTGGATCGATCAGTCTTGTTGACAGGCATGCTGCCAGACACGCGTGACCCTCGTGCATATGCACATATGCATGCCTTATTCTGTACAGACCGCTGCCAAGTCTGGACGGAAGTCTACATGTAGGGTCTTTCCTCAGCCCTACAAACCCTATCGGCCGACCTCATCAGCCCAAATCTGTCTCACCGCTCTCGGCGGCCTCAGTGGTGCTCCAGTATCCCTCATGTCCTGATATAGATGCAATGGTCACCTAAATTTCCCAATTAGTCCCCGAGGACGACAGAGCGACTGTTGGCGACTGGCAAATGGTACGTAGACTGGGGGCTGTCAGCTAGATGGGTGAATTTCGCGAAGGGACGTATTCAAGTCAACGATAACAACAAGATGTCGGATGATTTTAGGTCCAGCCATTGCTCAATCGTCGACGGCCACTTAGCTAATGATGAGCTCAACTGCTCGGACTTCTTAGATATGGTGGATTGGGGTAGCCTAGGACTGAATCTGTTGGACGAAGACCTTACTGGGCCTGAAGGGCAAATGAATGACTCGAGTCTCACTCATGCTAATCTTTCTGCTGATGTACTTGAAACCCAAAACGGATATGTTTCTGAGCTTGACATCTCGACCATGGAGGCTGATGGAAGTCCACCCAACAAGTCTAGCGACAATGATACCATAAGTAAGTCCTTCAGAAAATTGTTATTGGCTTTTCTCTGACAATAACAGTCTTGGATAATCCTGAGACTTTAGCAACCTTTACCTCGTTAGTGCTGTTCGCGAACAACCCCTCAACTCAGTACATCGAGCTTAAGGCATGCGATTACTCACAGCAGGCGACCATCCAGGCCCTTGCTGCGAAGTTAAACCTTCATTGCGTTCCAGATACCTCTTCTGCGATTGTGTGCCTCCGGAAATATTCTCATGAAGAGACTGTGTCTGGTCTAGGACAACAAATAAGTGGCATATTGGACAATCCTGCAACAATCCCATGCCAGAGTCTCACGCGTGGTAACACGGGCCAGCTTGGTCAGACAAGGGAGGCCCATGACTCATTTGCGACGAGTGCTCCTAGCCCTGGTCAGGGCCTCGGGAAGAGCTGCAGTTGTAATTTTCTGGGTAACACTGCGCACCTCAATCACGACAAAAATGGTCCTTTCACCAAGAATTCCCACTTGAGAAAGACCGATCGTGTGTCCTTTCTGTCTCCCACAGCGATACCGTCTCTGCCACGCCCCCGCTGCAAGCTTAGCTCAGATCACGGTTCAAATCTGAGTGTGCAAACTTCGGTTGAGCCACATAGTTGGCAAGATTCGTTTCCAGCTCTGTCTCGCACATTGAAAGTGATCGGCGCTTGTTGGAGGTGTAAGATACTCCGAAAAAAGGTACTTCGTCCCTTGTATAGCCCACCTGTATATTTTTAACGAGCGAAGTGTGATCCAGATCAACCTTGTAAAGCGTGCCCAAGAGCCGAAAACAAATCCAGGTGGCAAAATATCGGTTGCAAACGAGGAAATCTTCTTGATCATTGTCCGTGCATCTGTCTATGCCCTAAGGTTGTCGCTCTAGGGGGCCGGCAGGTTAGACAGAGTTTGACCACCCCAGATTCGTACAATCAAACAAGCCGCGGAGCAAAAATTCACATACAAGATGCCTTTGACCGCCTCGAGTCGATCCTTGATTCCGCTGACGATACCTACATGAATGTCGTACTGGATATTCTTTGCTCGCCTGTTGTAGAGCTGGACACCATGCGATTTTCTAGAGAGCATAACCTAGAGAGCAATTTGTTGGTCATCGCATGGACGCTCGTTGATAGTCCGTCAGTAAAAGCTATTCTTCAGGTCGAGCATACTGATCAGACTCTTGATGTGATGAAAGCGGCGATTACTTATGAGATGGAATATGATCACGTAAGTAACCAGTCGAAGAGCAACCGCGGCGCCCATCTAGTGTTTTACATCTTTCACTTGATGCGTCTAATCTTAATTGAAGAGACTGTCGTACGGCGTCCGCTAGCTTTCTATCGCTTGCTAGGCAACCTCTGTATTGTCGCGAGCCTACAACCAGTGCATGATCCACTCACTGACTAGTTCCTAATACTTATAGTCATCGACGGTGACACTAGCGATCGAGTGCCTTCGAAACTGTGTCGATATGCTCCGACTACACGAACCCGGCTATTTGATACCAACTCTTCATGCTGACTGCGACATTCAGCAATGCAGAGTCGAAAGCTTCCGGAAGCTCAGCTCTGGCATAAGTGCGTTCATAGAAGAGTTCTCTAGAGTTGTCTTTCGCAAAGAGAATCGTGCTACTGAACGGAAATGGTGGCTCTCCGCATTCTACGGTCTATACATTCAATCATTCGTCCGCCGTACGATTGTCTTCGTTGAAGATCAGTCGCTTGCTCATCTCCGGGATTATCACCCTGAGTTGCATCGAAACTGTTCCAACTACCTTACTCTGGCCACTAATCTCTTCGAAGCTGCATCAGCATCATATGATCCGCTCGTCTCCGCTTGGTCCCTAGAAAAGGAGCCTATCGACCACAAGTTCGACGTTCGCCTAATTAAATACTACCGCCTTGCACAAAAAGCATTGAAAGCAGACCTTTGGGCTCAGAAAAATATTCAAAGCTCTTTTGAATTTATTTCTCTCTCCTTCGGCGAGGATCTTACTTCAATGAGGAATCGACAAAATCAACAGGACATACTCCCAACTCTTCCTCTGAGACCCATGCTGCGGAGGAGCAGTATAGAAAGTACAACGCGTCGTTTTAGCAGCGGATTCGCCACAGAGAGCGACGTCATCTATGAAAGCGAGAGCTGCCCGCCTGTATCTTCACCAGCCATAGAAAGCCCCCTCCTGCAGAAACTCAATGGCAAAGGCCTTGGTCGTCTAAGGACAAACTCCGGTGCCAAGCGACGTGCAAGCTCTCCGCCTCAAAGTGATGGCTCATTACGGCGGAACGACAGCTCTTCGAGCATGCTCAATATCACGGCTATACGGAGGCGGGGCCTTTCATTCGCGACGCAGACCTCCACGTTGTCTTCGCCGTACTTAGTCGCTTACGATTCCACTGCTTCGCCGAGGTGGAACGGGAGCGAAGACAGTTTGTCAAACTTGCCTCAACTCCTGAGCCCAGATTCTCCTGCTCCACAGGGAACTCAGGAGTTTGCCGATTCCGTACCCTTGAGAACACCATCGCTTCACAACAAGAGCAGCAACGAAAGCTTTCTTGAAATGCCCGGGCGCTTGAACCGTAAGCGATCGCGGGGTAACCTTGCAAGGAGCAGAAATTCTCAAACGCTTTTTATGTGCGAATGTTGCCCCAAGAAGCCAAAGAAGTTCGACAGTGCAGAGGCCTTAAGGTAAGTCTCCCATGCAGTGAATTAACTTCTCATATTCCATCCAGTCTGTCGTGAGGCTGGTCCGTAACTAAAAGCTGGCGAATACCCTTGCCAAGTCGTAATCCTCTTAGCTTTCGTCTTGTCCAAGCGATCTTTCTTTTACTTCCCACTTAAAACAGCATCTTTATCTCGTCACTAACATGACTATAGCGCTCACGAGAGAGAAAAGCAGTATGAGTGCAGCTACTGCGGTAACCGCTTCAAGACGAAGAACGAAGCCGAGCGTCACCAGAACAGCCTGCATATACGCCGACAGAGCTGGGCATGTTCAGAGCTACACGAAGCCGGCTACACCCATGCATTCCGGAGCAGTTTGACCGCGGCCGGTGACAACACCATTTGCTGCTACTGTGGCGCTGAAATCAGTGAAGCTAGCGCGAGAGACGATGGAAATTTACTCGCTGGGGGGATTTGGGATGTACGGCTAAGACATCTCAAAGATGCTCACAAGTTTGGCGAGTGTAATACTTCCAAGAAGTTCTATCGTGCCGACCATTTCCGTCAACATCTGAGGCATTCCCACGCCGCTGTATTGGGAGATGGGACTAGCCAACTTGAGGCGGTTTGCATGAAAGAAGTCGCTCCTACGACGACCGCGAATATGATATAAGCGAAGGGCGCGAGGATTCAAGATTCAATCGAGGGCATGTTTAGCAGACACATTCATCATGGATTGCATTTTTGAAAGATACCCAGAGGTCAGCAGAGCTCAGCTCAACGCATTTATGCAGCTCCGATACTTGTAGATAGCCTATTGAGCTCATTTGAATGGGCTCACCTTTAGAACATCATGATTTATTGAAGTGCGCCCTATGATGCTCTGGATCGAGTGTCAATTATGCTGCAACTTTTTTTGCCGAAAATATCCCTGTCGGTTTTAAACAACAGGGTCCGCCGTAAGGACTTCAGTGCCCACGGCAGGTAAGTAGCTATCTCGTGTAGAGTATTAAGAACATCTACTTTGACCCCGGCGATTGATGCGATGCGAGCTTTTTCGTACTTCAATTTCCTGTTTAATTACTTAACTAACCTTAGGGTGTAGACATATCCGATCACCCTACAGCTCGTAGGGTTTGCATCCAATGCTGTAGGGTGGTAGGGCCGCAGGGCTAGCGCCATGCGGCCCATAGGGCGAAAGCTGAAGTTGAGGACTGGGTATTACTATTTAAGGTTAAAGATGTATGTAGGGCGCATCGCTCACTCATCTTGAAAGTCCATCCATACAAAAGCAAAGCAAGAAAAATAAGCCTTAGTTAGGGCGTAATCCCGTCACGATGGCTCGGAGGTTGGTATCATGGGGGAGTAGAGTAAGACGTCTGTACATAAAACGTCGCCCAAGACCACCGCCAACACAGTTGATAATTCACCTCCCTCACATCTCTTCATCTTCTCCGCTACAGCATTTAACTACTCGATTGGTTACTACATACTATGCCATCAAGCACTCAGCATCCGAACAGTCTAAGGGGAGTCGGAGCTTGGGCTAAAAGTTCAACATCTACACACTATAATCGCTCAGGCAGTGCAATGCTCCAGAAGGACCTTGAAGCTATCAAGAGGACAGAAACCTCCTCACCTTCGACTTCGGCTTCCGTCTCACCTAAGCCGTGGAAGTCGACCTTTCCACTGCACTTCTGGCATAGTGATGATTCCTCAAGTCATGGAGGGCGACGATCTCGCTAGATACACCACCACTTCCAAATCACCCCCCCCCTTTTGTCGGAGAGTCGCAACCCACAATCTTCTGAAATTTCAATGAACGATCTAGAATTTTATTCATGTAAGTCTTAAATCCGCCTTGTTATACTAGCATGAAGCTAAGAGAAAAAGAATAACTGCATGGCGACTTTACCAACAGATGGATCTTGATGGTAACAACTGGATAAGATCTTGACCGGGGTGTGCGAGTACTGGTAAATTAGTTCAGAAGATGCTCTGAAACAAGACACCGGATAAGAAGCGATCGTTTAATTTCATAATAGTTCCCAAAGATACCCAGGGCGGTGGTGAAGGTGGATGTTAGAAGAAGTGAGGATCGCTAATTGTCAAAAAACGTATGATGCGCTTCCTTTACTCTAAAGAGAGCAGTAATGGTTTTCAGCGGGGAGACAAACATGTGCACGTATCTAGTCGATGTTCTGAACAATGTCTCGAGACTCTTTTCAAATGGTATCTATATCTACGCCTCTTCCGATTTCGATGCTGCCTCGGCCAATTGATTTGCATGATCCTGCTCATAGCCTTCCGTTTTCATATCCCGAAGACCCAAATCCTCCTCTTCCTCGTCTGTGCGAGTGTAATCTTCAATCGTCATCTGAGGATCATCCTGGTCAGGGTCGACAGCTTTCTGGACATAGCTACTAGCCAGTGGATCAGTAAGAATGATTGTGAATGGTTTCTCGCCCTTTATGGCCACATCAAGACCGTCGAAAAACTGGGTCCAGGTCTCCCTCTCATTTGTCGCAAGCGAATCACCGCCCCCCGAACCCGTCTCGAATATCTGGGAACGAAGATCATCTCGAATCTGTGTTAACAAGCCCTCAACGGTGGTGAAACGACCACCCAGCGTTCCGGGGTTAACTTGTAAGTTGAGTTCGGGACATTCCAACGCACAGGTCTCGCTCTTCAGTATATCGCGAGCAAGATCCTCTGCAGTTTCTACCTTCAAAGTAATCTTCTTGCCAAGTTCCGGTATCTCTCCACCCGTCTTAACATCATTTGACTTATAGCCACAGTCGTTACAAGCCGTTGACATGAGGACGACAGCTTTGAAGTGAGGGATGTCAACCATGGTCATCCTTGTCGTACAGGGGTGCATGCAGCCGGGACAAGTAGCCGGAAATTCGTAAACCTGATCTGGGATGATATCCTCATCCTCAACTCCAGTGGTGGCGCCGGGTTCTGTCGCAGCCAATCCAAGGGCTTCATTCTGCTCTGGTGATCGCACGTAGTCGCGTTTCTCCCATTTACCAATGCCGTCTCTCATGTTGGGGGATATCCATGAATTTCCGGCGGGGTCATCGACTGACAGTCGAAAGGGAAAAGCTTCACCTGCGAGCATGGCCCGTCCCCTGGAAATGATCGGCGCAAGCTTCTCGTACACCTCGGGTGCTTGTGTCTTTCGCGCCTCTTGTCCGAGCTCCAGATCGTCGATAACAGTGCTGAGGAGACCTTCGACATTTGTGAGCTGTCCACGGCCCGCGGGGACTTCGAGGTCGAGTTCGATAAACTTAACAACAGCGGTGTCAGACTTGACGACTGTTCTCTCAAAGTCGACCATCTCAGTCAGGCGCAACAAGTAGCTGGCACCCTTGGGCTGGATCTCGCCAGCGGATTGGATCTCGGAGTTGGTGAAGTTGCATTTGTCGCATTGGAAAGACATGAGGATGACCTCGCGGAAATATGGAATAGAAGTAAGAAGCATGCGCGTGACACCCTAGCGGAAAGGATGAGATTAGTTGGCGTTTAAATCACAAGCTGTTGTTGCTCTTAAAACAACTTACATTTTCGTGGCAGTTCATGCAGAGTGATTCGATCTGTTCGACTACTCTTTCGTCATCGTCATCAGCGTTGGATACTCCGTTGGCACCATTTGTAGAGGGAGCGAGCTGGTCCGCTTTCTTTCCGATCGACTCGAAGAATTCGGTGGATGAAGCGGTAGTAGTGGCCGCTTGGTCCTCGGGAGCCGACATTATGATTGGCGCAATTTGCTCGTAGCCAACAATTCAGCGGGAACTTGTGACTTTTTCAGCTCTGATCTGGGACGGAGGTGTTTGCGCGATATGATCGATGCTGGAAGTTTTAAGACTGCGTTGCGACAAACTTCCTTATCTTCTTTTGGGGGTTGACTCAAAAAATTTTGGAGGGGCAAGTGCCAGTCGATGGCGGGGTTATAAGTATGACATATCGGTTGGCGCATTGCGACCTGACCCCACTGGGCTTAGTACAGCATAACACCCCTAAACAAACCTTCTAGGCTCGCCGCGAGGATTCCATTCCACTAGGAAGTACCCAGTATTTGCCGCGTTAACTCGGCTCATGCATGACATTTGGGGTTATCATCGGGTTCCAGCAGATTGGATAGCTGATTAATTTTGCATGAAGTCCGCAAGACTCAGCCCAAGCCCTGCTTGTGACTTGGAATTTGACGACTGTTGCTGGAGCAAAGCTTGAAGTCCTTGTTTCCGGTTCTTCGCCCTCTTTTTACTGCTCGCATTGGCTGAGATCCTTGCAGATTCACTAGACGATGCTACAACACTTGGCGTGCCGGCAGATCTGGAGGTCATTGACGTTGCTGCATCAGCAACGTTGGCAGTCACAGTAGCTCTCGGGACGTATTTGGAACGGCGTCTGGATATGCGAGCTGGTGGCGGCAGGTTGATTTTCGTGTATCGACCACACTTGCCGCATGTCAATGTTTTCCGACATCCGCTTTTTAGTGGTGCTTCCTCAATCTTCTGCTGCTTTCTGCCGGAACGCCTGTTTTTGCGAGGTGTCTTTCTACTATCCATTTTGAGCACATCGCCTAGGCCAAAAATCATGATATGGCCACAGCAGCCACATACGTGTTGCCTTTGCACATCGGGCTGATCGATGTTGTTATTGAATATTAACGAGTTCCGTTGTGACATGAGATGTGCCGATGTCTCTGGTGATGCCGATACCAGAAGATGAGCGGCATCCGTGAGGAAACTCAGCGTCGCAGGGAGTGGATCGGCCGCCATTGTAAAGAGTTGTCGAGAAAGCTCTATAAGCGAAATAGGTGTTCCAAGGACAACGCAAATTCGAGGTCAGAGATAAGAGAATGATGTAGAGAGGTTTTTACTAGATGAATCCTCCCGGGGCCGGTAGTTTGGATAGTTACTACCGTGGCCAACGAGGTCCGACCCTTGTCGAAGTTTTGAGTTTATGGGCGTGCTAAAGTAGGATGCGTAGCCGCGCAAGCCACCTATCTAGCTGCAGGGGCACCAGCCACAGTGGCTCAGGGTCCTCTAATTTGATCTCTTAACCAAGCCATGCGTCAATTCAAATCTATTGCTGAAGTTGCATACAAATTGAAAAGAATACCTATCTTTTAACTCGTTGAGGTTCTTACATAGGTAGTTTTCAATGAAACGTCTTATTTCTCGAACAAAAGTCTACCTTTTAACGATCATGATTACGATTATGTTAAGTAGCTGATTCAAGGTGCTAACTTAGTCAATATAATATAGTTATCCTAACAACAAGAAGGCAGTCCTATTTAATTGTAAAGCGGCAAGTTGGCATGGATGGTTTCACCACATCATTGGAGTCTTGACCTGACCGATTCTCATCCATGACTTAGCTCGATGACACCTATACAACCTTCTGTAGCATTGAATTTAAGTGCATGACCATCAACGCTTATTGGCTAACTTGTTGTTCTCAGTGCATAAATATAGGTAGCCGATCTACAGCGGTCAGCCACGGATCAAGAACGATATTTTTATGGTATATCCTGTGGTACAAACGAGCTATGATATCGACCCAATAACGGCCGAAAGTAATTTCGAACTTTGTGACGGAAATATGATATCGGGACCTTCTTAGCATGAACATAGATAACGAATTGGCATGGCGGAGCCGGACGGAGTCATCAAAGAAAGTTAATCTGTGCGAACTAAGACTATCCAAATAGCCGGAGATATCTCTGCACGCCAGCTCAGTAAACAATGTATGACCCGTTCGCTAACAGTACCTTTTTTTTAACACTCATAGATACGATATCATATAAATAATGTAACATCAATTAACGACGCGATGGATTACTCTATGACTAAAACTAATGGCATAAGTATTGCAAGAGGCAAGCTATGACAAACCAATACCAGGAATACTGTTATGCTACTATTAATATCTATAATTCTGAGTGTAAAGGTTGCTTTCAACTTAAGATCAACACAGAAATGAGGTCTGCTGCCTTGATGGAGATGGATAATTAACATGTGCCGATCGACCACTGATAACGAGAGGCGATAGACATGATTTGTAGCCCTGATAGACAAGACTATGTCTATGGCTGGTCTTGAGACGGTTGATTCTCTTGTTTGTCACACACTTGAGCATGCTCTCGTCCAGCCGGAAATTATCAGGAGATGCAGTTCTCCAAATCAACCTATCATCGTCTCAGCCCATTTTGTTCAATGATTCTAGTGACCATAGGGCCATACTCGTGGTATCTGCGACATGGATAGTGCGGGCCCTCTGGAAGATGCACGGCTACACAGTACTTCTGCAGCTGCGGATACGGTATGTACCTATGTAGGGCATGTATGTGTACTTATCTTAATAGTCTCACTATGAATAAAACTGGTTCTTATTTACCAGCTTTCTTTAATCTTGGTTATTCTTCAGAAAGCCTCGGTATATGTTGGCTCTATCCCTTTGGCAAAGACTACTGCTAGCCCGTACCTCAGACCCTCATAACAAAATAGCATTCTTACTTAATTATAAGGATGGATCCTACTAAAGCAAACTCTAGCTCTATGATTGACAGAGCCCAGTTTGACGCCCTCGACAAGCGTGTAAATGACCTCAAGAGACTGGACGATGGCAAATTTGTGATGCACGTGGATGTGCTCATCGTGGGATCTGGACCCATTGGAGCTGTCTATGCCCGAACATTGATCGATCACGAGGGCCAGAAAGATCCTGGGAAGCCGATTCATTCGGGTTTCAAGGTGGGAAGAGTGCTTATGGTCGATATGGGCGCTCAGTATGTTGCACATACTGGGGCATGTGGCAACGGTAGTGCTAACTTCTACACTATAGAGAATCTAAGAAAGCTGGAGATCATCATAAGAATAGCGTCGTCATGCAGAAAAACCCTAGTCTGTTCACTAAGTTAGTATCAAACCATACGCAAGAGTCCGGTATAACGATCTTTGTCTGATTGATAGTTTTAGTATCGTCAAAGTGTGGATAATTATGGCCTCAGAAAATGATTTACCACATTCTAATTGTTCGTATAGGGTCAACTGAGTCCTTTATCAGTTACGAACTCTCAAGATACCTCTTTGAGGCAAGAGTTATCACCCGACCTTTTCAGATTTCGCTAACATAGTACAATATACACAGCAATGGGGTTCATTATGCAAACTATAATCGACAGCAGAAGCCAGAATACAATCTCAGAGCCAGTGCTGCAACCCGCGTCGTAGGTGGCATGTCAACTCATTGGACCGGCTGCACGCCACGGCAGCATCCTTTCGAGCGGTCCAAGCTCTTCAATGACGACGAATGGGAAAGTCTATACAGCAAATGCGAAGCACTCTTCAACACCAATGAAGTGAGCTTTGAGAGCTCAGTGCGACACCGACTCGTCAAGCACGCGTTGAAGGATAAGTTCCAGAAAGACTTTGAGCGTGGATGTAAAAAGCCAGGACAGACCAAGGCTCGGAGTGTAGAGACAATGCCATTTGCTGCGAAGCAATTGCCCGGCAACGAATCATACATCGAGTGGTCTTGTACGGCCACGATATTGGGCGATTTGGCGAATCCAAAGCCGGTCGACAGCAGGTTCATGCTGATGAGCCAGACGCAATGCGATGTGCTCCAAATCCATCCCAAAACTGGCAAAGTTGAGTGCGCGATCATTATTGACCTCCTCCACAACAAGGAGTACGTGGTCAGGGCCAATAGATATGTCATCTGTGGCGGCGCGGTACTTACTGCTGGTATCGTGGCCAAGTCTGTGCTCACGAGTGGCCGAAAGCTGGACGAATTCTGTCCGGCACTTGTACGTATAAGCCTAGCCTTCACGGTTTGAATATCGTTACTCATATGTGTATGACAACAGGGCAAGTACATGACAGATCAAACTACGACGCTCTGCCAGGTTGTCCTCAAACAAGATCTTCTTGACGAGGTCAATCTGCGTCCGGACTTTTTGGACGAGCGGAATCAGTCTCTCATCAAAGACAAGGTACTTGAGCACAGGAAAAATAATCCTAACGACCCTGTCCCGTTTCCTTTCAATGACTTCGACCCCCAAGTGTACACACCCTTCTGCGAAGACTATCCCTGGCATACTCAGATCTACCGCGACGTGTTCCAATATTTCGAGCCTCCACCAATCGCTGATCCGAGACTTGTCATTGATTTAAGGTTCTTCGGGCTTATAGAGTCTCGCGAAGATAACAGAGTTACCTGGGACATCAACAACAGAGACGTCTTCGGTATGCTTCAGGTAAGTAAAGACCCTACTATCATCGTGGCGCGACAGAAGTATCTGAGCCTTCATTGCTAAAGTGTATGTGTTTAGCCGACATTCTGGTTCGAAATGACCGATCACGACAAAATTCAAGCTGAAAGGATGAAAAAAGAGTAAGAGACGAACTTCACCTGTCTTCTATAAATACCTTGATCGTCTAACTTAAAATGACAAATCCAGCATGACTCACATCGCCGAATTTCTGGGCGACTTTATTCCAGGGTCGGAACCGCAAGACCTTGAGCCAGGGACGGCTCTGCACCTTTGCGGTATCTATCGCGCCGGGGAGAAGCATAGCCCAAGCAGTGTTGTGAGCCGCGAGGGAAAGGTTTGGGCCTCGGATAACTTGTATTTGGGAGGCTGTGGCATAATCTCTGTCAGTAATGCCTCTAATCCCACTTTGACAGCGGCCTGCCATGCGCTTGCCGGCGCTCGGCAGATCGCTGAGGAACTTGAAGAATTGAGGGCAGTTCGGAACAGTTGAGCGTCGGTTTCCAAGAAATCAGTATGGTGAGCCTAGTGAATTCAACAGCGTTACAACTAGGCGCTTCTTTATAATCTGCGCATGCTGCGAACAGAGGGATCCAGGTTGCATAATACCCATGAGCCCCAACCAAGGAGGCGGCTAGTAATTATTGGCTAATTTAATGGGAAACCGATTAATCAAATAGAACGCAAGTCAGTCGAAATAACCTTGTAGAAAGTCAATAAAAACTTCACCAAAAACTAAACGATGAACTAAATGTGTATAATTAAGTGGCTAAGTTGCCCTGGAATTTGCCCCAAGAGTGAAACCCCTATTCTGTCAGTAAACCCCTTTCCCGTTAGCTAGGTCAGCCGCGCACTGTTTCAATTGTAAGGGGGGGAAATGAACTTGACATGTTTTAAAGCTAAAAGATTGCTTATGATCAATGTGTATAGTAAGTGACCAGATTCACCAGGCCCCTAATTTCAACACGAAATAATTCAAGTCGCACGAACAGCCCCGGCTTCAGTTTTTCGCTATTCTATGACAGCATCCGGCTAAATAGTGACGCATCAAAGCCCACCAGCCTCTCAACACCTTCCTCATTGTTCCAGGATATGCTACTTCATTACCGTATATACTGAAAGTGTGCCAGTCGCCAGGATGAGATTATGTTTTTCTCGAGTTTCTCTAGCCGCCCAGTCCACTTCAATAGGATCAGCGATATCAAACAACCGCCAAATATACCTCAACCACCTTTCATATATTTACCCTCAGGGGTTGGAAGCCGGTATCCATATATAGGGCTTAGGCTTTTTCGTATTGTACCCCTCGATTTTTAGTTGTGGTATTTTGGGGTGGTGGGACTGACATCCTTTTGCTGATCCGGTCCAACCCGCCACTAGTTTACTCGGACTATCAGACTAGGTAGGCTTTAATTGGACGAGAAGATACAAACTAGCAGGTAGATTCCGTTATCTTCAAAGAGGGGTAGTTAAAGGGTGATTTAATTCAGGTCGCTAATTGAATTCTTGCTTCAGAGATCTGAAGTTCCATTGAGAGAACTAATTTGAGATCGACAAAAATGGATACCAAGACCTGGATAATAGTAGGCGCCTCTCGAGGAATTGGCCTGGAATTTGTCAAGCAATTGCTAGAAGCTGGGAACCAGGTGATCGCAGCAGTGCGCAATGTGTCCGCCGCTCCAAAGTTATACCAGTTGATTACTTCACAAAAGGCAGAAGGCAAATGCACTGTCGAGCAATGCGACATCTCAAGCGATGAAAGCATTACCGTGAGCGGATCCAATCATACGGAATTCAGCCCAGGCGTGTATATGTAAGAAAAGACTAACATCATGAGAATAGAACTTTATCCACAAAATCCAGGACGCTGTGAGCAACGGAATGAAGCTAGGAAACGTCGTGCTTAATGCGGGAGTATTGAAGTATCCTAACCGGGCGACCGAGATGTACGTACACTGTTGCGAACCAACGTTAAATGGCCGATAATGATAACATGACCCTGCATTATAGATCTTTCTCAGACTTTGCTCTTCATCTGCATACCAACACCATCGGGCCAATTATCTGCGCACAGAAGCTGCTCAGTCTGAGTATTGATTCTCCGCCCCCTAAAATCATATTCATCTCGTCTGATTCAGGCTCGACGACTCGCTTCCTGGACTTCGAGGATGGCTTCGGAGCCTACGCTGCAAGCAAGAGCGCGCTCAACCAAATGTTGCGACACATGGCGGCCGAGCTGAAACGATCAGATCAGAAGAAGCGCGAAACTGCCATCTTGGCGCTTCATCCCGGTGAAGTACA
This sequence comes from Xylaria flabelliformis, assembly GCA_007182795.1. Classification (NCBI taxonomy): domain Eukaryota; kingdom Fungi; phylum Ascomycota; class Sordariomycetes; order Xylariales; family Xylariaceae; genus Xylaria; species Xylaria flabelliformis. The sequence continues at coordinate 332,537 of VFLP01000038.1, forward strand.
AACGTAAGCGCTCGCTAATGAAGAACTTGGGCCTTGACTCACTATATCAATAGCGACATGGCCAATATTCAAATCGACTGGGAGGTGAAAGGGTCGATTGCCCCCCCAGAAAGCGTATCGGGAATGTTAAAGGTGATAGCAGAGAAAGGCAAAGCTGACTCTGGTACCTTCTGGTGCTGGGATGGAAGGGTAAGTACCTAGTCTACTTTTTTGTGATAAGTCCTGAGGCTGATACACGAATAGAGCTATCCTTGGTAAAAGGTACAAATTCTTCAAGCGATGAGTAATTTCAATCAAACAATACTTCTAGTAGTGAAGGCAACGATGCCGACACAAGCTGCAAACCCAAGAAACAGCAATTGCTGCCAGCAATATTATGAGCCCAATCCGCGTTTGTAGTTAGTCGTCGTACTGCGTTTCAGCCTTCGATAGCCTGGACAACCTGTGCCCAATCTGCTTCTCCGTAGGCTCCAGGAACCTCGTCTCCGTCGAACAAACTTGCCATTACAACTCGGTCGGTCTGCTCCCCCTCCCAAGGCTGCCTTCCGTGCTGTGCGATAATGTTGTCATACACAAGCACGTCGCCCTGCTCCCAGCGGTGTAAAACCCGAATCTCGTTTGTAATAGCTACAAGACGCTTGAGGTACTCTTCTGGGATCGGAGTACCATCGCCATATAGCTGCTGAGTGACTTTCTTCCGTGCAGCGCTAGTTGGATTATTATCTACTGTTGGATCTCTGTAGAGAGCTGCAAGTCCTGTAAATAGGGTAGGCAGGTTCGTACCCGGTTGCGTACGGATCGCAGGCAAACGATGGGTGACTACAATTCCTTCGTCGTTGTCCAGCCACTCCCAGCTTGTATGCGCACCTCGTCCATAGCGTGCGATCTGAGCCTCAATCTTGAACCGACGTGTTGCCAAATCGTCTCCATCAACAATTTCCTTCCCAAAAGCTTCCTTCAATGTCGACCCACCGCTATATTGTCGCTCCTTCTTGTATGTCACTCGGCTGAGGAGGCCTTTTTCGGCCAGCTCAGCTATGAACTCTGGCATCTCGTCCCGAGCTCTGTGAAATAACTCAAGAGACGATGACATTGGCGTCTCTCCTCCTCGTGATGCTACCTTGTGCCCGTAGAAGAATACATACTCGGGCGCGTGTGGTACTTGTGGTGATTCGTTGTGGCTGTGTATGAGTACTTCTTTCGGTGCTTCGCTGGCAGGAGACACATTAGGGGCTAGAACTGGTCGGTTTACTACGATACCGATAATTTCGTGTGGCTTGAACCCGAATGCGTGGGCAAATTTACTGAAGTCATTCGCGTTGTGGATTGGCAAACCTCGGAAAAGGAGTGCACCGTGCAGAGCTAGCTGCTTTGTTAGAAGCTTATTCTGCGACTGCAGCCTCTTGATGGCTTCGATAACATCGTCGAGATTAATGTCATCCCCTCCAGGGTGAAACGGCTGTAAGGCTAGGGGGATTGTTGTTCCTTCAGGGTGTGGTGCCCCAAGTTGACGTTGATTCGACAGTGGTAAGTTGAATGGTTTGAATACTAAGGCTAATGACGTCTGACTACCTCCAGCTAATGTATTAACACCGATTCTCTGTGTTGAGGTAGCCATGATCATTTGTCCGTAGACGAGAAAAGATCTAAGCTTGAGTTCATGGACAAGAGATAGGAACCTCTAGACAAACGAGGGGTCAAGTGCGGTGTTTATGTAGTGGAGCATAGAGTTGTCCAATGCGAATGGCTCGCCCTTGTATTTAGTCCAAGAAGCCCCTTTCTACAAGAAAATGGATTTATTGTGGGAGAGACAATATCAATACCTATCTACGCCAATGACAGAGCCGAGGCGCAAATATATGAAGACACCGCCTTCACTTACTGCCCACCGTGATGCGATTGCATAGAACATAAAACTTATGGGCAGAGGTTTCCATGCCTAAGTAGTTAATAGGCTATGCCATTCAATAAATGCATATAGTAGATAATTCCTACTTCCTCCCAAGCTTTGAGGCGCTCAGGCTCGCTGTCCACAGGCGTACATACATACAAGTAAAGGTGCGGGGTACCTACGGTAGCTTGGAAGGGTGTCTCCGACGCTTTGAATGCGTCGTACCCCTGAATTTGAGGTTATAGTATTGGGCGGCATACCCATTACCATTTTCTCCGAATCTATCCTTCTAGGGGCCGTGGACTGTGTCATCGGTACGGTTGCGTACCGCTGATGGGGTCGACCACGTGAAACCAGGAGTAATAGGCAAAGACGAATCCACGTCATGTTGAAATAAGTCGTCGCTCGCCTTGGGAGAGATGGACAGACCTGATCGACTTGGTCGCCTCTGTCTAGCTCGCTGACGCAATTAAGGTGCCTTAAGTGATCAGAATGGCGACAAGTAATTTGCGGCGCTGATCAGCTTTGACCAGGTCTTGAGAAGTAAACATGCTTTACATCATATCTCTGGCCTCTTACGCTCGGCCACTCTCAAAGGATCTCGTTCAAGAGCTTGAGACTCGCTTGAGGCTCCAGTGGAATTGGAGGCATGGCTAGCAGACGTTATGCGGTCTGCCCAGTGCCGCTCTAGCACCATGCATACCGCTCATTATTGACCCAAGTTGGAGCCTCATCTACGCTATCGCCGTTTTCCGTAAACCACAGCACACTCGCGATGCTATGCGCCTGCCGCTCAACTCGGACAGCATCGAGACCAGTCTTCTTGAGAAGGCTCTGCACCAAGGGCGACGGCTCCCACAATTGTACGTGGTCCAGGCGCCACTTAGCCGCCTCCGCCTGAGCAGCTTGGAGCACGGCCTTGAGCGCTGCTGCTTGATCTACGTACGCATCTGTGACAGGCGGTAACTGGCCATCGTGCGGCCGATTAGCTGTGTCATCGCCCTCTACCACGAGGCGAAGGATATAAAGGACGTTTCCGCCATCCTCTCCCTCCTCGTTAGGGTGCCTATAGTAGCGACGAGCCCAGACGACCCAGACCTGCTTACCAAGGCTCCCAGCAATCGCCCCTTTTGCCTCCGCTTTTCCCCCGAAAATGTGACTAATAGCGAAGTCCTCTTTTCGGATATGCCATATCATATGATCGAGGTCCGGCAGGATCACCACGCGCTTCCGTATAGTGCTAGGCGTCGCCATGGCCTTACGGATCATAGCTTCGTCCCTTCGGCAGAGTGCTTCAAGCTCCGACTCCGAGATTAGCTGCGCCAGCGCTGGATTCTCCATCGCAATAGACGGAAAGACAAAGTGTCCGTTTGTAGGGTTTGGCAACCAGCCCACTCTAGCGTAGTATTCTTTTCCAATATCCGAGTACAGCACGCTGCCAATACTCTGCCCGTACTCAGACTGCCATCCGCGCAGTACCTTGGCCAGCTCCTTCATGTGACGAGTTCCGTAGCCACGGCCACGGTACTCGGACGGGCAGAAGACGCTAGCAACACCGTGAACAAGGCCCTCCTCAACGTTCCCCCTCTCGTCGCTAGTAAGAGACCGCTTCCGGAAGGTCTCACATGAACAGAAGATCTGCCGCTGGTTGGGTGGCATATTTCTGTCGACGAGAATCCAAGTGCTCATGCATCCATCTTTAGCAAGCGGGACTGTCGTAAGGTACTGAGCCTCGGCGACGTAGAGAGGTATGGTCAGCGAGTCCTTCCATGAGGCTGCGGTATTGGACCAGATCTTAGTGCACTCCTCCGGAGTGGGTTGGCTAAGGTGCAGATCAGGCGACTTGGGGTCTGGAACTATGAAAGCTGACGCCATTGTTATTGGTAACACTGCTGGCAATACCCCAAAGATTTGAATCGTAACTTTTGGTGAGAATTAATATTGATGCACGCAGAAGAGCTACTACAACATAGCAACACTGGCGAGTAGAAGCGGGGGCGTGAACCCTCGGTAAGATATAATTACCGATTAAGGAAGCTAGAAATGTGGGAAACGGCTAGCAATTCAGGCCTAAGAACGGCTTCAAAGGCTGCCGACAAACCCTAAGGTAGCTTCTTAGCTAAGTTACTTAATGTGATGTAGTTCTGTTTATCTTCGACTCAAGCGTAGGGACTTTATACTCACAACCTCCTATAAGCGCTATCTATCAAGAACTGACAGTACAGTATCTTTAGTCTACCCCATTTACGAACGAATCTCACTGGTACCTAAGGATAATCTTCCATCTCATTCCACCAACCTAGAGTCCAATTCTGGTATCAAACAATCGAGTAACATAAGTCAAGAAGCTACGTACTCCAGAAGTGAACGAGTGGCTAGCAGTACTCATTGCGCTTTTTTTTTTTGTTTTGAGATCTATCTCCCGTAACGGCTGATTATACCAAGTGCTAACAGATTCAAGGACACTTGTTCGTTCATCAAACTTGATAGATTGCCACCTTTGTTGTTGATTCGATGTGCAGATGGTGCCGGAGATATTCTACTTAGTTTACTACGGTATTAAACAAGTCTCGCCTGAAATCGCTATACTTCACACCCTCTAGCCCGCTGGGTTACGTGGATAATGCCATCGAAGAGTCCGGCACGCCGATTCTCCTGGTAGTACCGAAAACACAACATATCAAGTCTTGGGTACAATTATCACAGAGTTAAAAGACCCCAAGAACCTGAGCGCAAAATCTAGCTAGGTACTGCATTGTTGTTTGGACATTTTAGTTAACTTTCAGGGTTTAAACTTACTCTATATTCTATCTGTATATTTTAGAAAGTATTTCCTATAATGTATTTGTCGAACAAGCCCTTGCAACTAGTACTCATCGCGGCTAGCACTTGGGTTCATTGCATTAGTAATAATGATAATCACAGTGAAATCGCAATAGTATGAAAGAAATGGGTAAGTAGTAAGCCGACGGCTTCCCTAGAGCTTCTTGAAGACCCTCATTTCGCGTGGAAATCTTCACACCATGCTCTAGAATCCAGACAAAGCTCGTTCAGTATAACAATGTCATTGAAATTAAATCCCAGGCTACCTTAAGTTCCCAAAGCAATCATTAGCCCTTCCATCTGTACCTTAACCACTCTCTCCTTTTTACCTATTAAATTCTTGATACATTCTGCATACATTCGCGAGAGCTAAGATTCCTATCAAGCTCAGCACATCTGGTTCGAGATAGCGCCACATAATTGCATCATTAAGATCTCAATCATTAGTATCGGCGTCTTCCTGCTCTACTTCGAACTCGATCGGCATTCCTAGCTGTTTTCCAAGGATCTGCTTGCAGATGACACTACCCGTTCCAGTATCAAGGAAATCGTTCATCGCCTTTGCTGCCAGTTGCATCGGGCGGCGATCTGATACGCCAGCTTCCAAGCCGCTTGCTGCCATGAAGATCCATCCTACGATCCACGCGAGTTGGGACTCCTTCTCTAAGTACGCCGGTGTATAGAGCTGTCGTAGAAGGCTGTCGCACGAGTCCTTGACGGCCCGCAAGAGACGCCAGCACCAACGATGCATGTTTAGATAAGGGAACGCATACTCCAACGACTCAGCGTGAAGAGCATAAACCAAGGGCTTGATGAGTTGCTCCAGAGGCATATTGCCGCTCTTCGCTACCTTTCTTCGTCCTTCATTGCTGAGATGCTGTAGTCTCTTCTTTTCTTTAAGTTTCTCGGGGTCCTCAATCTGGCCAATTTGAAATGTGCCATCTTCGGTGTCCTCGAGCTCAAATAGACTGAGATCGATGATCTGGCTTACATACTCCGGGGTTAAGTCAATCTGACCAGTGTTATCCACGTAACGTGCCTTGAACCTGGATAAGACGGGCGATGTCTCCCTCATGCCACGCGGCCCAGCTCTAGATTGTAGAGGCGTATTCTTGCGTCTTTTTCTGGACATTGCTGCAGCTGAAGTTCCCATCTGAAGACAGAACTTGTTGAAGTACTCTTGGGGTGTCTTGGGTACCTCGCCTCCAACGTAGAAGCTATCTTCACCCAGGTTTGCGAAAAGGACGTCCATGTCGGTCCAGCTAGCATTTAACAATTTCTCATTGCGCAGTGCATTGTATAGGTGCTGGCAGTACTGGATTGAGCCCCATACATTGGCAACGGCTAAACCGGTGCTGCGATATTGATAGCGAAAGCGATAGAGAAAGAGGCCACTGAGAACTGGCGACATACGGAAGAGGCGATGGCTTTCTACATTTAGGAACTCAACACCGTGCTCCCGGTACATTTTGGCCTGGATCTCACGTAGCGGATCTTTGGCAATCGTTTGGATGCCCTGCTGGAGTCCACGTATTAACAAATCATTTGTTGCGGGCCATGTGTTGATCTTCAAGTTGGAATGGAATTCGAAGTGCAGATTGACGTCGTTATCCATGAGCGTGGTATGAGAGACCATGGTGGTAAAAGGTCTTTGAATTTCCCCACCTAGCTCGTAGGTGATATCAAGGAAAACCTGAGCGGCAAACACCGCGTAGAATGGTACTTCTTTCGTGTTACTTAGCTCCTCCACCCCACGTAAGAACTCATCTTGAATGGGCCAACCTTGGACACCTCTGATTGTAGTCATCTGTTCAGTAAAGAAAGACATCAGCAGTGCTCTATCGTCGTTGAACTTCTGCCATCCCGTCTTCTTGGACCGATCGCTTGCCGGGTCGTAGAAGCCAAACATGCCCTCCTTGTAAAGGGGAAGATTGCCAGGCTGGAGTACATTGACGAATGCCTCAAGCAGTCTGTAAGTAGTAAGATAAGTCCCATAGCCGACGTCATAAGTATCATAGTTCAGATTGTCTTGGCTTTCCACAAAGATACTTTCTGTCGTCCAACCTTTCATCAAGCACTGGAGCGTATGAAACGCCCGGAGCATGACACCCAGTCCTCCGTGTCTGTTCAGCAAAGGCAGAATGTCTTCCATCATGTTCCTTACCAGGTCGATTGCAGTATTGGTTGTAATAGCTGCTGCTGCAAGATCAAAGGCACCAGTCTTGTAGTTGGACCAAACCCACCGGATATGAGCACGAACACGATTCATATCGTTGACGATGTTGGTTAGGGCGAAGATTGCATGTTCGAAAGTTGCCTCAGTTTCGGCTTCGTAAACAGCATTGTCGTCTCCAGTCTTAACCGGCCTTTCTAGTACAGGGGCGTCCAGGAATTCCTGCGAAGGCTCATAGACAGCAAGGCCGGCGAATCGATTGCTCAGCTTCTCATCAGTTGACGCACTGTGGTCCGCAATAGGGGCCGGCATGAAAGGTGTTAGCACTTCGCGTACTTTCTTCAGCACTGAAACAAGATGCATTTAGTATCTGTGACGCGTAAAAAGCCGACACCTAGGTATGATAGTGCATCGTTGAGAATATTTGCTAACCTCCAATGAAATGCTGGTGTTTTGCATCTGAAAGCTCACTGAGAGATTTGCCATGCTTCTCGAGTTTGGTACCGAAACCAGTGCGAACAGCAATGACACGGTCGATAGTAGCCCTGACTACCTCTGGAACAGGAGTGGCTTTCTCAGCAACATATTCTGCTAGTGGTACGAAGTCCTTGATATTGATGATATACTTCGGAACCGTGGGAGAGGGAGGCTGCTTTGGGGTTCCTTTCTTCTTGGCCTGGGCGCGTGCTTTACCCTTGAGTCGACCGCTCCCGACTGGTTCACTGTCGGTGGCAAACGTAGTGGCGGAAGAGGAATCGGAGGAAAAACCGAGAGATTTGGCTGTGGAAGCGAGCCATGCCGCGACAGAGTCGGTATCCTGCTTGTACAGCTGGTATGTACTTGACAGGGCGGAGAGCACCATCGTTCAAGATATATTCAGATGGAGCTGGACACTAATAATGATGAACATGAGTATGGCAGCTAGAAATGACAAGAAGTAGCAAGGAAATGGCGACGTCAATGTTTGAGGAGAGGAGATTGTTGGTGAATAGATGAGTCTGGTTTTGGCAGCAAACGACCTGACTTTTTCTTTCAGGATGAGGGGATGGAGACAGGTGTGAGATTGGACCACTACACTTCAGTAATGACCAGGCACCAATATGTAGGTGCTGTACTGCATGAAAAGTGAGCTGCAGGAAGGTGACACAGATTCATTCCCTCCATTATCAGACTGCCTACCTCCCTAAACTTACAGTTGGCAATGTATGCACCATGCCGTTAAATTGTGGAGGTGCGGGTGGTTAACCCAGGTACACAGCACATAACTTGGGATGACCCTATCAACAATCAATCAGGACAGTAATTATAGATGATATTGAGCCAGTTCAGTCAAAATTTTGAAAAATGCCAGGTATATATATGTGGTCTAAGTCCATGCCGTAGCTTGAGATCTGCAGCTCCGGGATAGTTAAGTTTGGGCGATCCGAATCTTTCTACCGTAGGTACCCAAGGTAATATAGGTATACCGGCCCTCCGCCGACAACCACGGCAGCGGCTTGAGCTCCGTTGTCGACAGGGTGGTCACATAATTAATTCTGCTATCCTCTCCATCATTGCGTAAATACTGGAGCCGAAACTCTGCGTATGTAGCCGCTATTCCTCGATTAGAACGGCTTTCTCTTTATTAGGATCGCTGCTTGACCTAATTAGGGAAAGAGACTTTTAGAGTATAGATAGGACCCTCGCCCATTATTTACCCACAGAATCATCTCTCGATACTAAATATCACTTTTAGGTCCCTTTTTCATTTTCACGGTAAGGGGATACTGGTATTTTATCTACCTACCTTAGGTACTTGCATACATCAATTCAAGGAGCCACATAGACATGAATAAGTAACTCCTTGTCTTCTGTTTGACCAGCGCCAATCACCCTCAGCGATGCCGACCCCAGTACTGACGCCGCGACTCGTATTCTTAAATGATACCAGAACCTGCTGCACGAATCCATTTGTAGCACAAATATTAGTTACTGCGTCAAACCGAATGAGCCAACGGCGTTGACTCAACGCAAATACGAGCGAGAAAAAGTCATGTTAGCTTTCAATTTTCCACGGCGAGGTGCGTTAGGTGCTGTTAGTGGCTGATTGCCAAGACCTAACCCGGGTTCAGCTCCTGGATTTCCCGCAAGCTCATGACGGCGTGATGACTCTTTTTCGACAACGAAGTAAAATCGAGCAGAAGATCCCTGTGAATATAAAGCTTTATACCAGAACATGTATCTATATCATTTGGCGAAAGAGAAGTCAGTGGCCTTGCCATTTTATTGTATTGTTATAGCAAATAGAACCTCTTTCGTGAGTAAGGAAGTCCCCCTTTCAGCGACACGAAGGTAGTCGCAAAAGAACATCAACATGTTCAATTTCCTACACCTAAGTTACCAATACCTCCACTGGCGACAACCAAACGGACCAACCCAACCCGCACCTAACGGGACCACAAGGAAATTCATCTCCACCCCGAACGGCGATCTAGAGCTGCTATGCGCCAAGCCAGCAAATCCAGCCGCCCCGGGTATCCCGCCCGTCGTCTTCGTGCACGGCGGAATGGGCAGCGCCTGGGTATGGCACGAGTACATGCGATATCTAGCCGCGCACGGCATCACAAGCTACGCCGTCTCGGCGCGCGGCCACGGCGCGAGCTGGCACCCCTCGTTTCTCCGCATGGTCTACGCGACGACGAAGCGCGATCTTGCTGATGACTTCGTTGCTGGCATCAAGACTGTGCAGGAGTGGGAGGGTAGCGAGGTCGTGCTTGTGGGACACTCGAGTGGTGGTGGATTGAGCCAGTTTATTCTTAGTGAGGGCGATGTGAAGGTTAAGGGGCTGGTGCTGCTGGGTGCTGTTCCTGGTACTGGCTCGTATGTCGCTCCTGATCGATTAATTGATTGATGGCTTCGTCGCTTGTAATTCATCTGAGATTCAGAAACTGACGCGCAGCAGGTTCTCTGTTTACGTGAACTGGTGGCTCCTTGACCCATGGTTCACATTCCGGTTGATATTTCACGGCTGGCATCCTAATTCACCGCTCTCCCACCCATATCTGGTCAAGCGGGCATTTTTCAGCAAAGACTACGACGAGAATAAGCTCGCCGATTTTCAAAGTCATATGAATCGCTACGAGAGCTTTCTCTGGCCTATGGGCATGATGTTCCGCTTCGTTGACCCCAAGCGGGTATTGCGGAGTATCACGGGCTGGGGGCTAAGCAACCGAGTACTGATCATGGCTGGTACGGAGGAAAAGTTGGTGACGAAGCCGGTGCAGGAGAAGTGTGCGGAAACGTATCGCACTGCGTTCTCTGAGCTTGTTCGCGAGACGAAACTTGACGCGAAAGATGATGCCATCCATCCTTTGTCAGGAGATGACGGCTTGGATAATGCTGGTCATGGCGTCGAATTGGCTTGGGTTCCTGGAGCGGGCCATCATCTGCAGAATGATGCAACCTGGGAATTTGGGGCTGAAAAACTATTGATATTCTTACGTTGTGTTTAAATTAAAGCGTTAGTCGCTGTACTATTCTTTGTGATGTTGTCACTTGGCGTGTGAAGGTGAAAAGTAAATTGAGAGTGGGGGAGAAGGACTGGATTCGACTTTTCGTTATCTCACTGCAATCTTGCTGCATTCTGTTCCTTACGTACACATATTGTAGATACACCTCCCCGCGACTTCACTCATACCTGTTCCTCACAAGTAGGCCTCAAAGGTAGCTTTGCTGCTGTGTATGCCATATCAATCATGCGCATTGTGTTGACTGAGTCCTTGCCGTCAATCCACTGCGGCGTGTCGCGTCCGCGTACCTTGTTCACAAATTGCTCGAGTTGATTGCGATAGGTACTCCAATGCGGCTCGCCAGGCTGTGTGTCAAATCCAGAAAGACCAGTCTCGCGCCACGTGTAAGCCTTGAGCGTCTTGCTCTTCTTCCAGGATTTCCGCGGCGATGTTCCTTGAGATGCGCCTTTCTCCCGCACGGCGAACTGGTCGTGCACTGTGATGGAGTGAAAGGCGCTGGGCAGTACGTAGTTCGTGAATCGAATCTCTCGTGTGCGCAGCACCTCTTCTCCTTGCCGTAGTTTAGTGTCCACCTCTGCAGCGTCCACCACTACGGGCTTGTGCGTCACATATATCTCCGGACTGAATTTGAGGAGCGGGGCTTTGAAGTCCCCCTCCATCTCGCCCACCCCACCATTCGGAAACCGATAGCGGGCGTGAAAGCAGCGGTCGACGCGCGGATCTGTACCGGGGTGGGTACTTGTCTCACAGCTTACGCATTCTTCGGCAACGGCATCAAATATGTGAGTCAAGGCACTGGCCGTGTAGGCGCCGAGGTCCATCAACGCGCCACCGCCGAGGTCGAAGTTGAATCGGATGTTGTCAGCCCCGAAGAACCAGCGCGGTACCCAGAGCGAACTCTTCGCGCTCGCGACGGCGCTGGGCGTGATGTGCGACATGAAAAGCGCCCATGCCGGATGAAAGAGACTGTGAGTTGCCTCTAGGAGCACAGGTTGCGAATGCGACGAGGGAGAGCGGGGAAGACCAGGCGCGGGCGAAAGAAATAGCCGCTCAGCCTCTGTGCTGTTGTTCACCGAGGGTTTTTCAAGCAGAACATGCTTGCCTGCTTTCAAGGCGCGTTGCGCCCAAATATAGTGCAGCCCATTGGGTAGGGGGATATAAACACAGTCTATGTTTGGGTCATCTAGGATGTCTATGAGTTAAATGCTAGTTAGTGACAATTGTGTAAAGATACGGATCCTTAATAGTCGTCTAGGCGAACCTTGGTACGTCTTCGCGACGTCGGGTATCCCGTGCTTTTGTGCGTACGTCGTCGCTTTAGCAAGATCTCGAGCAGCCACAGTTTGGAGGACTACGTCTGGGTGGCTTTTGGCTGGAAGGATGATGGCAGCTGGTCTATTCGAGAATTAGGATTCAGTCAGCGGGGTACCGCATCATGTAATCAACTCACGCGATGTCAGCAGCGCCGAGGATTCCGAATGACAGCGGCTTTGACGTCTTAGGGACCGGTGACGGGTTACTAATCTGCCAATTACGACGCACAGCTCCAAGAATTGAAGTCATAGTTGCTGTCGATCGAATTGTTTTATTTTATTGCGGAAATATTGTAATGCTAGATAGATTATAACATGATATTTTGGATGGACTAAAGGTGGCGACGGATGAATACTTAATCAACCATGAGCAGCGTCGCACTCATTCCACCTGATTTAATACTAATCTACCCATGTAGGTAGCTTAAACCCGCACTACGAGCGTCAAGAACCCCCCTGTAAGTCGCTATATGCCGGCCGAAATATTGGCGGGGTTCATAACAGGTGGAGAAGGGTGTTCGTCAAGAGTGAAATCTGGGGATTGCAAGATACACAGAAAAACTTATGAGATAATGACACATCGTCGCCATTCCTGGAGCTCAATTCAATCAATTAACTATTACTTATTACATCGTGAATACCCCTCTATATACTGAACTCACAACACGTTCCCTTACTATCACATCAGGACCCTTGAAGGCCACACTCCTCGAGACTAAATATACAAATCCGAAACGCTTCCAATTTAGATAAAGATGCCAAGACCAACGAAGATTTCGAGGCCGAGTTTGACGTCAAGGTCGACAACGAGCTTGAGAAGAGCGTAGATGTTACGGAGCGGGTGAGAGACACTCAGGAACGCCTCGGCATGAGCGGAAGCAGAGACATTGATGAAGGCAAGGACAAGTCGGGCGAGAGGAACAGCGGGGGACAGAATCAGTTCAAGTTCGGGCTGGACTTGGGCGAGTTGATCTACCGAACGTTAATACGCGACTCGATGAAGTCTAGAGCAGAAGATACTCACCCTTTTTGAGACCGGTGACTATCTTGCCGATAGCCTCAATGTTGAAGTAGAGCGACAGGAAGCTCTGAGAGAACTCGGGAACATAACTGAGCTGATCCTTAGAGAGAGGGGTGGAGCCAGCGTTGCCGAGAGCAAGGGCGGGGTCGATGAGACCGCTCAGGCTCTGGCTGACGGCCAAAAGGCACTTCTGCATCTCAACGGTTTTCGCCTCACTGGGAGCTTCCTTGGCGAGTCGGCCTGGATTCAAGTCAGCTACCGAGTTCAAAACGGGAGGGAAAATTGAGCATACTAATCTGATCATGCTGTTGTTGGACAACGCTCTCGGCTTTGCTGAAGGCAGAGACGGCGTTGTTGAAGACCTGAACGCCAGCAAGGGGGCTGGCGATGGCAGAGCCCATGGAAAGGGCAGCGATGAAGAAGGTAGAGAACTGCATTTTGGCGATTAAGAGGCTTATTGAATTAGGTACGGTTGTTAAGCTGAGGGATTGGTCTGGTGATCGAAAGAGCGACTTCGGTGGGTTTCTAAAGAGTGACGATGAGCTTGTTTTGAAGACTGGAGTGAAGGTGGTGAAGCATCCTACGAATTTGGGTGCGATGAGCCTCTATATATAGGCGCTGTCGACTTCAACCGTCACCCCTACGGCGATGATCGCCTCCTGTTATCCAACATGGACCCAGCGAACTCTTCATGAAAAGTCAATCACTCGTCGCCTTTGATTAACGTGCCCCATCGACCATCAGGCCCCTGACGCCTCAATTGCGAATGTGTAGTAGGTAGTCTATGCGGCTCTGGTGTTCCGGGCCCTTGGTTCATCGGGCGCCAAGGTAAAAGGGGGGTTGAGTTGGGTACCATGGTATTACAGCAATTTGATGCTACCGTTCGATTGATATGTTGGAATCTCGAGACAAGAGTGGCACTGGAAGGGTCAATACTTTTTTCTATTTCTCAAGCCACACCCTAACAACACAGATTCAGGGTCTGCTTTTCTCCACTGGCCCAATGCGGGAATATCAAGCTGATCATAATGCCATTAACCAATTTGCACGGCTTGAGTATTCAGTCATTGTTCAACAAACGTTTTGCTATGATGTCAAGTAGTCAAGAACTCCTTGATAACGTACCTATTTACAGCCTAGATAAGTAAGTAAGTGTGGTGCGCCTGGAATGAGGCGGGTTCCCTCTCATTGTTAGGCTATACACAGAGTTAACGTCTCATTACAGTTTGACAGCTTCAGTGGGTCAAGTTGGGTTCTGAGGCGTTGCCGCCAAGACATGAATAACGATCACTCGGACGGCTGCACTTCATCGACCTGATATATGATACTGAGTCCTCGGTACGAGTAACACAGAGTGGCGAGGCCAGTAAAATGAACAATTCAATCCCGCATAGACCCTCCCACTTCATCAACAATGCTGTTCCCGAGTATATAAATGCCAGGGTCTCTGTTCTAATGAATATGTTTTTTTAATTATTTGTTGTTATACGCGGCTTCTCCGCCGCAAACGAAGTGTCAAACTTCAAAGGTGTAGAATTTTCACTCCACTTGGCCTCGAATTGAAGAACCTGAGAAATTGATTATGTTCTGGAAGTATCCAGCAGTCAGAGCCGCGCGGAAGCTTCCCGCGCAATTAAGAGCGTCGATCTGATATCGCAGGGCTGGGGTTGGCGGCTCCTACCCCTGTCATTGGATTAAGGGGATGAGAACCTCGGAAGTCTTTAACTTCAACAACTCAACAGATCAGTTGTACATCATGGTTCGTGGGATCCAATAATCCCCCGTGGCGTCTGGCTCTGGCACTATCACTATGGTCGCGCTACCTAATTTATTCCAAGAGACCTGTCGCCGACATGCAAATCGCCCAAAGACCCACCAATTTCATGTAAAGCCACTGCCGGGTTGTCCCCGCCGCCGGGATAAGTAGACGCTCATCCCCGAAATCCCCTTTTTTTGTTTATCACGACGCCCAGCACTCGAGTTGCCGGTATGCATCACGAAAACTTCGCCACTGCCTCGTCCGTCCAAGTCCACAGCTTCTTCGCAAATTCCTCACTTTTCGCTATCTTATCCAGCTGAGAATTACTCATAACTCCAACCGGACGATAATACGCGCCATTCACAAGCTCATCTCTTCGCGCCCCCGCCGCAACCCAGAGCTGGCTGAGACAGCCTTGCTCTTCTTTCATCAATGATACACCCATTAAAAAGTTTGCCCCGTACACTAAGGCTTTTTCTGAGGCGCTCAGTGTGTTGACGAGATCCGTCTTGACGACTCCCGGGTGGACTGAGACGGCTACGACTTGTGGGTAGCGCCTAGCGACTTCGGCTGCGTAGACAACATTTGCCAGTTTGCTTTGACTACGATAGCGGTCAACACTCCTTTTCCCTTTCCAAAAGTCGTACGAGCCCAATCCAGAAGTTTTTGTGAAGATTCATTGCCACTTACCCATAACGTGTAAATTTCCCGAACATGGCATTTTGTGTAGTTTGAAGAGTGGAGAAGCTGATACCTTCTCTTGGGTGACCACTCCACCCCTCTGATGTCAAATTGATCAGCCGGACATCTGCCTCCGGGTTCTCGGCAGTTTTAAGCATTGTTGGTAGCAGCTGCTTGATAATAAGGGCATGCGCCAAGTGATTCGTTGCAAATGTCGCTTCGTATCCGTCTTTGCTTAAGGCGGGCGGTTTAAACATAATTCCTGCGTTGCACCTACAGTAGATATCAGGATTACGCCTATGCAGAAAGTGTATGTACTCACATCAAAAGGTCTAGCCTATCATGGACGAACTGGTCACATCCGTTCTTGACTGAGGCGAGAGAAAGGAAGTCCATCTCTAAAAACGTCAAGCCTACTGACGGGTTGGTTTTCTTCGTTTCGGCGATAAGCGTTTCGCCGGCCTTGGCGTTGCGCCCGGTGAAGTAAATGTGTGACGGTCCACGCCTCGCCAGCGCCTGTATCGAAGCTTTTCCTAGACCCGCAGTCCCTTTAAAGTCTATCAGTATGAGAAAGCAAAGATAAGAAAAATCGGCCCTAACCTCCAGTTACGAGGATGACCTTTCCATCGAGAGGTGGAATATCCTTTTCCGGATTGAAATTCACAAATCCAGACATGCTCGGCATGGCTACTATGGGCCGTAGGCGTTCAACAGAAGTTGAGAGACTTTGATTCTAGAATTACTGCTGAATGAGAAGAGCTGCTGATAAAAGCCGTACTATGAATGAACTGCAAATATTACATAAGCTTGTCATACTATCTTGTGTTGACCATAAGTATCACGGGTGCGGATTCTCGAGAAGGCGTCGCCGTGCTTGCGACAACCCGTCGGATTCCTCAGCTTCTCCGACCCGATGAAAATGTATGTAGTAGGCATTACATAAGCGACGATTCAAGACATTGGAGAGAAAACAATACAATAGCATACCTATTCTATGGTAGAATTCATCTGTAAGTATAAACAGGGGTCTAAAGATCTTTTCTCCGTTCCGGTGTGGGGGATAAGCAGCTTGCATATCCGCTAGATCACCATTGGCATAGCGCCATCTAGCAATGCCTTCGCCCTGCATTGGTGGATCAAACAGCCCCACCGTCAGCACCTATTCGGACTGTCTCCTACCCGTCATTAGCTATCAAGAACGTGCCATGGCATCTAGAATCAACCCGGCCTAAATGACTAAGAGGACATGCCCATGTTTTTAAAGTCTTTTCGGGATAAGCAGACTGCATCAAACGTCTCTATTCATTCAATTCCCACTTGTAATTCTCAGCTAAATCCTTGGCATCATGAGTGTAGAATTAACTGCAGTAAAGGCCTTACGCGAGGTGAGTAGACTTGTCCTTATGTTGATAATCCTCCGAGTTACAAGTGGATAGTAATGAAGGAGAAGGCACGCAACTCCGGCGATGATTGGACCGGCTTGACAGATCCGGCCGAACGAAGACGACGACAGAATCGCCTGCATCAGCGGGCATGGCGTAAGTCACAAAGTTCATCTGTCACCCATTTACGTGCTTCCATAGCTTATGCAGCATGGCATGGGTGTGATGCTGTTGAACCGGCTCCCCGGAATGGCTTGTCTATTTTTGTTCTGGTGGTAAAACTCTCCCTGACTGAGCTACAGGTCGGCGACAAGCGGAACAAGTCGCAGCGACCACTGGGAGACATATCAATGCAGAGCCTATCAGTATAGACCAAGTCGCAGGTCAACCCACAGCGAGCCTAGGCTCGGCTATCGTGAACGCCCTGGATGTGAGGCCCCCGCCGGTTTGCACTTAGAGGCTGAGCGTCGCTAACGTTTGATTCAATAATAGGCCGTTGTACGAGACTATCAAAGTAGTTTAGAAGACCATCTCATCATTAAACGGACTTCCCCCGTTATACCACTTGAGAGATTGAAGCCATACTCCTACTGGGAGAAACTTAAAAACCGGTCCACCTCTCTCCATGTTACGCGGGGCATCCATATGCCCCCGCCTCCCCCTTCCCTCCTTGACGAAGGTCTTGGCCCGGGAGATTCAAAACGACGTTTCCCACCTGTGTATCCTTACCTATTCAAGGACCCTGATGGGACTCACATACCCACTATCTTGTTTCCATTGTCTCCAGACCACCGACTCCTCGTACTGATACAACTGAATGTCTTTCGGGGCGTATTGACAAATATGGCCATGCTAAGGCTCATAGATAGGGTGCCTAGAGAATGCGGTATGGTGCTCTTTGCAAAGGACTTCCCTCCTCCCCCAGACGTAGTACCGCCCTCTCTACAAGAAACATGGCTGCAGCAAACAACGCCGCACGACACATGGATAGACACCTTCCCTTGTCCGAGACTCAGGGATAACATCATCTCATATGATAAATTCATCGACGAAGACGAGTTCTGCGAAGATGTCATGGGTGGGCTTTTCGAAGGGTACAATGACATCGAGATCAATGGCTTGCTCATTTGGGGCGATTCATGGTGCGAGACGGGATGGGAGATCACCCCAGGCTTCGCTAAGAAATGGGGTTTCTTGTTGAAAGGGTGTGATACCCTGATCGAAGCAACGAATAAATACAGAGCAGCTCGGGGAGAGGACAAGCTTGTACTTGACATTTAAACGCAAGCGGACACTGTATTACTTATCGAATTCGTGTATCTTAATAATCACCTAATGTTAGCTGTAAAGGCTTACAGAGGATCCTCGCCCCACGGTCCGACCCCGGGGCCCTTGAACAGTCGTCCACCCTTCCAAACCCACCCAATGTTCTGCTTCTCCTGTAATATCTTCACATCATCGACCGGATTATATAGCAGTCCTAGAATATCTGCCTCATATCCTGCTTTCAACTGTCCCGTCTTGGGCGCCATCGCCCCCACGCTTAGCGGCCCATTCGCCGTCGCAGCCTTGATGGCTTCCAGAGGGCTCAGGCCCGCCTGCACGGCATAGTCTAATTCCATCGCCATATTGAACCCAGGCGACGTGTCAGTACCAAGCGCGACGGGCACGCCGGCCTTAATCGCCATTTTATACGCGCGGAGATGATTGGTGCCACATAACTGCGCCTTCTCCCACTGGTACTTAGTCAACCCCTTGCCGCCGCTCTTGAGTAGTAGGTCGACAATCGTACGCGTAGCAACATAAACAGTGCCCTTCTTCTTGATAAGCTCGATACACTCCTCGTCAGCGAACGAAACATGTTCCACAGTTCTCACACCAGCCTTCACAGCCGCAATGATACCCGGCTTCCCATGCACACGAGCAGCCACGACCCTCTCCTGCCGCGCCGCCTCGCTCACA
The DNA here is from genome assembly GCA_007182795.1 of Xylaria flabelliformis. NCBI lineage: Eukaryota > Fungi > Ascomycota > Sordariomycetes > Xylariales > Xylariaceae > Xylaria > Xylaria flabelliformis. Next base: position 351,051 of record VFLP01000038.1, read on the forward strand.
ATGACTTCTAGCTCCTCGGGGCTAAACTGCGCGTACAGCGGATTATCGTCGAGCGAGAGCACGCCGCCGCTCCCGAAGATCTTGATACACTTAGCGCCACGACGGATCTGCAACCTTACAGCGCGTCGGCACTCATCGACGCCGTCGACTAGCAGACTCTGCGTTGACCCCCAGTGTCCATGATGCGCGCCCGACAGCCCAAAGTTCAGCTGCATGTCGCCCGCCGGTATCGTGAACAAGTCGCCGTGACCGCCCGTCTGGCTCAGGCACGCGCCGGCGGAGTACACGTTCGGCCCCACGATGCTGCCGTCGTCGATGGCGCGCGACACCTCGCACCCCAGCCCCGCGACGTCGCGTAGCGACGTGTATCCGCGCTGGAGGGCCTCCCAGCAGCCCTTGGTGAGCCGCGCGCCGGCTATGGCGGGGTGTTGCAGCCACATGGAGGTGTCGGTGCCTTCGCTTATCTCGGGCGGCTCGCCGCCGAAATGGGCGTGCACGTCCCAGAGACCGGGCATCACGAAGGGAATCGAGAAGGTCCTGTGCGCCGCGTCCGTGTACTTGTGCGGTACGTGGTCCTCGGCGCCGACCCAGGCGATGAGCTTGTTCTCGATCACGAGCGCGCCATCTTTCACTGGCTTCCCGTCGCCTGGGATCAAGAGCCCGGCTTTGACGATGGTGTAGACCGTCTTCTTCGTTGGTGATGCGCTATTGTCGCTTGCTTTGCTCTCCTCGTCGTCGCGCTTGGGATGTATCGCTATCCCGAACGCTGTGGAGTGGATGCGCGCCGGCAGTGTATCTGGCGACGTCTTCGTCGCCTGTGTTGACATTGATTGTTCAATTACGCGCCTCGTCATCTTGTGAAATAGAATATACGAACTCAAGATAGCAAGCCTTTCTCAATTGGCGGATAAAGAGGGACAATACATTCAAAGCCGATGAAGTGAGGTTAGCTCAGGTACGGTGACGTTAGTAATCGGTACGCTGGAGTAGGGTTGTTCCTAAAGAGGAAGGTCTTCACGACTGTGTCTTGACCAGGTATCTCAAGGACCAGATTTATCCGCGGACATATTTAGTCGTCGTACGTCAAAATTGACCGAATTCAATTGGAAATGACTATCAAATTGAACGAGGAGGATAAGATGTCTGTATGTGAGTATCCGTTAATCAGAGGGCATTGACTAGACATTCCTCAGTGCACAATCCCACACAAAAGACATTTGTCCCTTCTGTAAAACAAAGCATTGTGAAATCACAAAGAGAGAACAACGCCTTCGTTCTACTGAATTGTTGTTCCCGAGTTCCTTTGGGTACATATAAATATCTTAGGCCAAAGCTTGGATCGGAAATTGGCGTGTTGAGGATAAGAGCAAAAATCTATTTAGCGTGACATAGTTTCAATCAATCTATGAAATGAAGAGCGAAGTATACAAATCCGCCCATCTGCTTGCCGAGCTGCGCTCAGCGGTCGACTGGAATAACACCGAAGAGTGCGAGATATGTCATCGGCAAAACCAAATAGTCTGTACCCACTTGACCGAGACGCAGTACTCCTCACTAAAGGCCGCGAAACGAACGAGCGCCAGTGAGCGTGCAAGAGGTAACAAACTTCGCGTCTTCGAGTGCGGGCACGTGTTTGACAACCTGTACAGCGTGAGACGTAGTACACCGGGCCCGAAGAAGAAGACGAAGGGCCTTTGCGACGAGTGTTGGCGATACATAGCTTCAGACGGGAGACGTATGCGCAGTGGTCGCGACAGAAACAAGCGTCGTCCGAACAGTTCGCATAGGTCGAAGATCGATACGACCCGACATAAGCGGCTGAGGGGCAGATTTAGAGCCTGGAGAATTAGGGGTCCGATGATAGGAAAATTGCAAGTGTAATTGGAATCTCCTCGGAAGGTAAGCTATTTTGTTCATGTAGGCAGTATAGCGATATTCGAGTAATCAAAGAGCTTAAAAGTTTTGTAACATGTCTCACCTCGATGGGTGTAAGTATTATGCATGCGATATTGTCACGTTTTTGATGCGCGGGGTAATTTTTCTTTCAAAATCTCTCTGAGTCTCCAATGAGTGTATGAACCCTGCGGGATCCAAAAAGTTCTCTAACGCCAACACATCGCTATCTCACTAGGTTAGATGATCATTGGAACTTGATACAGAAGTCTAGGATCAAGAATGCATCATTCCTCGGCGCCCCATTCTTTCACGGGCGCCTCTTGTTGATCGAAACTCCGCTTGCCATCGAGCTCATCCCTCTCTCGCCACTTGTTGGATCGGCCCTTCGCTGCAGACACCTTGATAAGCTCTCCCTTGAAGGAAACGCCGTGCAGTGATTCCATGGCCTCTTTGGCCTCTTCGGGTGTTGAGAAGTCCACGAAGCAGTAGTCGTGACGGCCAGGTAGATCCCGGGTGCTCTCGTGAGCAGAAACGCGCTTGCTAATGGCTTCGCTGGTAGGATGTCAGGTGTAGTCCGAGCGGAATCCAAGGAGGCGCACTTACAGTTTGAAGTCTTTGAAGAGCTCCGTCATTTCAGCAAAGTTTGTTGCCTGGTCGTGCATTCTCGGTAGACCGCCGACATAAAGGCGCTTGCCGGTCTGGTCTTGACGATATCTGTCAAAATGCTTTGGTCGGGCCTGGTCATCGCCTTGCTTTTCGCTTGTCCACTGGCCCCAGCGGTTTGGTGCCTCGCTGGGTTTGCCGCCCGAGCTGCTTCCCTTGGGCTGGCACGGCCGGCACTTGACTACAATGCCTTGTATTAGCATTCTTATTTTCTCCGGGAAACTTGGAGGAAAATGCCTATATTCGGCACACAGGCCTTATTCCAGAAATCGTATTCCTTTTAGTGAGTCGAAAATGAATGTCAGGATCCGCTTACCCTCGCGACCGAGTAGCTCCTTGCCTTCCAAAATCTCCATGGCCGTTTTCGCAGAGTCTGCATCGGGAAACTCGACAAAACAATAGCTAGGGTTCCGGCCAGTGAAAGAATCAATTGAGATGTGAATGTTCGTGAAATGACCGAGGTCGTTGGCTCTCAGTAGCTCTTCGATATCCTGCGGCTTGGCCTGGTAGCGAAGGTTGCCAATATAAATCCGCCTCCCCTCCGCGATAGCCTTCGCCGCACCATCGTCGTCTTTCTGGGGACTCTTATTAGTCCTTACCCGGTCGTACGAACGTGTTTTAGGAAAGACGTCCGAAATTTCGGGACGACCAGCATTATTATCGCCATTTGTCCGTGCATCCTCGCTGTTCCTCTTCTCCTCTCTGTCTCGCCATGAGGCACCGGTTGTCCGATTTGGAGTAAATCTCGAGGGCCTCGGAGAAGATACAGGTGTCTCACTTCTCCTCCAGCTAGAGGCGTCGCGCCAATTGGAAGAAGCCGAAGCGGACGGTCGCGCGGGCGAAGGAGCAACAGTAGAATCAGACATATCGTTACGTTCTTTAGAGAAGTCGATGATGAAGGTGGAAATATTCACGGGGATGCTTTGCTCTTGGGCGGCAAGACCAGACCTACCTAACTAAGTAGCTACCTAGTCATGAAATTTTCTCTCGGGTTTCCCACTGGCCCAGCGTAACTTTGCTGCTAAGCGAGCCAAAACGCCTAAAGTTAGAGTATCCTGGCTGGAGACTATGAGATGGCGGAAACGTTGGCGTCTCTGATTGGGCCTAGTCAAATAAGGTGTGCCCCAACCACATCCACTATGGAGTTTAGGCACCACACACTGAAATTTTAGGAACTTCCACCAGCTTACTACAGATTCACACCACACTTTCTCATGTTGCGACTCATCCTATCTCATTCATTTATGTACACAAATTGATAGAAGCCGTCTATAACTCAACGATCTCATTCATTTTGTCATGAAAATTACTCTAGCTCTCATACGGGCTGTTATTAGTCGAGTAATTGGAAACAATGTAGTTGAGTGTCATTCCAGTTGTCCCACCTCGCATGAGAGCATGAGAGTGGTTCCTATTTCTACCCGAGATCTTTCATCCCTGAACACTATTGGAAAAATCTCAGTACGAAAGAAAGAGCTCTTTATTGATGACGATAACTTTAATCTGCAAGTATGAGAGTCAGAGCCAGACGTATTTGGCTTAATATGTGTGGAACGGATATCAACACCATCGGATCACCCATCTTCAAACCAGTGCACAACCACCCGTAATCAAATGCTATACATGTCGTCTAACTTTTCGTGTATCAACATATTCAACTTCTTGAAAAGAATTCAAGTCCGCCTTTTCGTCCATTCTGACAAGACAGCAAACCTACGCCGTGGCAGATACATAGATCCTGGGGCCAGAACATTTTCTTCATTGAATATCGCCTTATCCCTCAAGAATACCGCGAACCGACCAAGATTCCTGTGGGGACCTTCTCGTGAGTCGTATAGCATTATCCGTAACCTCATCGCAAATCTGGTTCGATCAGTCTGTAGCAGGGGAGTTCCTCACTGAACCAGCTCTCCAGGATTGCGTATTCGTAACCGCCCCTCCCTCCAGCATGTCTTTAATCAGTTTCTTATCTTGGTTTTGCCAATATATGCAGCCATCCTTTTGCACCGTTTTCCACTTTCTGAGGACTCGGCATTGATTTAGATTATAGAGCATCGATAAACGAACTGTAAAATGAATCGAAGCAGGAATGTCAAGATCTGGGTGGTCATTCACCATCATATCTGCGGTTCGGCGTTTGAAGCCTGATAGCCACCAAAGCGCTAAGAATCTGATAGTCAGGCCTATTGAATGTGAGCCATTTCTTGGATCGTTTACTGTGTTAGGTTTCGTTCGAAATTACGTACCTGAATTTGGACGTTGAGACAAAATCGCCTTTTGCTGGAGCTGGCCGAACATCCAATTCATATCGATGTCCCACTCCAGAAATCGGTGCTTGAGATGTTTTTTTATCTCGTCTTGATTGAACTTAACATTGGATATGTTCTGGAGCTGAGAAATCATCCAGATCTGTGTGACTGCTCCTAAGGCGGCATCTCCATTGCCACTATATTTACTATCTCAAGTTCAAGATTATTTAGTGCGAACCCAAGAACCAACATTGTTTGAAAATGTGTCTTCACCTTCCTTCTTCTCTCGAATACATGGTCTAATTGCGCTCGTATTTCGTCGAGCGCCAAAGCTTGAAATGCGTTTTCCACGGCCTGAGGAACAACGTTGCCCACGAATGACATTGGCTTGGCCCAGGGTCTCGGGAACCCCAAGTTACTAACCCTGTCCCAAACAATACAGGCCTTGATTCTCACCTTGATGAGCAGCTATTCGGATTCAAACATATCCATATGTTCATCCAAGCTGATCCGTATTGGCCGATCTTGAGGACGGAAGAGAGGACTGGAATGATGGTTCGCCCACTGTTACGTTTCCAACTATATAAGTAACTGCAGACGGTCAAGTCTCCGACTTGACAACGTTTATCTTTTGATAGTGTTGTGGTATAGTGCTGCAGTTCTGTTCCATGACACCCACAAAGTGAACAGAGCACGAAGATAATACAAGTATCTCTTGTGGAACAAGCCAGTCTGGCTGATGAGCCATGCGAGGCATTGGACAGTGAAAGCTCCCCTGGAGAACCCAATGAGAAGTATTTCGTGATTCCCATCATCAAGGCTGCAGTTATGTAATAGAAAACTATAGGCATTTCTAATTTAGTCGATATACCTGTTGATTATCAGTAAGTGGTACCAATTTGATTCAAGAATCGGGAATTTGCCTCTATCCGTTGCGCCATCAACAAGATGAGCAGACAGATTGGTAGCATTTCCAACTCCATTATCATAATCCACTACTTGAAGGTAGTTATCATCGGCGACGCCTTCTAGGCTTCGAGCAAGTGTGGCGACATTTGTGAGTGGTCTCTTATTATTGACTCCATCTTGCCATGTCCCGTTACAAAAGACGAAGAGCTTTTTGCGTACACACTCGGCACTCCCGGTGTAATTGCGGCTTTTCGTACTGGACGACGAGTTGTGGCGTTCCATCCTCGTATTGAGGGCTATTCAAGACCGTTGTGTAGAGTTTTACCGTTCCCAGGCAGCCCAAATTGACATCAATCGCTCAGCCTTGAGAGACAACGTTAAGATTATCGTGCGGGATTTTCTGACATTGTTACGCATGTAGCCATTGCGATGCAAGGAGCCTTACGCGGTGCCTATCTTAGGAGTTTCAAGAGAGTTTGGTCGATCTGTTTGAAGCCACTGCATATTAGTACTCAAATATGATGTGGTCGGCTGTTCCGACCTGAGCTGGTCATTGGACGAATGCTGCGCCAAATTCGCGGCTTGTTGGCAATAATGGGTCTGGGAGGAACAAAATGTGGTCAGGGTAATAAGGGCGGGAATGATTGGCGTATTTGGTACAACCCGAATCGACGAGAATAAAGAGGCGATGCTATTTAGGGATTGGTACTCGGTACTTTGGATACCATCCTACCACAACACTCAAATCACCTAAGCATACTGCAGTCATAGGAGTATCGCGTTTCTTAAGATCCAATGAGACTAGAACAAACAAATTCATTAGGTCTTGCCAACCTCATCTATGGTAAAGGGTAGCGAAGTTGAGGTGGCACAGAAAGTGCTTGAACACGGATAACTGCATGACTACAACCGGATTACAGTATAACCGCATCTGCTAACAGCCTGGCAATTTCAGGGGTACTTTCAGATTGAGTTATGCCTCAATGATTCACCTGCCGACTTCGGGTGGGCACTGATGAGAGAAGCAGGCTGAAGTTGACTTCCAATCATTGAAGATTGCATCCACATTAAAAGGGGTAATGGCATTAGGCAAGAAGTAGCGATCAAATCTTGCAGGAATATTCTTTAGTCTAGCGGACCCGTGATAGCTTGAACGTGAGACTTGAAGATTCTAGTAACTTACGATAATAGTATCCTGTTTTCCTGTTTCCAGTATTCTGATCTTATCAATATCGGTCCTGGCGGAATTTAGTAAAGACAGAACCCACCTTTCAGCAGAATGTAGGGCAATTTCATACACTGGATATGTCAACGGATCGTAGAATTTAGTTCTTTAGTCAAAGCTATTACTCTCCCTCTCCCCCCCTTGGCTACCGACATACTCGAATTTTGGGCCCTCTAGTACGATCCAAGACCTGTCTGATGAAGATTTTCAGCGACATCTAAGCTTGTACTATCAGTAAGTTCGTGATGTATATATGGAGTACAATAGATATCGGTTCGAGGTAATTCCAGAACGGAGAAGAAAACCTGGAAGTTTATATTTGACGAAGTCAGACGTGGTGAAGATCGACATATGGATACAGTAAGTTATTCCTTTGAGCATGTCATAGTACAAGTATAACTAAAGAAAGAATTGGGATTAGGAAACAGGGAGCCTCTCTAGATGAGAAAAAGCACGAGGCGAATATAAAGGCAATCGAAAAAAACAATGGAAAGAAAGTCAAAAAAGTAACTTCACACAGTTTGACCAATACCGTGCTAGCATAGCTAGTGGCGTAGCCCACCAAGGATATGGAGAGGGGGCTTGGAAAGCCATGGAGACGTTAATGCAGCTGGATTGCATAGACCCACCCAGGGCTTGCCTTCTTCTCTCAGCCGCGTTCCCGGAAATTGTACCTTTTTGTTCTGAGGCAATGAGCACACAGACTCGAAACATAGAAGGCGATCAACTGAGAAAGAATGGCGATGGGAGAAGATGATTATAAGCGTTTTCTCCAAAGAGTAGAAAAGATTAGGCAGAAACGCAATGCGACTCCTATCGACATTGAAAAAGTTGCTTATGTACTGCAGTTTAACGCCGACATTGAAAATGAGTACAGAAACTATGACGGTTATCCTCTTTCTGGCTCTCTTTTACGATTAAATCTACTTACGTATGGAAAATTGATCTGAGGAAGAGTTGGATCAAAAGGGATCTCTGGAAGGATACCATCCCAGTAGGTGGGGGGGCATACACACAAGTTTACAAGGTCAAACAAACTAGTGACATGGGTATCGTAGATCACGTAGACGATAATGCCATCAAGAGTACGTCGACAATGAACGAACCAGGGGAGGTACGGCACAGAGTTCTTACGGAAATCATGATCTCAAGTCGTTTGACACAGGTAGGTGGTACGCCTGTTTTAATATATCACTTTCACTTAACTTACACATGTTTTTGGCCTGAAGGCCTCAAGAGAGCATTTGGTTCAGCTCCTTGGTTAGAACGAAGACGAAGAAAACGACCGCTATTATATTGCCATGAAGCATGTAGCATACGGTGACCCGGAATATAACCTCATGTATTCGAAGGAAGGTTGGGTCTGGACTGAGTCTGATATGAAGACGGTCGCAGAGCAAATACTCCAAGGTCTGCAGTTTATGCACGAGGCGCTAATCGCTCACCGTGACCTGAAGCCAAGGGTAACGGGGATCTTACCGCATAAAGAAGCAACCTTAAAGCCAATGCACTTTATTGAGAACGTCCTTGTTGCTTCTCTTCAGCAAAGGCTGCGAGTTAAAATTGCAGACTTTGGCGTCTTAAAAATATTGTCAGAGAGGGGAACTGCAATGTTGAGAACTCCCATCGGAACGCCTGGCTATAAAGCACCGGAGGTAGTCAGATCCTAGATTACAGGAACGGGGGAGTCCAGTCATCAATATTCTTACAATGTAGATATCTGGTCGTCAGGCTGCATCATGTATAGGATGGCTCACGGATCTGGCCTGTTCACAGAAGATACTGAGCTAGCAGATGAGGAAAGATTGGAAGCAAAAGTAACAAACATGCGGCATACCTTGAAACAGAAATCTGTTCAGGGTATTAACATATCGGAGAGTGGGATCAGATTTGTGTTGGAACTGATCTATATTGACCTGAGGACACGACCTAAGGCAGGGAAAGCTATGAAGCTACTACAGAAACGGACTATATAAATCAATGAGCATAACGATGAAGAAGATAATTATCTCTCTTAGTTTGAACCTAATATAAATATTTTGTACAGGAATAGTAATCAACTTAGCTAGATTCGTGAACACTTTAGCTATGTAAAACGAACCCCAAACCCGAGGCAGGTCATAAGCGAATGTTGCGTAAAGGTCGTAAAGTGCCTGCTGGGATGGTAAGGATATTATGGATGATTCAGTATTGTGCAGCTCCAGTAAACAAATGTCTTACTTCATAGGTTTTGGTTAGGACTTTAGACTCGACTACAATTACAAAAACCCTTCATACAAAGCAATGCGTAAGAAGATTAATGTTTGTCCTCATTTTGTAAAATGCTCGGTTTTAACAGTAAATAACTCATAAAACTTGACTTGCACAATCGATCTAAAATCCGACTAAAGCTCTTTTAGGAAAGCCAGCGGGTTTCTAATTTAGCCTTAGAAGCAGGCGGCCATAAAGGGGAGGCAGTTCCGTCGCTCAAACATTCACGTAACCAGACTCTGGAAGTAGGAACGAAAGGACTGCTATGGATGTGGGGAATAGAAATATTTGGACGATACAATATAAAGAATGGCCAAATACTATGAGCATTACCACGCCATTAAGAGAGAAGCTATGGACATAATAAGGGGCTTAATACCAAGGCACCTAAGGTACAGGGACACTAGCATCTGCGTATCGTATACATGCATCTACTCGCGTTTATGTTCTTCTAGTAATTGTTCAATGCTTCGATTATCTATTTTTCTTCGTAACTTGCACGATATAACAGTGGTTGATCCCCACATTCTCGCCGTGATGAAGTGAGGCGATGTTTATTATAGATTAAAAGCTTATTTCGGTTTTGTGGCTGTATTAATAAAAGCAGAGAAACTCGGTATGGTATGAATAAAATACAGGTCCGGATTTAATACTCAAGGCAACTATTCTAGACGATAAGTCCGAGAGTAGTTTCCTGAGACTTGGCCAGTTTCTATGTAGAAGGTACTTCATCACTAGTCTTTGAGACTAAAGTGGGTGATAGTAGGTGGGCTAATACTAAGGGACGATGTGCTAATTGTCTTCATGATTGGAGTAAGTTAAACAGGGTACGAATTATGTTAAAGATCAGTCGCGGCAGATCAAAATTAAATCTCATTTCATGTTGAACATAAAAGGACTGTTGAGGCGTATGTTGAATCGCGCTCAACAGAAATAGAAACCTTCTATATATCACTCATCCCTGATTCCGCAACCAGAATAGCACCTCCAACCTCGCAAGCCCATTTTACCAAAATATTGGTGTAACATCCTTTCCAATCAAGAACTGTGCCATTTTCCCAACCCCTTGACATTGTATGCCTTGTCGAGGTGGGGATTGAGTGTACCACTAATCACTATTTTCTTCCCAGAATCATTCACAAGTGGTATATTAAGTGTAGTAGGCCCGATAGTTGCATTCTGATCCAAACTATACCCGCCACTCATGTCGTTTGCATCTTTGAATTCAGCCTTCGAAAGTGACGCAGTGAATGCCGGGGTAGCTGATGAGAAGCTGCCGTTGAATTGTTTGTGGACGCTGCTCTCCAAGGTAAAATCAGACGTAAAGTTACCGTTGCTATCAGCGGTGACGAGTCCAGATGCGACCGGCATCTGAATTCAGACATTAGATAAAGCCCTTATCAATAGGAGTAATGACAATGGGTAAGGGAGCAAGGTCTTACTGTGTTTGAAGGAGAGGTGTTGTATGTTAAATTTCGTTTGGTAGCTTATGTTTCTTGGTGTCGCTGTTTTGATAATTATCGTATTGCAGGATGGGCGAGATACTCTCCCCTTATATACACAAAATCAAGATCGCTCTCCGCACCACACCCAAGCGCCGGTCTTAGGAAAGTTCTCCTCCCAGATTCCAGCCTAGCAAACATTGCGCGATAACCGCTTCACTCATGCCGCCATATTGACCATGTATCAACACGTCATTAGTACCATACGCGGCAGAACTAAAGTAGTAATCAGCACTCCAAACAGAATGACACGAACCTTAAGGCTGTTGAAACGGCCTACGGTTGTCGTGCCCCAAATAGGTCTAGAACTTGACGGAGGCACTGCCGCTAGTCGAGTTCTGAAATTTTCAGCTCTGTATTTTACGAAGCTAATCCTTATTTTTCCCTGCTGAAGAAGAGGGGGCGTGCACTCCGACACTATTGGCACCTTATTTCAAATGGCCTAAACAAGGGGACAAGAATTATATTTGCATGTAAAACGGTTTGCAAATCGTACGAACTTATGCGTATGTTGACATAGCGTCCATAAAAGCGTTTCATGACAATGACAAAATCTTATAATTTAGTTATCTCTAGTTGATATATTAGCAAGTATGTAGTGAATCTCTTACATCAAATGTTCAGTGGCAAGAAATTAAATTATGTGCAATGATTGTAACCTGTAGCTTGGAATACGCTATGCCCGCTACATCGAAGGCGAAAGCGGACTGGGTCCTAAAGAAGAGTCTCGCCCCAAGCCACACCTGTGTGTGTTGCTGATTATAGACAGCGCATGGTAGTCAAATGTGCGATGATAAGAAAGCCGGAATAAATCCCGTATTGGACAGGAAAGCGGTCTGTACTTTGGTGGCATCACAGCTCGTGTTGAACAGAAACCTGGTCATGTAAGGACGAAAGGATGAGGGACTGGAAGGATCGAGGCTTCTAGGCCCTGACGAATCGATTCATTCGCTATATTATTTTCAAATGAACCAACCTCAAACTGATATCTCAACATATAACTTACAATCGTTGGGTATGGGCTTACCAACTGAGTTGTACGATCCTCCACCCACACTCTTTACTTTCTCGACAGGCTTTGATGCTAAGTCATTATAATATGAGGCAGGTCTCGTCTTGAATAATAAACATCAAACTTGAATAAATCATTTTCGTTTTTTACTGTCGCCCGAGTTATGTCTAAATTTATATGGCATTGGCTCGGCTATGCATTTGGGCATTTGACCTGGAGCCTACTTCTTCAACTTCTATATCGGCTTGGTAGCTAGCCGGAAAATGTCTCATAGTAATGCCAGAGTTTTGAACAACCGATATCGCCTCGGAAATTTCAGAGTTAATTGTAACAAGAGCTTTAGTCTGGTGACTGACAAAGTGATTTAATCGCGATAGTCTCCTATGACTTCAAGGGAGCCATGAAGATCCAGCTCTGCCCTCTAGCTAAGTGGTCATAGAAGGTTTACATAGGTGGAAGTCTTGTTTTGATTTTCGCTCACGTTTGCTCTTTTCTAGTTTTTCTTATGTTACAATTAATACGTAGACAGCGGGGCGGCAAGTTCAGGCGGTTATATGAGTGGTTCTACAGAACTGCAGGGATCCACTACACAACTTACCATCTACATCACACCTTTGTTGGGCCGAAAACGCACAGTTTTTATTTCGCGATTTGCTTACCTGCCTCCTTTTTATAATAGAATATTTTAGATAGTTAGATAGTTTGTGTTTCGTTAGTTTTGTTTTTGTTTGTTTTTGCTTTATTTTAGCTTTGGGCAGGTTTTGGCTAGTCCGCGATACGTTAACGCACCAAAAATACCTCGCCGTTTCGCCGGCTTAGGTACGCGGATTAGCCTTTACCGCTCACGCTCCCCCAATACAAGTACCAAATATTACCGACTTATCTGCCCTGAAGTGTGCTGTAGATAATTAGAAACATGATGTTAGAGCCCTAGCCCGAAGGGCTTCGGGTAATACAGCTCAAGTCCCTTAGGGTCGTGTTATGAACAAGCCCTATCGGATACAAAATTACTGCTCAAAACTCTAATTAGAAAGCTTTGCCATGAAAATCGCAATTGTCGAACGTTCTGAAAATCTATCTCGTTGCCTGTCGGTCCACTAGCTGTAGATGCAGCGAGTTTCAGTATTATTTGCCCGAATTATTAACAACAACTATGACTCTAGGCGAATAGGGACCACAACACTGCTAAATGGGTGCCTGGTAAGTGGTTACAGGTTGAAGTTAAAATGATAGATTTGATGATTTCATTTGGGCTCGTCACGGCTTTCCCTCAACGCTGCAGCGGCGTGGTAGGTTTGGAATCTGTGACTTCTCGCCCTATGAAGTTCAGAACATCAAAACTCCCAATGAGCCTCCGATTCTGTTCTGTAACGACAAACCAATCGTTACTTCACGCTACATACAACATTATATCCATAAACCCAACTTAGTTGGCAGTAGCCCTGGCCCGCTGGAGTAAACCTAGCGTTGAGTATTGAAGTGAAAAGTTGATGAAAACAAAAGCTTCAGCTCTATACATTCTTTCGTAAAGTGGTATCTTAACGAAAATGACTCTCTTCGGGTAGGTTATCGGTAGCAGAAGCCATATCTAAGCTTTAACAGACATTAGACGCTGTGGCAGTAAACTATGAGTGAGGGATATAATGTAGTGGGTCGTTCTACAAGGTTCGCCATAATACATGTATCTCCCGTTTTCACTAACATAATATAAAGCGCACCCGACAGAACGTTTTAGTCCGCCGTCTATTCTCTGAACGGCTACCTTGCACACAGAATTCATCAGCTTTCATTTTCCGCTTAACCATTATTTTTTATTTGGCATTAGTTAGCTTCAGGCCAGAATTGTAAGCCGTTTTACCCTGAATTCGTAACCAGTGGGTGAACTCTGGGGTGAAAGCTATTCGATAAGGCTTGCGCTCCCCCAATACTGGTGAGAGTTGAGATGCGGCGCCCACAATGCCGGAGTCGCAAAAAGAAAATGGAGACGAAGTTGAATTGGGGATTAACTTTTCGCGAACGAATATATCAATCGAATACGTAGAGATTCACACGGAAATATCACAGAACAGGGTATCATTTCAGTATATAGTAGGAAATATATAAATTTCAGAAAAAGGTGCCACTATGGCAGTGCTGAACATGTCCTCAGCGACTTCTCCTCATTGCTGCAACCACTTGGCCTTTCACAGTGTTTATGAATTCGGCCTGGCTTCCATGGGCCATTCGTTCGTCTATCTCGCCAGAAAAGAAAAGCCAAGGAGCTACGTAGTTGTATCCTCCCCGATCAGAAGACATCAGCTCTAACAACAGCTCCGCCCCTTCTGGGCTGTTGAGCCACTGCAGATCCTCTCCATTCATCTCCAACCGCTTCCGGGCGAACTGAATGACAACACTCAGGATAGCGGCTGCTGTGCAGGCCGCCCATGCCGTTCCGGTCATATAGCACTCTTCATTCGTTGACTTCGATATGGTTGGAATAGATTCTCCCAAGGTACTGAAGTTCTTTCGAGCTTTCACCGGGGACGGGTTGAATAAGGATGGGTTACCATGACCATCAGTGGCATGAACGGCTATGACACTGGGCATCCTGGCCGGGAAGGCGACACGATCGTTCCCTCCAGAGTTACCGGCGGCCGCCACCACCGTGATATTGTGCTGTCGCGCCTCTAGTATTGCGGCGCTGATGCCCCTGTCATGGTATTCCATGCCCAAGGGCACGACGATCATGTCAACACTCCAGTCATGAACGGCGTATCGGATAGCCTTTAGTAGCATTGTTAGCTTTATTCCTATAAACGAAGCAATTAGCTCTACCTTTTCAATTGCAACTAGAGCAGACTGAGCCATTTGGTTTCCCTCTGCAATCTTGGCTACGTAGAGCATCGCCGAAGGGCTCATTTCGGCCAGGAAGCAAACAATTGCAGTGCCCCACCCGTGCGTATCACTACTATCCGCCTCATTATCCAAGAAGTTTCTTGGAGGAAGAATTCTCCTCTGGTTATGTATTCTAACAAATTTGTTTTTTCTATCCACTCCAGTGCACAAAACCGCGATCTTGTACCGACTCGGCTCAGAAGAGTACGATATCCCGTCTTGTCCGTAAACGCCAACCCATTGGCGATAGCGTTTCAACCACACCATTGTCTCGGGGCTGCCAAAGCGGGAGTTGTCGGCATATATCGTGGACCACTAGAGACTAGTGAGTAAGCAACTTGCCTGCATCCCGTCCCATCCGCCATCTTACGCCTCCAGGTTCGCCAAGGCCGAATGTTATAATCTAGTAGAAATGAAATCGAAAACTCTCCCGTCTTTTGGGTATGCTGTGATTGAGGTTGTCCATTCCTGGTCGATACTTGCGTTGGAAGAAGGGCTCTCAAGGAGACTTTCGTCTCTGTGTTAGTAGATGCGTTGATGTATCTAGTCCCTCGTGATGTTCGCTGAACGACGTTCTCAGTATCGAAGTGATCACCAATGGGTTTGTATTCTGTGTTGATGGTAGCATCAACACCACGAGGCGTGGTAGTCAGGACGCCGCGTCGATAAATCAATATGTCGTGATTCCGTGTACGGTTCGACAGAATAGGGCAAAGAATCGGCGTGGTGCCAATTTCGAGGTCTATATTACCTTCTCCCACTTCCTCAGGCTGAGAAAAGGTCGCCGTCCACTTTTGATATAGCAATAACTCTCTGTAAAGAAACCAAGGTCCGAAGGAGTGTTGCCACAACTTGTCGAGTGCGGCACTGAGCTTCCACGTCAATGAGTAGTTATCACGAAGGGGGGCTTTGCCTTCGATGATGCTCGCAAAGAGTATATCTATGGTATTGTTTCCAAATTCGTGATGCAGCTCGGTGGCGCTTGCAGCATAGCAGCAGTCGAGGATTATAAAGTATCAGCTTTACTGTTCTTCAAAAGGGGTTTCTGAACTTCGATCCACTCTAGCCACTCGTCTGAAACCGACTTCGTAGAGGTACTGATTCGTTATCTATTATACATTGATAAAGAAAGGATCATGGATGCAGCTTACCGAATTAGAAAAAGATGCCCCCTTTCCGTCACTCCGTGGCCACCGTAATAAATAATCAATAAGCTTCCTTCCTTGTCGTAGCTATCCTTAAACTTATATATTTTATCAATTAAAACCCGGTCCGCGCGCTGAGAGGGGATATCGATTAGCTCAATTTCGAAACCGTATAAATTAGCTAGAACTTCCCGCAGCTTTTCTCGCTGGCAGGCGAACTCCTCAGTTGCTTTTTCCCAGAAAATCAACAAAACGTGGAATTTTTATACATGAACAAATAACGAACGGGTTAAAACTATATTGACTTCGTACTCGGAAACCAGTAAGGCCTTCGGGTTTGGGAGTTCTATATAGAGCACTAGCCCCGTTCTCGGTCTAGATGATAACGTGGATGAAGCTTATTGGTGGCATTGCTGCTGGGTTATACTTCAGCCTCCTAATAGCTCGAGTGCCGTCGCTGCCAAACTAACGAACGACTAGGTAATGCTTCACATGTCAAGGAGCATTTTCTCACAAAGCTACTGATAACATGGCTTCCACCGACGGAATACCTCCGACATACCATTCTTTAATGGCCCATCATAAGTATGGCTACGCACTTTATCACCCAGAATGTTCCCTCGTTGTGAAGCCTGGAGTTTGCGGCTACATTGATGGCGAGGGAGGGTGGCATATCATGGTCGACATCCTAGCGATCGATAGCACCCCCGCTTCGAGTACTTCCGAGAACACAGAATCTCAAGATTCAAATTTGACAGGATCGAATAAGCGACAATATACAAGCCTTGACGAGACCAATATACTCAAGCGTGAAAAGAAGAGTCTGTGCGGCCCGATTCTCGCAGAGACCGTAGAATTAGCGAGCTCTGCGATCGGTGCGGGAACAACTCTCCCGCCTGGGATCCCTGCCGAAGCCTCTGCTGTCGCCGAGTTCACTCTCAATGCTGACCTCGGAGCTGTTCTGCTAACCAAAGGCCTTGTCACGAAGAATTCACTTAACGGTCTAGACCCTTTCCGCGAATGGGCCAAAGCCAATTTCGGCAAACTTTTAGCAGAATTTCCTGTCATTCGTACTTACGGCTTTTATATAGTCACGAGCACTTTGAAAGCCAAAGAGGTCTTTATTAAATCCTGGCAGAATAAGGGGCATCAGCTGAATGTCGGCTTTAGCGGTAGCGTAGAATCGATAGCCCAGATCTCAGCATCTACGCAAATTTATGGAGCTAGCAGGGCCGATGGTTGGATTATGCCTATTTGTGAAGGTTCGTCGTTCCCTCGAAACCTCTTTTCTCGGTTTAGCTGATTAAACCTTAAGGCAACGAGGAAAGCGTTGTTTTCTTCGGGGAATTGCCATACAAATATCGTACTCGGGTGGGGTGGATGAAACACTGAATTTTCCTCAAAATATTATCCCGTTTTCTGTGCTCTAACATGCTGCAAAGAACAAAGACAAATTCAAAGAGGGGCTTCCTGGAGCATGGCGTGGAGAAAATGACATAGAACAGGATCCAGAGGATCAAGATAATGCTGTATAGATCTCCGAGACCACGTTGGATGACAAGGGGAAGTTCTAAGGCGGCTACTAGTTGTCGAGATATAGTTTTGGGAGTGAGAAATTGAGGGCTTGGGGATTCGAAGCTAAGATAGAGAGAATTGTATTCAACGTCCCGCGTAGGATAATTGCGCTTAACATCAGAGCACTCACTAGATAAGAAGAAGCCGAGAAGCAGAACTTATTCTTTTCTTTGCAAAATTAAGATGTCACTCCTTCTGAATTGTGTTGTCTGAGATATTTTCGCAGTTGTCGTGAAGAAGCACTTATTGTCTTGCCACTCCTGGCCGCCCCGCGTCGGTCCGGCAGAATTGTCCGGCAGAATTACTCCCACTAACCTAAACCTCATCTTGACCCCCCAGCGTCATGGTCACAACACACCAGAAACTAACAACCAAGCCAAGTCTTCGAGGAAGTGGGTTGACCCTGATCTATCTTGACCCGGCACGTAGGCCATCCTTTCTGAGCTTACCTAATGCGGCCTCGATTCGCGACAGACATTAGCTGAAGAACACCGGAAGCTTATTCTAAGTGCACACAATTGCTGCAATGTCGCCCGATTTGGTCTCGACCCGCAACAAATACCAGCTGAAGAATATCAATGATTTGGTTGAAGTGACAAATACGACCATATGTGTTGAAGCCCGACGTTTGTGTTCGCCGACTTCTGATCTAAAGTATCGTCTAGATCTGACAAGATGGCAACATCGTGTGCTCTTCAAGACAGTGGAGCATCTTTGGAAACTTTCGTCGTCTGGGAAACAACGAATGAAAGAGAGTACTGTTCAATATTTCAAGAAGTTCCGTCTCATGGTCTGTTACATTGGCGCATATGCATATATCGTTGGCATGATCAAAAACAAGCAGAGTCTTCTGCTGAGATGCAGAGTCGTCGATAACGCGGTAATAGTCAGTGTGGAATGCAACTTGAGTTTGATATATTGGTGGATAATTTCTTCCGATTTTGTCTCTCCTATCTTTTGGCACGGCAGCAGAAGCAGTTGATGGTACCTCAAGCTGCTTAGCACTGCGGATCCCACCCGTAAAGACTGTAATGCTGATGCAGGTAAACACATTTTCCAGCTTGTGACTACTCCGCCGCAAACCCAACCAGTCTCAAAGGATGCGCCGCCCAGACTTCAATATTGACAGCTCAGCAGCAGATCCTACGCAAGCGAAGCCAGTCAATAGGGGTTGATGTGCCTCTCCTGTGCTCGTGTTGTAGAGTTCGACCCAACAGGGTTGCCAGCTCGACCTTTCGCATCCAGACTCGCTTGCGGCAATTGTACACGGCAATTAGAAATTTCGAGAAATAGGAGGCCGTTGTAGTATAGCCTTGTGGTCAAAGTTGAACATGTGGGCGAAACCCGTCGCGTATATAACCCGTCAGGCTTCCCGCCAACAATTCACCCTTTTGCCACCAAAGAGCACAGCATTCTCTGATCAAGCAATTCAAGTCTCGAAACTTCACCATCCAAGTACTCTGACTACCCAAATCTGCCCACTGAACAACCTTCAGCATCATGCCTTCTTCTATCCCCTACGATCCCAGCCTCGTCCTGGCCAATGTAGTCGACAACAAGGCGCTCCAGCTCATTCAACAAATCTCGGCAGCCGCTTCACCCGCTGACGCTGCTCAGAATGATCTGAACGCATTGATTGCAATGCGTCGTAGTCTCGACATGACACGGAACGAGCTTGTCAATTTGGGCATCAATAGTAAGTCCGCTCGAGTATCAATTTCCCCTTTATCATGATTCAGAGACGCACATTCCGCACTCGCAACTCTTACAAGCTCTCCATATGCTAAAAAATTGAATGGAAATTATTGACTCTGGTATTACTACAGCGAAGAGCTGCAACGATGAACTCTCGGCTCTGAATGATGAGATCACTGCCGCAGCTGAAGACTATGTCAAGAAGAAGATCACTGCCGAGAAGACCATTAAGCCTCTCCGCGCACAGATCAAGGGCGTCAGTTCCCAGGCAGAAAGCCCCGTCGACTACACCAAAACGCAGATCAAGTCGATGCCCCTTGCGTCTGATTCCATGAATATGGATGTTCAGTATTTCTCCATGGACTCGAACATTGAGAGCGCCGATGCATATGCCTCTACTATTGCCACCTTCGTCGCTGCTTCGACCTCTTGGATGGGTGTCAACGCATCCAAGGATATGTCCAACGCTGCCCAGAAGCAGGTGTCGTCTCAAGCAAAGAAACACAGTCTCTCCGGAACTCTCGTGCTCTCTGTGTCCTGCACGCACAAGAACGCATCTGTCCTTGCCCCTTTCGTATTGAATCCCGACAAGGCTATCGGCACATGGAACCAACTCTTTCCAAATGACTCTCTCGACCCGACTAACCGTCTAGAGATGATAAGGTGCTCCTGTTCTAAAGAGGATCAGGGCACTGCCAACCGCTACAGCATCCTCTCTGGCATGACGTTCGGCTCTTCCTTCGTGGGCATGGTGCACGTCCTCAACAGCACCGACAGTAAAGTCAGCGAGACCATGACAAGCGCCGCTCAGTCCCTGCAGTCGCAGATGGACGCTGCTGCGTGGTACGAGTGTCAATCCGGTGGTTTCGGTGTCAACAGCTCTATCGCGACCGATGTCAAGAACCTTCTGTCTTCGCAGAACGTCACCACCCACGTCGCACTCATCTCCATGGGCGTCATCCCCTCGATGGTCGCCAGCGAAGTCAAGCTCGGCGTGCAGACCTTCGCCAAGTTCGACCCGAAATCGAGCATGCAAGCCATCGCTGAGCTTCAAAACTCGACCATCCAGGGCGAAAACAGCCTCAAGGCATCGGCGCAGGCGGCCCGCACTGGAAAGCAGATGATTACCATGAAGGGTATGGAGATCAAAGCAGCCCTGGAAGGTCTCGCGGAAATCGATGACGGACATAACAAGATGTTAGACATCAACTCAATGATGTCTGCGCTAGACGACTATTTGAAGAAGGCGGCGGAAGGGAATTCGGGCGTGCCGTTGACTTACTTCTTGAAGGATATCACGAAGAAGGAGTTGGCTGAGGCGTGGGTTGCGAAGTACTATCCCGGACAGTACAATGCGATTACGAACGATGACACTACAGCGGTGGCGAGGACTCAGGTGACGGTGTAGTAAGGGGAGCGAGCCACAGTGGTTGACCTAGCTTGCGTCAGGATCTAAAGGGCAATTGAAACTTTTTTTTTGTTTGTCTCATTCACACTTTCCGATAAATATAACGACCAGATTGAATAAGAACGATTCCAACCAGTAAAATCCATCTTCCAAATAAAATTAGCTGAACGCGATTAGCTGCTCAATCGTAGTGGCAATAATAAGTCGATAAAACATTTCTCCTAAATGATTCTGTAACGAGATAAATGTCTAGGCCCATGAGAAAAAAGGGGGGAAACCATCTCAAAGCATGCGTCGCACGGAATCTGGAATAGGAGACCCCCGCTACGAGTATTACATTTAAATCCGTATAAAAAGTTATCACCTTTACTATTAAGTAGAACTAGACCATTTTGTAGAATAAAATGGAAAATTAATAATAATAGAATGACTTACTACTTGAAGTATTACCTCATAGGTTTTTGTGTTTTATTTGCCTGATGACCCTATCTTATTTGATAATAAATGTGCTAAGTTTTCGTGAGAAAGCGGTTCGTGCACATATTCAACTGCACTTTTAATTATATGCCGCGCCAGCCTCGTTCGCAGTTTTTGCAGTAGTTCTACGGCGAAAATGAAGTATTAGATTGAAAAATTATTGTTGACAGGCGTCGCGCAGAATAGCCAGACGCGCATTGCAGGTCGCCTCACCACCTGTAAGGCGCACCATCTCGCGCCGCCTTACAAATCCCACTGCTAGCTTCTCAAAAACGATACCAAGACATGACTTGGTGCAATGTTAAAGTTGGCCTGAATGCGGCCGAGTTCTAGCAGTCGTATCTATCCGGTATTGATTTTAAGAGTCTGACTCCTTAAATGAAGAAAGCTTGAACGTCGCGTAGTAGTAAATTGCGCATATTCCAGCTCTCGAGAAACCGCGCTGGCTACCTTGTGCTGAGTCTTGTAGGCAGATAGCTTGACTGAGAAAAACTTGCCGAGACTGAAATACAAGACAGCTAGATGCGAGTCAGCAATTATACGCAAGGCTATTCGAGCATTGAAGCACTTAGACTCTTAGTAAGCCGAGAAAAAGATAGAATCCTCACAGCGTCTTGACCAAAATTAGGTGAATACAATACAAATCCTCTCTTGAGCTTTCGAACATAAACCATTGTTACATCGCAGAATATCACCTGGTCTCCGATTAGCACGAAGATGTCCTTGCTGAAAGTACGATTATTGGTATACATAACACGAACCATAAAGCTTGATTGTACGTAAGCTTGATAATTATCCTTCGTTAGCGTGGCACAAATATTGTCACTCATATTATCCGATCTTTGTCTCCTATTCTGTGATGAGATGAGTAACCCGCTTGTAGATATACTTAGCACGTACAATGATTTTATGAGACATTGCCAGGCAGTTCAACCGGTTGCCTTTTTTGTTCCCGTCCATCCAGCTCTTGGGGTCGCAGTTTCACTTCCAATTCTGACTTAATAGCAGACTCACCATGAAGTTCATGGTGCTTTTTGCCATTCCTGTTTCTTTTGGCGCGTAATACTACCCATGCGACTACGAGTAAAATCACTATCCCAGCGACCCCTCCTACGACCGGTCCAGCGACCCATGTTCGGTTTCTCGGGATGCTCTTGCTTTCCGCTATATCTGTGGGACTTGTGGTCGTGGCTATATAAAAACAATTCTTAGCATCGGCTGTTGTTTTGTTTTTGTCACCAAGTAGCTTGCCAGCAGCATTCTTACGTACCCTCTGATGTTTCCTGCGTGGCCGTGGATGATGAGCTGTTATGTGGTCCAGAGGTAGAGCCTTCGCTAGGTAAATGCGTGAATGTCTTCGTGGATGTCCAGACGGTGCTATGCCCATCTTGTGTCGTCTCAATGGTGATCACCGTGGTATCTGGTATAGGAGCAAAGAAAGTCACAGTCTTCTGCCCATCAATTGTCGTTGTGTAAAGGATCGTGACAGTATGTTCTACCCCTGAGAGAGTGCTAATAGGCGATACCGCCGGCGCCGATCCGTTGCAATAATCGATCCATTCACCGAAGGTTGAGTCTAAATAATCTTTAGTTGTCTCTTGCCCACTGTCGGAGGCATCTATACAACTCGCGCAAGAGTCATAATATCGAAAGAAGGCAGAATCTGGAGCACAGAGCTCAGGAATCTTTCCAATTGATTGCGCTTCAAGACTCGCATTATCTGGGTGGTGTGGGTGTTAGTAATAACCTAGTCCCGTTACTCTCAGAACTTACTACATGGATCATAGCAAGCAGCAGGTGCAGTTAGGCCTCGGGGCTGGAGCCATTGTATTCCTCGGACTGCCTCTCGTGATGATCTCATTTTCAGGGTATGTCTTTAGCGATATGCTTACAGGAAATTGTCACTTCACGAAAGCGGAGAAGAAGGAAAGGAAACTAAAAAACGGAACATAAGCGCGGGGCTCAGCAACTCTTTGGAGAGACTACAGTCGTGACCCCATTCGAATTGAATCGTCGCATACGTCGTCATGCATAGCGAGGTTGCAATATTGTCGAGCACTGAGAAACTGTTTGTTAATTCGCCCCAGGCATCTTGGCAGACATGATGTCCTAAGTTTTACTTGACCAATTAAACTCTCCTAGATAACACTTGATAATCATATCAGTTACACGACATTATTACTGTGATAAGGGCTTGCATACATAGATTTAATTCATCTAATAATTGTCTCGGATCTAAGGGGGTCCTTGGCTTCCTCTTATACACGTAGATCTTGGATCAGCAATGTGCTCCCTCTTAGATTGACATTTGATCCAGTCCTCCCTTACAGACAGCCGGGCCCCCGTGATATCGTCGACCAATAATTAGCCGTTGCGCCCCCTATCTTTATAATGTCTTGACATGTCTTGGTAGGCTTTGGCCTAAGCACGTCGTGCCACCTGGCCAAGTCAACTCCATAAGTTAATTATATATAACAAACATTCAACCCGTATATCTAAGCAGCAATAAACTCACTGCGCTCAAGTTATCTATATATTCTAGTGTTTAGGTTTCAGCTAAGTTTTTCTCCCTGAATCTACCAGTTGGTTTTCCATCTTACCTCTCGCTAGGCCGATATCTTCCCTATGGTCATTTATTATACATTGGAAAGATTCATTATGCCCTAATGACTTTGTACGACTTGTTTTATTCTGCAGGATATCATAGGTAGAGATAAAAATAAAGGCGCGTAGGTTAATATAATTGCTTTTTATATTTTAAACCCATTTTTATCACAATCATACACATGGACCGGATTAAAAGGAAGATGGTGATCATAAATCAGCTACTGTCAAAGAGTAACTTTCCATGTCGTCAGGGGTAGCTTTCTTACTATGCTTGTCATGACCTCCAGATACTGATGGCAAGTTAGGGATCAGTCTTCGATACTTGTTGTCACACAAGGAGCTTAAAGCACTACATTTATATATCATAGAGCTATACACAAAGCGCCTCTTTTGTTCTATCTCTCCAGGTATCGCGAGAGTATAACATACCAGGGCTACTAAGCTAACCTTGTAGTAGCAGAAGGGCATCCTATCTCATGAAGGCTTATGATTTTGAGATAGCGCCAGTGGATATCCGAATATGCTGTGTTCGCAAAGACGACGGGGCCCTTGGCATATAGCGAAATGGCCACGAGTGGCTGCAAATCCAGTGAACCCCAGTCAAGGAAGAATTCTAAATATTACGCATCTTAGACTGGCAAAATCCAACCAAAATCAATGGGGACTCGTGTGATTGCGCGAAGCAGTAGATAATCAAGTAATTTTGAGGGAAATCAATGATGAATTCAATTGAAAAAAACTAGGTACTGAAATCTAAAAAAAAACTGAGATGTGTGTGGCTAACTGTTTACAATATCAATCGCAAAGATCCCCATATTCACTAACCGCTCACACGAATCTTGACCCCTGGCAAGTGGCTTATGTAATCAAACCACTTACACTACTTTAATAGCTCTATTGACGTACCCCGGTTATCGTAAACCATGCGCCACTGCAACAACAAATCGTTGTGATTGGGAGGCAGTAACCAGAAGCTGCGACACGCTATAAAAAGTGGAGGATCGGATCTTTCCACAACCGACTCACTTTCGGCGGCATGAAGAACTCGTCAAATAGCATGATACTAGCCAATTCTAGTAGTTTGACCCATTATTCTCCCAAATCCTGCCAGATAATTCATTACGTTGCTAACCCACTAAGCCCACTTTTTGTACAGCTTTACAAGTATTAATATTAACGCATAATAGCTTTATACATTTTTTATTTTTTTATTTTTTAGTAAGCTATTATATAAAAGGCGTATATAGCTTTATAAAGAAATAATATATGCTAAAAAATATTTAGATTATTTTTTAAATTTTTATTGTCTGCATATTTGCTTTTATAGAAATATGTTTTTAACAGAACAACTTAGTACGCTGCAGGTTTTCTTTTTAGCTAATTAATCTGCTTGAACAGTCGCTTAATACGGCTAGCTTCATGCTATTTGACGAGTTCTTCATGCCGCCGAAAGTGACTCGCTCCACGACCGCGTTCAACATCCTGGGTTTCCAGATAATGAATGGCCGAGTCACTTAATACAGACCACTAGTCAATTAGGTAGGTAAGTCGGGAAGTCACAAACGAAGAACGGCTGAAATAAGAGATGAGGCACCCGATTTTCCGTATTGATAAATCTGACGGTTGTGGAATTTCATGGTGTGCACCACTGACGAGCGGCTCGCTAAGCAGTGTCGATCAAAGTGATCCGACGATCAGCGATATTAACAATACCGACGGTAAAACTCAAAACGTGTTGTGATGGCAGGATTGCTATAAGTAGAATATCAATTGAGTTCCACATCACTGCTAGAGGAGCTACCAAAACAAAGATTTGATACTGATCCCCGACAGCAGCGTGAGTCTGTAGGCAAATCAATGGCCCGGATGAATTGCACATAAGGTGATTCCCACCTGCGGGCTTATTTAACACGTGCCCGACGATAATTCTTCTGCTTGGTTAGACTACCGTCGCAAAAAGGTTTTGCATAGGTTTCCAGTTCAGGTAGAGGCTGCAAGTGGTTTCCACGGGGACCAACAGTGTTCCTGGAGGTTGGCTATGATGAGTATGGGGAGACTCAGATTCACCAAGGTTCATTCTTGTCCATTGACACAGCATATCACACGATGCGGGAATAGAAGCGTACGTATTAAGGACTCGGCATTTCTCGTGATGTTGTACCCTAACCCTCTTCCATTTTTCCATGCTCGTGTTTTCCTTTCTAATGGCCAAATGTCCATGTCCTGGGCGAGGCTATCTGACCCATTCCTTTCAGCGCAGTAAGCGGCATGCTTTCTTTCCACGAGCTCGTTCGCAAGAGGGTATATCGATTGGTAGAGTTGAGGAGGAGAAGGAGGGATCGTGATCGGGGAGATCGATCTCCAATTTACCGGTACTGTTGTGCGAGTTGTCAGTCATTGTCGAGGCCCCGTTGTCGAGTCTCGGCGGTTCTGGTCCTCTCTCTTCTTACCTTGATGAAGCCGACGTCGGTGGCTTTCTCACGGAAGCACTGACGGCATAGGTTTAGGCCGTACTTCCGGATGAGACCGGCCTTGTGGGTGCAGACACGGCTGTTGCAATCGGGTCAGTCACGGTATCATCAACGTCAATGTCGCCAAACAGATGCGTTGCAAGTAGTAGCAGTTAAACAGTTGCAGGTGTACCTACCACTGACGGGCGCCCTTGCCGTAGCTGCGGGGGCGGCTGTACCAGACGGATTCGTGAGACATGTTGGCGATTCGCGTGAGAGACGAACTGGAGGTGATCCGAGATGGGTTGGTTTCTGCAGAAGTTGCGTTGCGACCGAGAGGTGTGGGTGAGTGTCGTTATCGTGGTGGATTGATTGCGTGGGAAAAAGAGTTCAATTTCTCGAATTGTGGTGCTGTGCGTCGTAGCCCTATTCGGAAGATTGAGTGGGGACAAAAGCATGGTGCGTGCTTCTGATTAGCGGGTCGTTCTTCACCCGTAATCCAATAAACGATAAGTATTTCTCCATATGGAATAAGCGAGTTGATCTCCACTTTGAATCTTTCAGTCCAAAACGAAACACTTGATTGGTGACATATTCGACTTATCATTGTCAATGCTCTTTTCTATCACTCGCAAACGAATACACAGAGATGCATTCTTTCAATCTGGGTTCATAACTGGTTTTCGCATGAGCCTCTCTAAGCCTAGCTCAAAGCTTTGACCCCGGGATCACTATAGACGGCTCCTGGCTAACGCTGGAATGGATTATCGGGAGGCTGTTTCGTCGAAATCTACACAGCCAAGAAGGAGCTCGTCACACACGGGAATACTGAAACATATGACGATCGAGGAATAGTGCTCTAAGACACGAAGTTGTTAGCAAGTGACTTCAGCTGCATAGGGCTTGCCGATTGGGACCAATCAACGTCTCTTCTGTAGAGCCTCGACTTCTTGTTCGGGCTAAAAATGATCGGGATGATGCTTATACATTCATGCTCTTGCATAAGGGCCCGATGGATGCAATGTGTCGGTCTTTTGACGCAGAGTTCGTATGTTCATAATGAGTACATTAGTTGATATCTCAAATTTACCCGGTTCAAGGTCTTCGAAGATGTTCCCATCGTGGGTAGCATTAAGAGTTTCAGATCTATATATTCTTGATAAGAGTGCAAATCCTTTAGACCTTAAAATGAAAACTCTAGTTATAAGCTAAGCCACGATTTCCTCTTCCAGCATCTAGTATTGAGGCGTCCGTAACATGTTTGCAGATATAGGGAGTCAAGGATCGGAGGCGCAAGGTGCTCTACTACATTCCAGATAGGCACCATGGTGCGTACGGGGCGGTTCACATTTCCAACATCTCTACAAATAAACGCACAGTACGAATCTTGAAGCTTTGACGATGGATAGTCATCTGGTAACGCAACGTATAATATCAAACCCTATGAATCTAGAAAGACGATTCCATAGTAATTATAAAATTCGACGCAACTCTTCATAGACTACATATCATCATAAGTGCAATAGCTCACGTTTTCCTAAGACCACAAGCATTGGGTAAAGGTCCACTAGCTGTCCACAACTCCTTCTTCCATGGTTTGATTCGCAATCGAGAATCTAGTCTTTCGCCGTTTTTGCCTGAAGACTAATCATGTCGGTTATCCATTCAGGATGGATCTGCAGAATCTCCATTTCATCTTGCCTGTCTTCATAGGTGTCTTATTCACTCTCCTCTTTGTTTGGCTCAGATCTCCGCCAAATGAGTGAAGGTAGGGAGACGTCCTCTTGTTTTTATGAGCAAATGATCAAGATCAAAAAATATGCTCCAGCCTTCCGCCGACTTCCCGGGAAGACGAAAATCGAATTGGCCAACAAGACGTCTTATGGGTCGACCATTGGTATGCAAGCCTGCAATGAAGCACAGCCATTTTCGTGCTGACTCATCAATATCATATCTCTCTAAAATCTTAATGTCTGTCACACGGATCTAAGGATACGCGCCGCCAAGACTGCAAGACCCTGTTGGTGGCTTTCGCAGTTGGAGATAATAGATATTGGCCGGCGATAGTCACGAGCCCGATTTAGTACCTGCAACTAGGGACTAACAATAAAGGAGCGTAGCTCAACGATGACAAATTGTACCCGTTGGGCGCGTACGACTCAAGCATAAATAGCAGGCCAGTTTCCTGACTGAAAGGAAGGAAACCATGGACCTTGAGAGACCTCAAAGAATTATTAGTTGAATAGACTATGTTCCAAGCCCTTGAATCCAAGCCCTTGTCACAGTGTCAACGGTTCGAGGGTAATAGGAACCTTCAGACCAGCAGTTCGGGAGTTGGGAGTGCATGTCCCTAATTACTTTGAAGCGAGGGTCCTTCACCATAAGCGTATGAAGGCGTTTGTCATCTTCGGAAATGCCGTCTCGAATGATAAGGTCGATTCCTTTCATGCCTCTCCAGAACAAGAATGTCGTAAAGCCCGCGTCAGAGATTGAATAATACCATGGCTCAATGGGACCGTCTATATGCACATTAATTGAATCCTTTTCTCACAACAATACCCTACCAGAAGCACCTGTTCTCTAACTTCACGGCGATGTGATACGTACCATATTGAAGACAGTGAAAGATTGCCCAACCCACGATCTCGGCCTGCTGCCTTACCCGTGGCGCAAAGCATGACCAGAACTTAGTGAATGCACGTTCTCGTTGCGATACGTCGAAACCCGCGTGTTGACTCGATGCGACTAGTGTCTTCAACAGTAACAGCCGAACTAGGTCGACCACATACAGAGCCTCCGAAATTTTGGCCATTTCAACTGAGCTCGGGGCTGGCCATCTGTCAGTCGGAATTATAATATTTGGAGCAAGCTCCGTGGCAATTCTACGGATGATAAGGTGAATATCTCGAATATGTGCCACCATTGGAAAGGTGAAGTCTTGAAGTTGAATGCGAAGCTCTGTTCCCTGCTTGCCCAAGTGTTGTTCACAGAAGTCGGTGATTTTCGAAAGATAGTCGTTTTGATCCTGCGGAACAGGCGCGCCAAAATCTTTGGTGCATCTGCATGGTACGATTGCGGCATGGTAATGGGCAGTGGCAATGGCGAGCTCTTTCGGATCCATTTGGGACAGGAACCACAAAAAAATAGATGTCTTGTGATTCTTGAATATGCCGTACATGGCTTTGCATGAGATTGCCAAGTTCAAGACGTCTTCGCTGGAGTTCAAAAACGCGAACAAGAGCACTTCCACGCTCATCTCTACCGGAAGGTCAAGGAGGCCAAGTGCATTCGCCATACTTGATGGTGCGGCTTAGTTGTGATATGAAAGGAGGAGACCTAAAGGGCGGCGATATGGAGGAAACAACCTATGCTGAAGACGAAAATTTCAGCACAGGAGATGCAGGTATAAGAGAGGTAGGAAAAAAAAAAAAGACGTACTGATAGAGGAGACCTGAAAGGTAGCAGGTAGATAGTACTTAAACCTGGAAAGGTGCCGTAGTAATACTCGGCGTTCCGATGTACTTTGAAGGTAGGTACTCTGAAATGGCAAGCACGGGTTGCCTGTAGCTCTTACGGCGGCATGTATCTTGAGCAAAGCTATGCCACTAACAATTAAGGCGCACACTGAATTCGGTACTCTTCAACTATTCCGGTGTTTTAAGGGCCGCGAAGCGTGGGTGGGTATTGACGTTGTGAAACGAATGGAGTAGATGAGCTGTGAGTTTGTGTGAGGAATTCTACTTACTCTGTGATAGATTGTATTTAAGTACTGATTTACTAAGGTGGGTTGGGCTATAATTCTTTTTATGTCAACCCGTACCTTCCGTGGAGTGCTCTGCTAATTCTTTTCTGGGCGCTTTATTAAATGAGAAGGTCACCCAGGTAACTAAACTGAGGTATCTCATTAAACGAAGGTACCTAGGTATATGTACGTCAGAATCTGTATTTACAAGAAAGCTTTCAAAACATCGTTCAGTGAATGCCCTTCGTTGAGTGGCACAGCAGTCCCTTTCTTGGCAAGTCCGACTTTGTTATGCCACACAACCTTCATACCGGCATCAGTAGCACCTTGAACGTCTCCAGCACTACCAGCAACAAATAAGACATCGCCCGGGTCAACGCTTATAGTAGCTAAGATGGCCTCGTACGCTGCCTTGACAGGTTTATAAAACCCGCTCTCCTCAGCTGTGACGACGGCATCGAAAGTGAACCCTTCTTCACTCCCTTCGCTAGCGGACTTCTCGACCCCACGAGCGGCGAGATGTCCAAGATGACGGGAGCAGTTCGTCACTACTGCGAGTTTGTACCCCCGCTTCCTCAGAGACCGGAGTATGTCCCCGGCTTCAGGCCACGCCGGCAGATGTTCCCATTCGCGCAACAGTGCATCCGGCGCTGAAGGTGGCAGGCCGACATCCTGTGCCGCCTGCTTTACCAGATCCTCATAGGGAACGTATGTACCGGCGCCAAAAGTGATTTGGAGGTAACGATCGCGCCAACGTCTGCCCTCCGTTGGTGTGCCTGATGGTGTGGAAGCGTCCCAGAGCTCCCAGGAGTTAATAAGCGCCGTAAGGAGGTCAAAGACTATGGCTTTGGGTCGCCATTTAGGGTCAATTTCAGGTTGGTAATTAGACATGGTTGCTTTATACCGTTGAAAGAAATATACATAGAGAGGATAAAACCTCGATATTCTTACAGAGACGCATGAGGTTGGATGCCAAGCAGTAAGATGACTAAGACAACCCCGTTCAGACGGAAAACATCGGGGATTAGAAAGGAAAGGTTACACCTTACACCTTCCGTTCCGGATCTACTTGAATACAACATAAAATAATCCTACGTCATTGTGCATTCAGCGACCGGTACGCTATACCTTTATTCAAACAAAACAACATATTTGCAATTGATAATTGGCCAACGCGGTGTGGATTCTCAACCCCAACGTGATCATTGTGCCTCTTCGGAGCGCTTGATAAGTTCGTGAAGCTAGGGATAGGATCGGCCTTAATTCAACTCAACATACTAAGATACATTTAGTCTAAAAGTTTCCTAAAAGTTTCTTTACACATAATCGAGTTCAGTGTTCAGGGGATACCATACTTCAAGCAGTTAACTGCATACATAGAACAGGGTAGTCTATTAAGTTTCAGACTATGCAGAAAGGTAAAACTGACTATCTAACAAGGTAAGATGAAACCATGACCACTTACACAATCTACTTAAACAAGGGTTTTGTCCCTATCTACATGCATCTATCCTTCAAGCAAGGAGGATGTGGGTTCCGACCCTTAGTTAATCGACAGGTCTGAATAATAACGAACAAATTTAATCTTGGAAGCTACCTACCTATGCGGTACGGTACGAACATGCCGCTCAGGTCGATTAAGCTGTAACTACACGGGAAGTCGCATCTGGCAGGTCCATCTAAACACATGCATATATTCCATCTGTATCCTGTAGTTTCACGGAAGGCACTTTACATAATTCCCTTCGTCACTTGCTATGTCATCTTTACTTATTCTTTTAACGACACAAAGGCCACGATGCGAATACCTCATTCCATTTCGAATCGCATTCCATCCTCCACCCGTGTACCAACGAACCCGTAGCAATCTTGCAGAATGCTGTCAGTTATTGGTATCGCGTTGCGCACTGTTCTCGTGAGTTTTGTCGTAATCCTCAATTCAAGTTGAAGGCCTGGGAAGATCCTGATCGTCGTTTATCGTAGCTCCTCATCGCCTCAGTCGTCCTCGGTCTCTCAATTACCTTGGCCAGACATCAGGTTACCGGCGAAGTTCCTCCCCAAACTGCTTTCGGTACATTCGCGGGAGCTGCTGGATTCTTCGCCTCGGTGATCGGCATGGCGGCACTCTGGTTCGATTCTATTAATGGCAAGGGTTTAATGGGTCTTGATGCGGTTGTGTCGTTTCTGCACCTTGCAGCTGCCGTTGTAAGTCTATTTCTTGCATTCTCTTTTTAAAGTTTGACACGAATACAACTGTAGTGTCCTGTGCTTATCTAAATGTTATTCGTTTGCTAATGCACATCTAGTCCCTCACTGTGGCCTTACAGACCGTATCGAGTTGCACCGCGATGGACCCGGAATCCCAGTACGACCGATATTACAACAAGATTCTCAACGGTGGTTGTGATCATACTAATCAGGGCTCGATTTGTTATGGAGTTGACTCGTACGGAGAAGACCTTACTCCAGGCCGCTGCGAGACTGCCCAGGCCGACTACGTCTTCGAGTACATCGGGTTCATCTTTGGAGTCGCCATGGTGTGTCTGGGATATGTTTTTAACCGTCGCGGTCGTGGTGGTACTACAGATATCAACATGATATGAGTTGAGATTGGAATTGTACTGAAAAAGTTGATTGAGGTTGATGATACGGGAAACTAAAAGCCGGGTAACGGGGTGAAGGTTAAAATGGAAAGGTTGGAATCCACGACTTCGAGTTAGTCTTTTTTGGGTGTTGAATCGGTTTTCAGATGAATCACAAAATTTCTCCACGAGGGGGCTACCGGAGAAAATAATACAGCCAAGTAGGCAGGTCATTCATTATATTGCTATCAACACCGCAATTAATAGCCCGCTTCGGGTCGCGTATGTTGTATCTATAACTTTGGATGCTAGGACCGGAGCCGAGAAAAATAGCGGGGCACAAACCTTACATATCCCTTTGGCTCTCTTGGCTCTGTGATATCTGGTGAATTAGCACCCTGAAGGCTTGCAAAGTCAGGTACCTATTGGTCAAATTGTTCTCGACATCCAATCAAATTACTTTAATGAAGATTTCTTCTGGGCGCGCTAACCTGTGGCCCACCACGCAAGAAGTATCTCATCTCGCGATACGGACGTACTTACATCACAAACTTCAGTGTGAGAGCGGTACCTACTTGCCAAAGTCTGGCTCGCGGGCATTAGGTACTGGGTACTTAGCCGTTGTGTAAAGCTAAAAGAAAATCTATATTGTTGATTAAAATATTAAAAGGATGCTGATTATTAGAACAAAACAATTAACCAGCTAGAAATATAGAGAGCGAAATTCATTAATGTAGGTAGCTTTAGAAGCAAAAGTACGTTGCAGCAGCCATGAGTTGCGGCTTGAGCAGTATATAAGGCGCGCGAACTGCTGCGCGACACGTTGTTGGCATTTCTTTTGTGTGTCATTTGTTGGTGAGACCACATTTATGGCCTGCATCAATGTCCCGCCACGTAATTGAAACACTGTCTTTGCCTGTATGATCAGGTTTCCTTCAATCTCCCAAGTCAGGCATATAAGGTCTGCGCAATTTATTCTTACCCTTTAGTCTACATTTTGTAAAGGCAATCACTCATACCGTCCAAATGGACTGGGCCGAAGTGGTTGAACCCGAAGAGGTTGCACCCGCAGAGGTTGTACCCGAGGAAGAACCTGTGCCCGAAGCAGAACCTGTGCCACAAATCCCGAGCCTCCTTGAGCCGCCGCCACTGAAGTCTTTTCTCGACCCGGAAGGCGACCTATGTCTTCAAGTTGGCGAATTTCCTGCGACGTCCTTTATAGTTTGCTCGAGGACTCTAGCGAGGACCTCGTCTTTCTGGAATGTGTTGCTCAGTGGGGAATTCAGAGAGGGCAAGAAATCTCGGTCTCTAGATGACGGCTCAGAGCGGCGGACAATAGATCTCCCCGAAGACGACCCCAGGCCGATGGCATTACTTCTCAATATCATCCATGGTCGTTTCGACCGGGTCCCCAGTTACGAATCTGTAATGTACATCTGGGACCTCTACGACATCTCTGTGGTGACTGATAAGTACGACATGGCCCATGTCCTACGACCTTGGGCGGCTGGCTGGTTGCACTCTATTACGCCCAAGCACCACTTGGACGAGGGCGAACAATTATCCTTGCGAGAGCAGCACTGTCACGAACAGCTTTGGATCTATTGGGAACTTGGTGACGAGGCCAATTTTGAAAAAGTCGCAAATATTATGCTCTTCAATTCGTCTGCCTTGACAAACGATGCAAATAGTCTACGACGCACGGGGATCCAAGAGCCGCCGGGCATATATGGCAAGTCTAATTCGAGACCCCTCTTCCCTCCTTTATTTGAACTAACGACTCAACTTTTCTCATGTAGAAATTATAGAGCAAACCCGTCCAAGCATAATAAAGAAGCTTCTCACAGCACTCAGCGATATAATCCAAAGCCTGATCCATAAAGATGGAGGGTTCGAGAGATCGCCTTGGAACTATGAGGGCAATTCACTTGCCTCAATGCTCGGCAGAGGTATCCAGTCGTGTTATAGCGTTGGTCTTTGGCCATTGCCGCCGGCGGCGGATGTCCAATGTAGCGTGTCAAGTCTGGCAGCAAAGCTTCAGACAGTGGAGGATGAGGGCGGCTTTAGAAGGGGATTCTCGCAAAAGCTAGCTCTACAGAAAAAGGTGGACGAGATCTTAAATAATATACCCTCCCTACTTACTGTAGAACGCAAAAGTCGCCTCAAATCTCAAGCCAAAAAGTCTGGGGTTTCACCTTTAGTCGAATAACATTATTCACAATAGTCTTTGGAAGGAAACAAAGTCGCGTCCGAGCTCGATTCCCTTCAAAGTGCCTTTATTATTACGAGAGCCCAGTTGTGTTATTGGCGTCGGTCGGAGCACGGAAGTGGTTTGTTGTGTTTAGGCAGTGGCACCAATTTGAGAACCGGTCTTGGTGGCAAGCTTCTCTCAGTTAACTTAAGTAGTTATACACTGGTTTTTCTAGTAAGATGCCTACAGTCATAATGAGACTAGCAGCTACAAATGACAGGTTAGTCATGCGTATCGACTACTCCGGCAAGCAAACAATCGAGTTGGCTATTTGGTGTATGTGTTAGTCCCCTCATGTTTGCAGGAAGCCCCCTAACAAGAATTCACTACCCGGGGTAGCTGCCACGGGCCGTATTAGCGGGGTCATCATGGGGTAATCGACACCAAGACCCTTGCAACCAGTCCTAAGCTCACTTTTAACTTACCTAAGTAGTACCTACCTACATGGACATCTATTTCGCTCCGATCTACACTACTACCCTACATATGTGATCGCCACTCACCCAGATTTAGCTCTTAGCTCTCATACTCTATCCCCCTTGATGCTCGAATTCAGTCGTTGAGATGGCATCGCTGCCGAAACTCATCAGTGCATCTGACGAGTCGGGCGTGCTCTGCATTTACGATGACGACAGTAAGCCCAAGGTCAAACGCCGCAGCTATGCCCGCGAAGTCCTCGACGTCTTTTTGCCTGCAGGCTATCCGCATACCGTGACACGTGATTATACGCCTTACCAGATCTACGTAAGTTCGTTGATTGACGATGTATACACTTATAGTTACTGACACAATTCCCGGTATAGGATTCTCTCCAGGCCTTTTCTAGTACCATAGCCGGATTACTGTCTTCGCGAGCAGTACTCCAGGGTTTTGGCGTGGGAGACGCAGCATCTTCCGCCACAGGCGCCGTGCTATTGACCGTCCTACAGGAATCGACAGGTCGTCTAGCCACGATCCTGTTCGCACACAGGCTCGGCCAGGCCATCGAGCCGGAATGCAAGTACTACCGGTTCCTCGCCGACATCTTGAACGATTCAGCCATGTTCCTCGACGTTCTCTCGCCTGCGCTCCCAGGTCCCGCCAAGGTCCTCGCACTCTGCATGTCGGGGGTGCTGCGAGCACTATGCGGCGTATCAGGCACATCAGCCAAGGCAAGTCTTAGCGCACACTTCGCGCGATCCAGCAACCTCGCCGAGCTCAACGCCAAAGACGGCAGTCAGGAGACCGTCATCAGCCTGCTGGGAATGCTAGCAGGTAGCGTCTTCGTGCGCTTCGTCCAGGGCCGCCTCGCTGTCTGGCTATGGACTGTAACCCTCGTCGGTCTTCATCTGTGGACTAACTACCAAGCCGTCCGCTCCGTGCAGCTGCGTACGCTGAACAAGCAACGCGCCACCCTGCTCTACACCGAATTCCTGCGCAGCGGCCGCGTGCTCCGGCCCGATCAAGTCGCTGCCAAGGAGCGCATCCTACATTGGAAAGCGCCCAACATCGACTACGCGCGCAAGCCCCCGGTCACAGGGGAGATCACCACTGCCGATCTGCAGACTTTCCGACAGAACCAGTACGTCATCGTTACCGGAAGAAAAGGCCAGAAGATATACCTAAAGGAAGGTGCCACGACTGTTAGTTCCATCGAGGCCTGGCTTTCTGCCCTGGACGGTCCGCGATCGGTCGTCAACGAGGAGTTCTGGAAAGCTGTCGCGAGCGCGGGATGGGATCTCGAGACTAGAGCGATGGAGACGGGTCCTGCGGTTCGGATCGTGGTAGGATGAAAAGGAACAAAAGAAGTGTAGGATCATGTGTAAGGGAAATAGTAGAGCAAGCAACACTGCAAAAGTAGTGCTATGAGATTTGTACAGTAGAGATGATGCCTGCATAATATGATGCAGCGAAGGAGTTATACCTTCATGATATACCTAAACGCCTTTCCTTTCCCACCTTTTATTCATGGCGTACATGTCCTGCCCCTGAGATGCTCCCGTGCGTTTCGTACATTAGTCATACAGCGTATTTACGATCCAACTCACCAATAGCAAAACCCAATTCTTCTTTACTCTTCCTACGCTCAATCTCCTAGTTCCTGAAACTTGCCACCTATGCAAGTCCAGCAGCACGGAAAGCCCGCATCTTGACGCCCTCCCACGAGTTCAGCTTGGGCCGCACGTCGAGGTAGAAGGAGAGCTTTCCGTCGGCGCCATTACTCGCGCTCCGCCCGGCGTAGAAGTCGATAACGTATTCTATCTCCTTGCCACAGCGATCGACGACCCAGTCGTGCCGGTCGAAGGGCGCCTGGTAGCCCAGAAAAGTATTGAAGCGTGCTTTGGGGGACATCTGCGTGCTGAGGCCAGAGAAGGAGTGCAGACGTGGTCCGTCGCAGCTGTAGATGGTTAGATTCGGCGAGTATAAGATGAAGACAAGGACTAGGTAGTGAGTGGTCTTTACCTGCTCCCTTGCATCCACGGCCCCTCCCACGCCTTGATCTCAGCCCACGCGCGCTCGTTGACGGCATTGTGAATCGGCACCACGGTCCGCATATCGGTCGCCTGCGGGTCGTGGCCTTTCCGCTTCATGGCCTCGAAGAACATGCGCTCCGACGGGTAGATCCAATTTCCCGTACTTTTGTCCGCGCCCGTCTCCTGCTCATTGTTTGCTGGCTGGGGTGGGGCATGGTCGCCGCTTGATGATCTTGTGGGTAGGGCCGAGGTTCGTGGAATCGTGGAGACCTCGCGGTCTATGCCGAGCGATTGCGAATGGCTAGGGGAAACGGGATGTGACGGAGAGGGTCGTGATGAAGAGTCTGAGGAGGAGGAAGAGGAGAGGAATGGAATGCGTGGGAGGTAGGAGCTCCATGAGGAGGAAGAGGTCTGGGATGTTGATGTTGATGTTGATGTTGATGTCGATGGGCTGGTTGGGTTTAGAGGCGCATTCGTCGTTGCTTCTGAGGCGGCGCGAGCCTGCTGCATCCACACCTCGCGCGCGCCATGGTCGACGGGGCAGCTATCTGCATTCTTCGTTCTCGTGTCGACGGGCGGATGCGACGGTGGGAGCGCCGTGTCGGATGATGCCGCCTTCTTCGCCTTCTCGAGCCAGGCCTCCCTGCTCTTATGGTCTACCGGGCAAGATGCCGGCTGTTGGGCATCGGCGGACATTGTGGTGGTGCTCGAATGGGTATGCGGAGGAGAAGAAGAAGAAGAAGAGTCGTGTCGGCGATGATCGAGGAATATTTGGTCGATGATGTCGTGCAGCATGGCTGGCCAAAACTGTTCAACTTTTTTTTTGGCCGTTATTTTCTGATTAGGTTAGTCGTTCATTTAGTGTAGATCGCGAGTTGCGCGGCGCGGGTTGGGTGGTGGAGAACTGACTTTACCGCTTTGGAGTTTTAATGGGTTTGGAGTAAGGGTCTTTCTCCCGGGTAAGATGGCCGAGTCTGGTCAATTCCTGGTTGTGTAAATTTGCTGTTAAGATTTATGCCTAGCTCCTCTTTTTACCATTCCTTTCAAATCACATATCCCATTTTGTGCATTTTTATACGTTGAATGAGTCTTGACTAACCAATGATAAGAACCTGGAAGCATTACTTTGTAACCGTGAAAATAGTTATGATATTCTTTGAAAACCACTATCAGAAACGCTATCCTACTTATTTCGCCGACTCCCGTATGCTATTTCATCATGATCGAGAGGGCTCACCGCTGCTACTTAGGTATACTGATATTCTAGATGCGCTAGCCTTTTGAAAAGCAGGTGAAATGAAAATAGTTTGCAGTACCTGTGTCCCTCAATATGAGTGCATAATTCAATAGCCGGCGCTGGTTGTAGTTTCACTTACTGCGATGTTTCCATAAAGAAATCATGACCTAGAACGATAGAAAATAACCAGAGACATGGTATGGGCTGGTATTATGATCGGATGCTGCGAGCTGAGAGCACGAGTAGTACTCCATTCTACCAACCATCAATGTCAGAATAGGATTTGCAGTCAAGATTTTTTAGTGATGTGGATGTGAAAGACAACTGCGACGACTTCAATGATTTCCTAGTGGAAATATCATTGGCTGCGTCTGTATAGTTCTGGTAGGGGGTGGATGTGATGTCAATCACGTCAGAACATTGAGGAAATGAATGATATCGAAAAACTAGATAATGAGGAGTATACATAGTCATTGGAAAAACAGACTAACCTTTGGGCATAGTAACAAATTGAGGCCGAGGCTACGTGGAGAGATGGCCAGAGGCCTCAAAGCCCACGCCGATCTCGTCGATCAAATTGAGGGCTGGAAAGAAATGAATCAGCAACTACTCTTAATATCCTTTAGAACCTCATCAATAAAGTTAGATCAGATCGTGACATACTTTTCAACATACAGCTCTTTCAACGATCGTCGAGGTCTTCTCGTAGGGGTGGAGTTTTGGTATTCAAACCGTCCGGGTGCTTGGTATCTTCCATCTTCACGGGGGCCCTGAAATATCCATCGAAAGACCACCCTAGCGTTGAATAGAAGAAAAACGAACATAATGGAGGGAAGCAAATTCAAGAACGAAGCCATTCTGAGTGACTGTGAATATAGACTGTCGATAGGCGGTTGGGCCGTGTTAGGGATAGGTAGCGCTGGTCAACAACTATTTCCTCCTTCTCTATTTCTGTCGAATTTCGATTTACGAAGCTGTGTCGGATGGGGACTTTCTTAGTGATACGGAAACCACCAAATCTGCCTCTTGAACTCTTCCACGTCCCGTTTTTGCTCGAGCCGATCTAATCTCCGTTTCAGGGACGCGATATCTATCTCGTGAAACTGTCTGAATAATTCCGCTACTTCAGGATCCGGATGTGCTATTCGCGCCGGTGCTTGAATTTCTTTTATTAGTCTTTCTCTCTCAGGATTGTAATCGTAGGCCTCCTGATTACTGGTATCAACATCAGGGCAGCGTAAGCGGTTAGAATAAGTGCAAGCGGGGCAAATAGCCTTAAGGATGTACTCATTCTGAACAATACTGGCGGTATAGGAGAGGGAATCGAAGTCTAGTAGCATGGGTATAATTGTTGAGATAGTAACAGTTGTTCGGAAAAGCATCGCCCGAAAAGGTTAATGACATAAGAGGAAGAATTGAAGAAAGTGCGTTTTTCATAGTATATCTAGTCCTGACGCTGTTTCTCGTCGTACATTGTAATCCTAAAACCATAATGGAAGAGAAAGTACGTACAGAGAGATCTCCTGTAGAGGTTGTCCATTCTTTACTTTTATGGCTGCTATCATGCATTTTCATTGCTAGTATTTCATTGATAGCATTGACATGAGCAAGAAGAGTACACAAGTATCTTTACATAATGAATACCCAAACGTTCGCAAACAAACAGACACCAAGCAGACTCCCCCCAAACCGCAAGCTTCCGGCTCCGCTGTCCCCATCATTTTTAGCATTATCACCACTGCTGCTGCCACCGCTATCGGTGCTGTTGCCATCGCCACTTCCATTATTCATAGCTTTACTGCGATCCTCCAGAGAGCCCCTACCACCGGTTGAGTTAGATACACAGCCAGCGTCCCCCCAAATCGCATCCCTGGCATCTGACCAAGTGCTTGCGGGATTTGCGATGTTCTCAGCCGTATACAATAATCGGCAGTCGGAGGCCTGGTAGTCAAATTGCAGAGGCAGGTGGTCAGCGCCCTCCTGGTACGCGTTTCGGAGGTTGAGCCCCCCGCCGTAGATGGCCAGCGGGAGGTTCTTGAGGCCGATTGGCAAGACGTCATCGGCGAGCGTGATTTGAGCCTTTGTTAGTAGTGACGGATCATTGCTTACGAGAAATGATGCGACAGCTATGTCGTTGTCGATGTCGGAAAATTCGTACGCTTGGGCGCCTCGGACCCCTCCCATGACTTGCATCGGCTCGGTCCGCGGCCGGCCGCCAAAGGTTAACGCACGAACGCCGCCGACGTTGGTCATAAGATTGACGAATGTAGTGCATGTCGAAGAACAGAACCCATCCGTGATGATTAGAATGTCCTCCGATGCGTAAGGTTGAGTGTTGTTGATAGGGATGCCGCCAAAGCCTCGGATTGGACCACTGTTGGCGGTGAAGACAGAAAAGAGAGTATAATTGAAGTTTGCGTAGAGCGAGGTGACGTTGACGCCTAGCTGGACCTCCCCTTTCAGAAAATCCTCAACGGACGCGAATCCTGCATCTTGGGCGGGATTCACGAACCCTTGGTACTTGAAAGGGGATGTTCCAGCTACTATAGCCGAGACGTTCTGGTTGGCTAGCGCGAGGAGGTCTGAGCCGTCGTGACGGCGAAATCGAGTAGCTGAATATGGCAACTTGGAGGGGAAGAAGAGCTTGAACAGGTCAAAAGCTCGGGCAATGTTCCCGCCTGGGTTCCTAGTAAGATCGATAATAAGCTTATTACGCCCATTCGAAACAGCTGTGTTCACGATCCGCGTAGCTGTTTCGGCGAAAACGAGATCTTGGTTAGCAGGGAAGCTGGCACCTCCCGCAAAGGTCGGTATGAACATGACTGCGGTATCGTTATCGAGTGAGTATCCACTGATCTGATTGTACGGGTCACGGATGACCGGCGTAGGAAATCCCAAGGGGCCAACCGTTGCAGTAGGGCTGACTTCTGTATTATCATCGCCCTTCGTAGGCGTTCCTCGTTGTGAATTACTGGGGC
The DNA here is from genome assembly GCA_007182795.1 of Xylaria flabelliformis. Classification (NCBI taxonomy): domain Eukaryota; kingdom Fungi; phylum Ascomycota; class Sordariomycetes; order Xylariales; family Xylariaceae; genus Xylaria; species Xylaria flabelliformis. Next base: position 392,231 of record VFLP01000038.1, read on the forward strand.
TGTCCTGAATACATACGGCGCTGAAAAGAGCCGCAGCTGACGACACAGTAGGAAATTCATTGTATTTGGCGATCGTAGCAAGGTCAACCGTCGAGCCATTCTTGAATTCGAGTGTCGTCGTGTCAACACCCGGCCAGATCCCACGATCTGATGTAAAAGTGCCCCAAAGCAACAATTCGTTCAAACCAACACTAGCTACTGCTGCAGCTGAAAAAAATAGTGTGTTCCATCGCGCGTCCGGGTCCTGGTTTCCTTGCAAATCCGCAACTGTCTCTAGATATGTTATGACATCTTGACCATTAATAGTCACAACTGGAGAGATAATGGCGCTTCCCGACGCAAGAGCCTGTAAGTCAGCTCCCGCGTAGATCTGGGGTGTCTTTCGTCCATCCTCCGAGACGGACACAAGACCGATCTCGTCCCGTTGGAAGGCAAAGGGCGCAAGCGAACATGGGGTGATGAAGAAATGGCCATCATTCGCTGATCTTATCAGATTTCCGATGTCGAGGTCAAACTCATACTGATTCTTGTAGGTAGTATTGTTGATCTTATCTAAACCTCCTAGAATGTCGACGGCGGGCGATACGTAGGTATTAGGGGGGCTCTTTAGAACTTCTAATGTAGATTGAAACTGGATATACTTCCTAATCTCAATAAGAAAAGAGTCGGCTCTGCTAGCGTCAAATGGCAAAGACAAGAGGCAGTTAAGTGCTGCTTTGCCATCAATAAAACCCGACGAGCTCCCCTTCACGAGCTGCATCGCTGTATAGCAATCATCTCCCGAGGCTTGACCGGGGTCCAGTCCCGCAGTCCACACTAAAGGGAGAAAAAGAGTGACTAAAGGTATAAGCATAGTGCCTAAAGGAGTGTAAGAATTTGGAAGGAGATGCTAAACTAAGTTATCTAGCCATCGGTGTCTCCTAAACTTGTTTATAAGGCTATAAGCTCGCTTATAACTCCCGTCTATCTGATGATTGTATTCTATTTATCTTTTGGGCTATAATTAAAAGCATCATGATCATAGGACTTGATGAAAGGCTTCCTATGGGGACCCGGTGTCTGATATGTTCACTGTTTGTGATAAATATGAGTTGCGCTCTTGAGACCGCCCTTCGTAGACGTGTTACCCCTTGTTTGAAGTTTCGTCATCTCCCCAAATGTAAGTATGAGTATGGTAGCTTAGGAGGATGGCAGGGGTGTAGGAAATTTAGCGAGAAGAAAAGCGACGTAAATTAGTCTAGCTCCCATTCCGGGAACGTGGACGCAGGTGGAAACACGGAAAAACCCGTGCTAATGCGCAATCATTACTTATAGATGCAGCATTGAGACTGTAAATTCGTCAGCAGGTGGTTTTTTAAGACGAAGGATTATATAGCATTCCCCGTTAGTGTCGGCAAACGTGGCAACCGGTGTCGTCGGTACCCTGATCGGAGCGTGAACTCGTTTCATTCTTTTAATAAACATCAGTTTACTAACATGGAGGATTCCCGGCTCGACATTGGAGCTAGGATACGTATCAGCTTCGTCTCAGCTGTATAGACTGCAGGGGCTGGGCTGGGGCTTAGCGCCCGCCACGGCGACAATGTGCTTGACGTCTGCTAGGAATCTTTATCTGGGTCTTGATTACGTGTATGCTAGAAACTATATAGGGATGGCATTCGGAATACCGATTGCGGTTAATGGAATGGGCTATAGTAGAAGTTCGGACACCCAGCGTTCGTGTAGAATCACGGGATAATATCAGACAAACCACTAGACAGCCCCTGGTCGATCGATCGATTGAACCTGACAAATAGCCCCGCCTTCTCAGCCGCAAAATCGGCCAGATCTATAGGCATCAGGGGTGCAACAACCAATTAACTGGTAAGTTTATGTACTTTTACCTGAGTTGTGAGATTTAGAAAGAATTTCTTCACTACCCTATTTGAACCTCACAAATCCGAGAGTCGTCATCGGAAGCAATGGCAATAGCTACAATGATAGATGAGGCTCGCTTTACTACTATAGTATTGAAGCAATTAGAGAATAAAAGAATCTAGGCTCACCGGTTCATCCCAACTAATGTTTCGGCCGTCGAGTAGTTCAATCTTGCATTTATCTTTGAGACTATCCTTTGACAAAATTGCCGTACGGTGAATGTCCTTATTTCACTGAAATCTACGAGATCGAATAGAAATAGCTAATACTTATCGGCATAACGCATGGGATTAGTAACCCGCCGTTGTTAGCTAGTTTCTCAATGATATTGTCCATTCAGCGTCTTGGCATCTTTAGGCCCTTGGCAAAAAGCCCAGATTCACTCGCCAATCTGGCTGAGCTTCCGCCAAGAAGCCATGGACCCAATGATGCCGGCCCTAAAATAATTATGCTGTAAAACAAACATCCAGCCTGTAAATTTTCAAATGCTGGTATTGTAGTCCTGATCTCAGGCTTTGGCGGAAATGCTAGAGACGACAGATCGCTCTCCATGACAAGTAATTGGGGTCTCGATCCGACCTCGCAGAGGCTTTTCGAAATTAGGAGATGGAGAGTAACCCCCGAGCAGCTAATGCAAAAGATGTGGAGCTCGGAAGTCATGGAGGTCGACGCAAGTGCTTACAGTATTGAGGGACTTTAGTTGTTGGGGGGGCGGGGTTTAGAAAGCGATGAGACGAAATAGCTCTAGACTGTATGCAAGTGGCCTGTTGGTTGGACTTTGCCTTACCCTGTTAGATGTCGAGTTCTAAACACGATAGATGTACGGTTCGTGGGCGTACATAATTAGCCCTGACACTAGTCTCGAAGGAGATGATCGCCTGTTCGCAACTCCAACACTATCAACAAAACCCCACCAACAACATCGACGCCGCGTCCTCGCACCAGTGCCAATGGTACTAGCAGCATCAGTAATGCATCGGGGAGCGGGAACGATCACACCTAGAACCCGACCGAGGTTGTAGGGATGATCCCGATTGGATATGTTCGGAAGCAGTTAGTTTAGTGCATAGTCATGGCGTCTACAGGCCTCATGATACGTCTAGATCATCACAGCCAAGCACCAATAGTAACTGTCGTCGACTCGACAGATACTAATCGTTAGAGTACTCTGATGATTTAAGAAGGGTAGAAGATGTCGAGTGAGTCTATTCTTCCGACTATCTCGTCGTCTAATGCTATTCACATCCAAGTCAAAACACACAACGTCACACTTCGCCACAACAGTACCCAAAGAGCTCCAAGTAATCAATGTAAGTCTGGCTGTGGCACCGAGTCGCTCTCTCACAACTATGAAGTGTCTAACGTGATTTCGAAGATGTGTGTCATCTATACCACCCACTACAGCTGCGGTCACGTACGAGGGACTCGAAGGGAGGCTTGCCCTAGGGCGGCTTTCTGTAACCCAACCTACGAGGATGGCGACACAAGTATCACGACATGTGGTGCTGCCACCTGTCATGCGGATATAATACCGCACTAGAAGCCACTATGAGCATATTTATCGCCCATTTACAACACCTTGCTACGTCGTCACAGGCATTAGTAGCCACGACAGAGCACACAGCATACGAGCACAAGAATGAGCTCAGCTCAACAGCGACCTTGAGACGTGCCATAGTGGCATCAGAGCCTACTGTGGGCGCATTGGGATGGAGCTCACCACGACACTCGATATTAGAGACAGAGCCCGGTAGCGTTTGGCTCACACCAGCTTCGGATGGACGTAATGATTTGGTACTCACGATGGAAACGAAACATTTTTTTAACAGATTGATGGCTTTACGCCAGCATACTGGGGATTATCGCTTTTGGCGTTGGTTAAATGTTAGATTGTCAGGGCTTGTCAATGAAATAGGTACGAGCTGGGTGGAGACCATTATGGCTACGCGAAGGAGTCTGAACACCTTTCACAGACTATATCTAGCCATGTGTATATTGTAATCTTTATTATGTTAATCGATGTTTAATGGCTCAAGTAATGCTGATCAAGCTTTGTGACGAATTACATGTGTCCCTTTCCATCTGTTCGATTGACATAATGCTAAGCTACATTAATAATCACAGGCTCAGAAATCTTTCTATATCATTTATCATGTCACTCTCGCCTTATTATAGCAAAAGCCCCGGGGAAATTGCAGGTACGGATTCAGGGATAGTTTAAATAAGTAAGTTTGTCGAGGAATCGTGTAGTCACTCAGGGCGTAGTGTAATTTAGCACATTAGTAGAAAATGAACGCTAAATTGAATAAAAAAACCAAGTGCTGATGTTGAAGGTGAATGTGTAGCTGACTAAGTTGCCCACATTCGACTACCCTACCCCGTTTCGGCATATATATAGGTAAAAACAACCCCTCATGATTGGCTAGGTCAGCCGCATTCTAATCCAGTGTGTAATCTGAGCACGTATACGGGGGCCATAAGTAAAATCATGGATGAGTAGGAGATCAAAAGTATGAATCGCACTTCAACACTATCGTTATATAAAATACATCGCTAGACTGATAACTCCCAGTGATCTCGCCATGTTCGCCACAATTCCACGCCTGTCCTTCTTCCATGTACCATCGTAAACAGTCTGTCGGAGAGGTGAACACCGTAGGGGCCAAGAGAATCGAGAAATAAGTAGCAAAGCCGTTAGAAGCAGTACGTAGGAAATGCCTACTGATGGTTTCTGAGCTACAACATCATCGAAATGAAGATAGCTAGAAACGCTCCCTCTTCACAGACTAGAGGCCTCTTGTGCTGCAGGGAGCGTTATTCGGTCTTAATCTGAAGAGACCTTTATATGAGTTGTAATGTAAAATGTCATCGGGCCGGTTGATGGCGTTAGTTTCAAGGCGGCAACCTTTCCTAGCCAGCCGCTCTCTCGCTCGTACGTAGATTGGTCTATTTGACGAAGGTCAAAACCAAAGTACCACCCTCCTATATCTGAACCTCCGAGAGACATAAAGTATCCATCTTTCCATGGCTGCTTGTATTTACAAAGAACAGCTGTCACCTGAACACCCTTTTCCGTCATAGATAACGGGTAGTTGGAAGGCATGGGGTGGAAGTCGCGGTAGTATTTGGGCCAGATGGAGTCTGTGATAGGATGTGGTAAAGCCCCAAGAGGTTCATCTGAACCTAAAATCGTACAAGATTCTTTCCAGGCAAGGATACTTAGATCAGATGTTACTTGCATGATTTTCGCGGCAAGACGGTGGAATGCCCTGTTTCCTCCTTCTCCGTAATTGGGTGTTAGGCTTACTCCGAAGATTCCCACCATAGAGTATGCTACATCTTCCGGTGGTTCGATAAACGGTATTGGCTCTTCGGCCCATACAAGTCTTGTCGCGACGGAATATTTCGATAGCGGAACCGACCCCAATAGTGCCCCGGGGGCTATCGAAGTGATTCTCTGAACCTCCTTTCCTAGCCCCTCGAGGGGACGCTGATCGGACGAACTTTGCTTTTGAAATGTACCAATCGGTTTCCAAGCCGAATCGTAGAAGTTCAACTGTTTGCTCGCTAGGATCACTGGCCTTGACCAGGTCGAATGAAACCATAGGCAACCGCGTTCTTCACAGATCCATAGACGTTTGCAGGGATCAGAGTCTAACGGACTGTCGTGTAAGTAGACCAGGCATACTTCGGCTTCTGCGTACCATTGATATCTGAGGTTGATGCTCCTTGTCACATATTCAGTGTCGGACTGGTCAATGCAGCAGTGATCAATCCAGATGTAATCGCAGCCTTGCTGTTTAGCGACTTTCCCAGCTTCTGTTAATGTTTTGAAAGCTAGTTCTTGACTTGGATGGATTTTTTTGTATTCGAATTGACAACACTTTTCGTAGGTGAAATCATTGTCACTGGCATGTATGAATGCGTCGAAACCGGCTCCTTTTGGCTGACCCTTCACCCAACAAGCGACTGCATACTTTGGGGTCGCATGGCTGCTTTCAATGTAAGTGAATACAATTTCATTGTCGCTGAGTAGTTTGTCTACGACAATAAGTCGGAGCATGGTGAGTTTGCTGTCTAGTTATGGGGAGTTCGTAGAATCTTCAGATCGAAATGAGACGGTGAAGAGTACTCCACCAAGCTTGAGGACGAGTGAAGAGAAGAATGGATGATGCGAGTTTATTTGGAACTTTGGGGAAGAATCACGGCTATATATCCTCACTGGTCTTCCGTAATTTGAGTTAACGCAGGCTTTGTCTGTTGTTGCACACTCCCTTAGAAGATCACCCCTTGATTCCAGGAACTCGATGTAAAACTGGTCACGCTAGCTGCTACCACAATCCCTTCAGCGTTTAAGGGCTTATAGCTGTCACGGAACAGAACTGCAGCACTATACCACAACACTATCAAAAGATAGAACGTTGTTAAGTCGGAGACTTGACCGTCTGCAGTTACTTATATAGTTGGAGCCGTAACAACAGCCCAAAACTCAATGGCCTACAAGTTATTCTTAGATTTATCTAAGCCTGTCTACGTCCCGACGATGACTTCCTCTACATCGATCCAGCCTGTTCAAAACACTGGGACCCAATACCACAGTCAAACAAACAATCAAATATGAGGGCCATTTACCGCCGTACAATGACTTGCCAAAGCGACTTGGAGCACCAGCTCCTAATTTCTTGGAAGCACCAGGATGGAAACCAGATCAACCTTTCAAATGAAACTCAGAAGAGATTTTCGAGAGATCGGCCGGTAATGCGGGTCTCGCAATGAGGGAAGCGCCTTGACCCACCACGTCACCGTTGCACAAGCAAATAATCTAAGCAGACGTGTTGGGTTTAAGGTACCGCGAGGAAGAGTGATATTGATGTGGATGATAATCCTTCCATTTAACTGGGACCCCCACGATAAGTGTAAACTATCTAAGGAAGCACCTGAAACATCGTATTTTCTATGATATATTACGGAAGGTTAGAGATGAACCTACCAGTCCCTTGTTTGTACATCGTTTGGTAGACAAGGGAACTCTTTAGCCACCTAAAGGGATAAATATGTAACAGCACACAATCTTCTAACCGTTTCGGTTTTCAACTTCTGTACTTCTTTACTCAGGAGGACAATGTCACTACTTTATCTCTCATTGGATCAGTCTAATGTGCCCCTGCTATCACTTTCGTAGTTTACCACCGACTGACGATCAATCGTGGCCTACTCCAAGCAAGTTACATTAACATTCATTTCTCCCTTGAGGCAATGCTTACAGTTAGGGGGGGGGGTATTACAAATCGTTTAAGGGCAAGAAGCGCGATGCCAGTTGACTATCTGTTATGATCACCGATAGGTAGTAAAGCCTCATGACGCCATAGAAAGAAATGTCGACCCTGTCAATTGCGCGACTGAATAAAGGGAGGCGTTTCATAAGAAGTAACACATGACATAAGACGTTTAGTGTGAACGCATCTATTTTCCAAGTAGCACGAAATCTTTATATACCCGCTTACATAACTCATATTTACGTCAAAATCTTATGCTAGATGCTGCTCCGTCTTGACAGGACCCTCACCGACGCCCGTCTGTATGATCCTGCTAACACCACCCTTGACTAGCGAAGCCACTGCCTCTTCGAGCTGCACAGCGCCTGAAGCGTACGACTTCGCCTGGTCCTTCCACCCCTCGGTGCTCGGGAGCAGGCTGTAGAAGGTGCCCACAACGGCGGCCGTGTCCTGCTCGAGGTAGTACACGACGCAGTTTGGGCCAGCGTCGAAGGTGTACGCAGCGATAGTCTTGCCTGCAGCGGCGTTGATGGCCTCGACAGCACGAACGGCGGCCCGAGAAACGTCGTTCATGTAGTAAATTGGCGGGTAAGTGTCGGCGCAGGTGGAGTGGAATGAGTTAGAGTCCTTCATGGTGACCTCGGCGAACTTGGCAAAGTCGCGTGCAGCGATGGCCTCTTCCATGAGTTTCATGTGCTTGGGCACGACGTGCGCGATACGCTCCTTGAACAGATCCGACGTCGCCACCGTCTGCTGCATGCCCGATGTCGAGCTGACGCCCTTCTTGGCCGCTGAGGCTACGAGCACCAACGCTCGCATCTCGGGCCAGTGTGATGCCGGGGCCACCTCCACGGCCTTGGAGTCCAGCCCGTCGGCCTGCGATCCCATCTGCCACGCTACGTACCCGCCGAACAAACTGCGGCATGCCGAGCCGCTACCTTGACGCGCGATCAAGGACAACTCAGTGGGCGAGTTGGGTAGTTCGTAGAGGTCGGCAATGGCGCGGACGAGGGCGGCGAAACCGGCGGCTGATGAGGCCAGACCGGCGGCGGTGGGGAAGTTGTTCTCGGAGACGATGCGCAGAGGCATGGAGGAGAGCTTAGGAAGGGAGCTGTCCTTCTTCTCAAGAGCGACGCGCAGAGCCCTCAACTCACGAAGACAGGCCTGGGTTCGGGCCCCTGAGATGTCGGAGGGGGCACCGTTTAGGGTCAAGCTATCTTCGCCCGTGTAGGAGCTCGAGCAAGTGGCGGTAGTAAGAGTGCGTAGGTCGGCCTGGGACAGCGTAACGGAAAGAGAAGAGTTAGTAGGCAGGTTGAGCTTTGCGTCTCGCTTGCCCCAATACTTGACGACGGCGATGTTGACGGGCGCCGTCGTACTTGCTCGGTAGATGTCAGCCATTGTGTGTGTTTATGTTTCTCTTCTTTCCTTGCCTTCTTTTTTTGTTTCCTTCTCTTTTTTGCTCTCTACTCTTTCCTGGTTTACTCCAATGGCAGCCGCTTCGCTATATGAAGGAACGAGAAGTAAAGAAAAAGCTTGTGCTGGGGAGACGGGTGGGTTTGGTGATATTATTAGAAGGAGCCGTAGTCAGCAATCAGCATTTGATATTGTACACCGTCTTTGGAGGGGCCTCAAGCGGACGAGGGGTCTTGATGGCGGGGTCGGTGCAATCCTCCAGGGGGAAATTGTGGTCGCATTTGTGCCCTATCAGGCGCCTTCGTTCCCCGCTAGGCTTCACTGGGTATCGTGCATTAGCGGGTAGCCAGGATGAGTTGCGATTCCACAGGCCTGGGCTGGTGCTATGCCGGACTGGGGTGGGAAACGGTGATATCGGCCTTTCCAGAATGGGAGGTTGCCGAATTTATTTTGCCAGTACTGATATGTAACACATAATAATACAAGTAAGTAGCTGACATATCGTGACAGAATGTGAGACGAAGGATCACCTTAATTACGACTCAAGCAATGAACGCATTATGGAATTTCATCTATAACATATATTTTTGGCATTTGTTCTAACTCTAATCTGATACCCTGCTCAGCATCATTTGCAGCTAGTTATACTTCTTCAATTCAGGACCAGAAGATCAAAACTTATTGTGTTTGCTTATGAACACTAAAGCAACAACTTCACCAAGATCTTTGAACTATTATATTATCCGAATATTTTATCTAAACTGTGTCTTCTATATTACACCGCAATTGTTTGATCACTATACATACTATAGTTAGCATTACCTGATGAAAGTCCAATCATAAAGTAACAGTAGCTTTTAGGATACACAATGCAAATGACTCCAGGCGATGGGTTAAAGTCCTTAAAGAAACGGAAGCAGAAGTAAAGAAATTATGTCAAAGTACTCACTTCTATTAAAACAGGATTGGCAGCCGAACCTTGAGGCGGCGAGCCTTGAGATGACGGGCTTCGAGACGGCTGATTTTGAGGCGACGGGGGTCCAGGGTTAAGCACCACAGGATTCGCCATTGAGCCGTCGACATTCGCAATCAAAATATCGTCAATCGATATATCTGAGCTGATTTCGATGGGATGATTTGCATCACCTTCTATGCTTATATTTGAAACATCTTCTGCCAACGGATCCGCAACAAACTGTACGGGATTATCTGGGTCATTTCCGGAGCTCGCTATCGAAATATCATCCGCTACTGAACCTAGGCTGAGCACAATGGCATTATTCGCCACCGCCGCCGCCGCCGGCCTATCTGCATCAAATATGTGGTTTTGTATCATTTGTTTGATAGACAAGTCCGACTCCTCGACCATATTCTCGTATGTTTTGTTTGCTGTGTAATACTCCAAGAGGTCTAACAGATGCGAGAGGCGTGGCCGGAGAAAGGCGCCACACGCTAGACAACGTGCAACTAGCCAAAATAAATCCATGTCAAGGTTGGACTGCACAGTCGCTTCCATATCTTCGTAAAGCTCGAGAATGATCTCACGCATTACTCCGGCCCGAGGATTTGTAAGGTCGTTTGTCATGAGGCGACCCATGACCTATCAGTTGAAACAGGAATAAGTTAGAAGAAGGTAAGCTTTAGAAAAGTCTCGTTGAGATCTGAACATTTTATGGTACGAAATGAATAATTCTGACAGAAATATACAATACTCACGACTCCAATTTCGAGTATGTTCATGTCAGTAGCATCGTTACGAAGTTCGTCTCGCCTATCACTACATGCATATATCAGTATAGGACATGCAAGCTACGAATAATGCTCCCAATTCATAGGGAAAAACTTACTTGGTGGGCTTACCGATGTCCCGTAACTTCCCCAAGTCATTCTTCATTCTGGCGAATAGATGTAACGTCTGGTCGTATGTTTTTCTTAGAGGCTCGGCCTCCGGCGCTTCGACCTCGTATGCGTCACCGAAGTCGATAAGTTTGAGGATGGGTACTAAATGATGCTCGGTATCGGGCGGTAGGTCCTGGTTGATATTATCACCAAACATTACTAAAGTGAACACGTTAGTCACAGCTATATACTTTAAGAAGTTTACAAACGATGAAACTATGTACAATTGCCAAGATTCATGTCACTGTGGATTAGTTTCTCTAAGGTTTGGGCATCAGCGTCTGCAGGCAGCGTCTCTCGTCTTTTGTCCTTTGGAGTCCGCGGATTTGGTATCGGGAGAGGAGGAATGGCCATCGCCAGACACGCTCTAACAACTTTACGAAGAGTCAGCTGCGGTTACAAGATACAGTTTTACGCCTCTGATGCGAGGCCAACTAAAAGAGGCTAACTTACGACATAAAAAGATGGCCCAGAGGACGCGGTTCGGAAGACGTCCCAACCCAGCACCCCTACGTTTCTGCAACAGGGCGTCGAGGGTCCCATTCTCTAGATATTCAATAACCAAAGACGGCTTCGCGAATGCAGTTAACGGATCCGGATCGAGAGTTATCGGCGTGACGATGTGTTCTGCCCATCGTAACCTCTGTTCGACGATCAGTACAGTCCAGTCCCATCTGCATGTGAGTTGAGAGCGCACTTGTAGCCATTTCTTTTCATTAGTGATCTCTACATCATTACCCAGTAATACCGTCTTAATAATGAAGCGAGAGAATTCATCAGGCCCTGCCTCCTTGTCTTGGAAGCATAGAGCGATGCCTGACCCGCCTTGACCTGCTATTCTTTCAAATACGTGCCGGGGTTGGCTGGCAAATAATGACTTGACTTGCTCAGTAAGTCGTTGAGCCATTTCCACGAGGACAGCATGCAGCACAAGATTTCGTTTGTGCGGCCTGAGAAACTTATTGTTTTGTTTCAAATGGGATAATACCTTTAATTCCGTCCTAGGCTCTTTGTTGGACAAGTACCATTGTCTGTTACGAAAGTTTCTTTCCCTGCTGTTTTCGTCAACCGATTATAGTCCGAAGTCTCTTGACAAACACAAAGAAACACTGAGAAATGAGAAAAGCAATTCTTCTATAGGTTATATGATATCGATAATCTAGCGTGTGGGGATAGTATGCATTTTGAGGTAGCAACACAATACTGGGCAAGTGTCGAAATTGCGTCTCGCTTGAAATCTCATGCTGATTTGAAAGCATCACGCATTATACTGTCCTGATTCGAATAAATTGAAGGATTTCTGCTAAGCACTCACTCACTCATTCGATTGATCAAAATTATTGCGCATGGAGCAAGTAGGACTGTAATTACCATATCAGTCTTCAACAAGCTTTCCTCGGTTGCTTAGCTACTGCTGTAAGTGCTCCATTTCCCAGTCTCGGTGTCAAACGTCAAATTCTTCGGAATGACCTTTCCGCCCTTGAGACTACCGGCTTCAACCACACCTCCTAGCGCTGCGGCGCCGTTCTCCCGATAGAGTTTGTTAGCTCCCGCCAGGACAGTGAAATTCGCCAGCGAGATCTCGGCCCCACTGCGGACCGCATTCGTGGGGATGCCGAAATACGCCGCATCAAACCCTCTCATGGCTGATTGACAATTCGTAGTAACCCCTATAGTAGAAATCTTGCCACTGGAGCTCGGCGTTGGCCGCGGTGAACAACTCGGATCCAAGCTGTGCTACAGGAAGAGTTACGTTTTGCCCAGCTGGTGATGGAGAGCTCACGGCACTGCCTGCGAACTCAACGCCCATGGATCCATCTCCGGTGGCTGGGTTGTATTGGTGCTCGTCTAGCCAAACAAGGTCAGACACCCAGGAAGCGTGAGAGTCTCCGGCGAGGAAGATATTATTGCCGATCTTATTTTCATACAGTGTGTGGAATGTCCTGTTGCGGTTCGCCTGGTACCCGTCCCATTGATCGTAGTTGAAGGGTGTCTGCGAACCCGTTGCTATGCTTGAGTTGATGCGGCTGAAGACAACTTGGTTCCCCACAACTCGCCAAGTGGCACCACGCTTGGAGCTCTCCTGAAGAGTCTTGTAGAACCATGCCTCTTGCCTTGGCCCCATTAATGATCGGCCGGCATCATTGTAAATGTCTGAAAGATAGTGCGTATTCCAGTATACGTCAGTTATAGACCTATCGTATTGCCTAGTATCAAGCATTAGAAGGTCAAATAGGTCGCCGAATTGGAAGTTGCGCCATATTCTTAGATTGTCGTCCATGTCAACTTGTCGAATAGGCACTGGATAAATCAGCACGGCGTAATAAGACCATTGAGCACGCGGTATACATACTCCATTCAAAATAAGCTCTCACAGCATTCATTTTCCGTTGATCAACGGATACACCGCCATCTTGAATGAATGAATCTTCGGTGTTGTTTAGATGTGAGGAGCCATCACGCCAAGTATTATCCGCTACCTCTGTTCAATTACCGTTAGGCGGACTGATTCGAGCATGAATAGTATGAAAACAAACCGTGATCATCCCACACAGTTATCCATGGGAAGTTTTGATGACTTGCAAGGAGATCCAAATCTGTCCTATAAGTTGCGAGGCGTTTTCGGTAGTCGTAGAGTCTGTAACCGTGATGAGCTTACCGCAACAACACCACCGACTTGATAAGCCTACGTATGTATTTCTCGATTTGGGAGAGGGATGCGACCATAGGAGTCACCCCATCCGTAATCTCCATTTGCGTATTCATAGATATAGTCGCCCAAATGAATTATGTAATCTACGGAGTCTTTCCGCACAGGATTACCATATGCGTTGAAGAATCCAAACGCTACAGACGCTTTATCAGTATTTTGATGGGCGTGCTAACACGGGAGAACGAACGGTAATTGCTACACGAGTATATAGCAAGCTTCACAGGCTCTGAGTGCTTGTCATTTTTAGACGGAATCGTTTTGGTGCGTCCGATGGGGGACTTGTTCTTGGAATTGCAAATGGTAAACTGATAGTCTTCAAGGTATGTCAGAATCAATGTTGGGCGTAGTTGAGATTCATCAGCAGTCTACATACAGTATGTAGTGAAAGACTTCAATTTCCTGGCTTCAACCTATATGACACAGTTAAGTTTTCCTCACAGCCAACGACTTTTCATCTCTACCTACTTTGATAGTGTAGTCGATGTCAGAACTCGTATAGGCCGTGCCGGAACCTACAACGTGTTTCAACGACTTGGAGGTTCCGATTTTCCAATCAACACAGACAGGTGCATTACTTGATACGACATACTGCTTGGTCGAATGATCGTAAAGTGGTACGTATCCGGAGACAGTGACATTACTCGCATCGTTATCGTTCGTCGGTGCGGCTCTCGTCCACAGGATGACACTGTCATCTTCTGGGTCACCCGATGCAATCCCGTGAGTGAAGTTCAGCTGGTCTGGAGACCAATGAGGTGTCGCGTAAGTTCTCTTTGCTACTTTACTAATTGACACACCAAGAGAGGCATGGTGACTTGAGGGAGACAGATAATTAAGGTTGCCCACGAAAGCTGCCGCCGCAGCGCTGATAAATAGCAGGAGTTGAGTATTATACATCATCACGTCGAGTTAACTACAGACATCTGGGAACACAAGAACAACATATACCTACACCTATTTATAAGACGCGGGGTGAATGTTACATACTCATGCTACATGGCGTCCTAGCTATCTGGCGCATTTGGAGGCATAATGGAAATTGACCAACCAACAACCACTCTAGCGAACTGAGTGTACACCGCTAAACGAATAGCGACGAGCATGATTACCTGGCCCAATCGGTTGGCTAGACAGTCTAGTCTTGGAGTAGATAAGACAGTCATGGAGGGTAAAGAGACTACTATACTCGTCATGATGCAACGGCGTGGGTTAGACTTTCGGGTACCTAGATTTCTAGAACTGTTCGGTTAGCGGCGCGAGGCCCGATGCCTGCCGAGATGCCTACCAGGGATTCCCCTAAACGTGGCAGATTGTTAGAAGCTGATTGGTCCATTCTTGTAAGTGCCAACCCGTATTGCTGTGGGTGATTCTTGATCCCAAGAGTTTTAGCACGTAAACTTTCTACTTATGCTGTTGAGTTTAGAATGGGCTGCAATCAAGGCAAAGAAAATTAGAGATATTTACGAGACAACGGTCACCATTCTTCATCTGTGAACCCTTGAGGCTTAGGAATGTCGCATCACAATACCAATCTAGGTTCGACAATTCCCAAAGAAAGGGGACGGCGCCCGGGGGTTCCATTCCTAAAGCGGCTAGTCTTAAGCATAGCGTGGGGATGGCTTTGACGACAATGGCGCTCAGCCTATCACTGGATGAGCTGCACCACGCAGGACCTCTACAAAGCCGTGACTTGTAGCTAGCGAACAGCAAAAAGTTATCCAGGATCCTGCGATAAACTCTACTTGACCTCGGCGACCTTCTTATCTCGGCAAAGCATCTCATGACCACACCGAGCTAATCTCACTCGACGCAGCCGATCTGTCGTCTCGGATCGCAATTGTCGAATCAAACAGCATGAATGCGTTGCACGAACGGCCATTAGCCTCGCCGCCAAGAATCCACAGCACTATGCGGTCATCGTCGGTCACTTGAGAAGAATCTCAATGCGGCGCGAGTAAAAATGTAGTTTTTTAACGTCTGACTCTCCTCTTGCGCTTTCTTGCTTCCTACCAGCTCCGTGCTTTCTCAAGACATTGTGTCCGTCAACATAGGATTTGCGCCTTCGTGCCTATAGAAAGCTTATCTCATTCAGCGACTCTCCTAATAGAAAGCAGCATCATACCTATCGGATAGGTACATCGACGTTTCTGCTGGTCTAGCTAATCGCAGATACCTATATGATAAACACTTATCACCGCCTAGATTGATCCTTGCTTGCCTCAAGTAAGCGGAAAGATGGCTATCGACGATCACTCCCGAGAACTCGGCCGTTTCGAGCAGACGCGGATGGACACTGCCGACGAGGCGAAGTCGCAACATGCCTCCGATAGTTCTGTTCATAAAGGTGAGGATATCCTGGCTATGCAGGACCTAGATCCCGTGCTCAACGCAAAAATGCATCTTGTAAACAATGTAAGTGGATACGGAATTCAGTTCCAGGACGTAGTACTATGGTTTCGCACCCACATACTAAGAGGACATAGGCCATTGACGAGATCGGCTGGACAAATTACCACTGGAAGCTATTCGTTTTGAACGGGTTTGGGTGAGATATGGATATGACTCCGACTGGGTACTTCCCACAATTGTTAATAATGCCTTCTCACTTACTAGTTACGCTGTGGACTCCATGATCACTTTAATACAGAGCAATATCGCTGCGCCCGCCTTCAAAGAGTTTGGATCCGTCGGATATGCCAATGGCCAGAATATCGCATCATACGCTGGATTGCTCGTAGGCGCGATATTCTGGGGTTTCGGTGCCGACGTTATTGGTCGTCGATGGGCCTTTAACATCTCCTTGTTCATCTGCTCCGCCGCCGCCATCGTTGCTGGTGCAGCGCCAAGCTGGCCGTCTCTAGGTTTCTTCGTGGCTTTGGTTGGATTTGGTGGAGGTGGAAACCTCGTTTTGGATACCACCGTGTTTCTCGAGTACCTACCAGGCAATAAGCAATGGGTGCTAACACTAATGGCGTGCTGGTGGGGTTTCGGTCAAGCAATTACAGGTTTCATTTGCTGGGGTTTTCTAGGTAAATCCTTTAAAATTACACGTCGAGAAGTTCAATTCTGAATGAATAATAGTTCCCGCGAGGTGGAATTGCGATCTTGAAGGAGACGAATGCCCAAGATCCTCGAATATGGGTTGGCGCTACGTTTACTTTACGGCCGGTGCGCTTGTACTCGTGTTGTCAATCCTGCGAGTCACTATTGTTCGTCTTAAGGAAACACCTAAATATCAGCTAACCGAGGGTGATGATGCCGGACTCGTTCATAACCTTCAGAGTCTAGCGACGAAATACAATCGGCCATGTTCGCTCACTCTCGACCAACTTGAGGCATGTGGTCGGATTCAAGGAACCCACGGCGACTCTCGATTCTCCTTTACTGAATTCAAAATTCACGTCGCTGGTCTTTTCGCTACTAAAAAGATCGGTCTATCTACAACCTTGATCTGGCTGTCTTGGACACTAATCGGTCTTGCGTGAGTACAGCGAGGGGTCATGAGTCGATCACAAGGCTAACTGCTAATCAGCTACCCACTTTTCTACGTGTTTCTATCGTGAGTTTATCAGTCTCTAGCTATCCTGTACCCTACGTCTAATCTTATTGGTAGCACGTACCTGAAAGTACGTGGCGTGAGCGGGCCAACTGATCCCTTTCTTGTCTGGCGCAACTACACACTTGCCAATATTTCAGGCATTTTCGGCCCTATCCTCGCTGGCTATCTGTGCAATATCAAGTTCCTTGGCCGGAAGTATACCATGGTTATCGGTGCCTTGGTAACCATGGTATTCTTCTTCGGCTACACGGCGGTCCGCACTTCGGACGAGAATACCGCCTTCAGTTGTGTCATCGCCTTCTGCGTCAACATTTACTACAGCTGCCTATATGCCTATACCCCTGAGGTTCTTCCTACAGCCCACCGTGCCACCGGAAATGGCATCGCCGTCGCCTTCAACCGTATCATGGGTATAGTGTCGGCGGTTATTGCTACAGTTGCCAATACTCACACTACTGTACCTATATATATCACAGCTGCTCTCTACGCCGCAATGGCGATTGTCGCGTTTTGCTTCCCATTTGAGCCGTACGGACGACGAAGCTCGTAGGCTTCTCCGAAGATATTTGATGAAGCCGTTTGCGTGTTTGACACTCGCACCCTACGAATATCACAAATATCCTAACCCTCGTGCCGCAACTCATGGGATGGATATGTTCACAGGATTCGGGATTCCTCGCCTTAACTATCGGGCTCAAACACAATAGTATAGCGAATTAAGAGATGGGAAAGGGAGCTCGCTATTTCCGCATCCCGTCGGTTCAGACACGGGCTAATTTGAGCCAATTTCCAACAGTTCCGACCTAGATAAATTATACGATATTACGTTTATGAGCAAAAGATACCCAATATCAATTTACTTCTACAAACATTACCTTCCTCTTTCGAAGATGAGTTCCGGAACTCAAATACTACAATCACAGGTAGAAGGTCACTGTTCGTTAGCCAGTATAGACAGCGCAACTTACTTACCAGCAACCTCCGAAGGTTCGCATCCCGTACGTATCATGTCCCCCCACTCCGCAGTCGGGAATGTCCCCAGCCCCGGCCTATGCACTTCTTTTGCTGGCACAAAAACCAGAAAGTAAGAAAGGCGAGTACACGTCATTCAGCGTGTTGGGAACAGTCATTATACTTACGATTTGGGGGCTTATCATTGCCAAGCGTCCCAATGCCGGCGCTCACTACAAGTAGTTAGAGTGGGTGTCTAATAGCACAATGCAAATGCAGTGACTAGTACATGAGGAGTTGGGATATGGCAAACTGGTCAAACACTACTGGCTCGGTTCCTGTCACAAAATGCGGGGAGATGTCACTGGCGTTAGGCGTGCAAGATACGATCTATCCGGTCCTTGTGAGGGCTCATATTGATACCCTGATGGCGCTGTTGCGGGAGACCACAGGGGTTCAACTCAGCAGCTCTGGAAGAACTTGATCATCCGTATGTGCAACTCTGGAGCCCAATCGGAAGATGAGAAAACTACGAGTCCCGTAATGACTTTCTTAGAAGAGCATCGTCGGTAGCGATCAGTGGTAGCTCCACAATTGGCAGAGAGAATATCGACCGGAAATCACCTGTAGAAGCCAGAATGATTGAACGGGCTGGGACCTTGTAGGTGGATCTGAGACATGCATTATTTAATTGGGCACATCTCTTCCGCCAAGAACCGTCATCTCACTTGATGTACGAAGACCGAAATGTATAGTCATGAAAGGGAAATGGCCTCAACAGCATTAAGTTTATGTCGCGGAGATGTGGACCTATATACCGTTACTGCCATGCTGGCGGTAACGGCGTCGTTTTCCGTCAGAACGTATATGACCAACTCTAGAGGACTGATTCATTCACGGGCGCCTAGAGTCACAGATGGCAGTGCTGGGACTGTGGTTATCCTTCTTCTGCATATTTACTGTTCTATGATTAATGCTAGCACTTGATCGGCGAAGTGATTAGTGGGCAGTTATACAACGACCCGAGACTCGAGTTTGTTATCACTAAAGCTCTCCGCAAAAGCGTATTTCACTCTCGAATTTCCGAGGTATTGGATTGAATACTCTTGGCTATGGTGCCAGATTCCCTTATGATCCTTTCAATCAAGAAACCAACCGTTCCTTTTGAATGATAGTAAGTAACCTGAATGTGTATGCTGATTTCTCGCTCGCTAATGAAAGACAAGTCATCCCGGAGCCATTCCCAATATCCGTATACTCAGCTGCGGCAGTTATCGCTTTTGCCATATCCGTTGTTTTGGCAACCGGAATTGCAGAATTCCACGAACGGCACCTCGTGGTTCCCTTCGCAATAGAACAAAGACTCGGCCATATATATGTTACGTAATGGCTGCTTGGCAGCGAGTAAAGATCTGATGATCTCACGTTGGTACCCTAGAATCAGCATGTTAATGTTATGATTTTCTTCGAAGAATGGAAAAACATAGGGGCCTTCGTTTCATATACCTTTGCTAAGAAGGGTATAGCCACAATAGTAATGACCATGTTCACATTCGTCGGCGGTAGCGATTCCTGAGAGAGCGGCGCTAAGGGCGATTAAAATGGAGTGACGGTTAACCATGATGATCGATTGTACGGTAGTGAGGTGATCAGGTTTAATCAAACTGTTACGGTGGTTTTTCTTGTCGAATGCGGTAATAGAAGACGAAGTAGAAAGCTAAGAATTGATAGACTTGAAACTTTAAATGACCGCGTGAATAAATATAAATGTAACCAGGTGAGCTAGCCAGGGCTTGTATCATGGATTAGAAGGCTTGTGGTCATCTCGTTGGGCAATACGCCAAGCCCATACCCGCTAGCCACAACCAACTTCGAACAAAACCTGGTAGATAGCAAGAAAATAACCGTTCACTAAACGCAAATTAAAGCATCACTTCTTCCGATATGTCTACGGATGCACACCACGAGACATACAGTACGCAGATGGCATCGATACCACGGTTGCCGGAAATAGCGACAAGGCGGGTGATCCCAGCATGACATGACATGTCTTACTTGACCGTAAAATATTATAAGTTTGGTTTGAACAAGCCACTCGGTGAAACTACGCTTGGAGATATTTTTCATCAGCGCCATATCCTGCAAAATACGAAACTCTTATCGACGGGCCAGTAGTGGAGAAAAGGATCCGCAAGGATACCGACTCAGTGTAAGCCATTCCGAAGTGAAGCATTCCGTTGCGCTGCTGCTTACCATGGCTATGTCATTAAGCGCGCTCCTAAATTCTCAACACGTTATGAGACTGACCTAAGCACTTAATTACTTCCGCAATCTTTTATAGAATATTAACGTGGTTCTCATCACTCGAACTGTAGTGTGTAAAGGTAGACGAATTTGAAATGGTTGTATGTGAGCTTTTACTGGCCGTTTCTTCATCTTGTTGACGGAAGAGCCTGACGAACAAAGCCTTGGTTGTTCCCCTTCCGTTGGGTGTCGCATGCATATTGTTTGGCATTTCTAACAAACGTTGTCACAGTGTCTATATGATAGCTGCAGACAGTAGAGTATTGCAGTTCCAACTCCTAGACATGAGTGAGACAGGAGTACTGCGCAGGATCACTGGGAGATGTTTGTGGCTTGCTGCAGATAAACTCATTAGGGATTTCAGCGCCATATACTATACGTCTCGTTTGCTATCAAAGGATGAACTTTGTTTCAAACAACAAGTTTAATACGACTTTATCATGAAAGGTCTCAATATTCGATTGAATTCTCCCTAGCAACAAGTTATGAATATCGACCGACCCATATCATGTAATTCCTTCAAGTCTGTACCTCTGTTGAAGAGACTAGCTTTGTGACTGCTTAACACTGGACAGAGAAAGGTCCAATGCGTTCCCCCTGAGAATATCCAGCGCAAAAATTTTATGTGCTAACATGAACGGGACTGCCCTGACAACCAGAACCAGTATAGTAGGTGGATATTAAATTGGAAAAGCCAGATGTAGCAGAACTGTCTTTGGAAGATCTAGTCTGAGTTCACTTACTACTGCAAACACCAAAGTTTGTGACCTTCAAGCTGCTCACTGCAGCCAAGTTTGTGCAGCTGTATCCATCAGGTATGGACCAGAAGAGCTGGGTGCCCGTGCAGCTCGTGCCAGTCCAGGTCTGCATCGCCTAGGAGTCGGATGCGATTGTCTGGCTACCTTCTTCGATCGGTGTGGCGGCATGAGTAGAAGGGGCGGCGCTAGCGAAGGCTGCGGCCACAATGACGAGGAAAGAAGTTGTGAACTGCATGCTTCCTTATTAAAAAAGCTTATCAGATTTTCGAGTTAGTTTGGAATAAGGCGAAGTACTAGTAATAGAACTTGGAATGCTGTGCCCCATGCTCTGGTTGACTCAGAAGAAAGAGAGGTAAAGGGTCCCTATATGCCTTTCAAGACTGGAGTTAGGTATATGGCATTGAAACACAAAATACTTTTACTAAGTAACCATAGAGTGAACCCAATCAGTTAATAGAATCACATCGTACGAGAAGCTTGCAGTAGTTCTAGAATGTTGCTAATGTGGTTTGATTGACTGCAACCCCCAAGTGGCGTTGCTGATTGTTTTTTTAAGCTTACTTGCATACTATACCAGTTCCTACATGCTCAGTCATGATGCCATAACCTCTCCAGATTAACATCAGGCCAGGCTGACACCAGCTACTATATCCGCAATTCGAAGCCTTTTAAGTGTTTTGTTGAGAATGTCTATGGTATGAGTATTTCTTGTTATTTCTTTTAATTAATTTTGTCACAAGTTCCCACTGCGAGGTAATCCACATTTCGCAACGTAAAACATCCAGAACTCTTCGTTACTAACTTGAACATGATTTACTTCTTCGGCACACAGTTGTCTTGGCACAGGGTCTAGAAGTGCCATTGCAATTGCAACAACATCCAAGTCAGTCAGTGGTAAAACGGATGTATCACACGCCGCCCGCAGGCTATTGTGTGTGACAATACTTTTGTGGCGTGACAAACTCCGAGCATCCTCCGTATAGGAATATCGATCCGTACCTTGCCACGAGGTCCGGGAAAAACGGCTCTCCGCACTTGCAGGCTAGCAGCCAAGGTTTCAAGCACAGCAATTGTACAATAAGGATACTAGAGGCTTCTATGCTTATATTTTTATGAGCTAATAATGCATTCGTTGATTTTGCTTTGCGGCCTAACACATAGACCGCGAAAGCAGGAATTGGTGAATGGAAGGTAAGATGGTCTCCGTACGTACTACCATCGACGCCGGAGTGGCGTCGAACAAAGCATTGCTGGAACGTCACCGATTGGTTTCTTGAATGCATCAAAATGAGACAAAAGACGAATATACGATGTATTATTCGGGATTACAAGGATCTAGTCTTTCCGCACCTGCCCATCCACGGGTTCTAGAGCTGTTGTTATCTCCATTCTAAATTGGCTGATCCAGCGCCTTCAAACCCAGGCTCGCGTTTAAATCTGAGTTTGACGTCATTGGAGACTTAAATAGCGTAGCAATAGGTTAAAGGAGAAAATAAATTGACTAGGGCAGGACATGACGGATGTTGTTATAATACGGGACAGGTAGCTGCAACAGCATTTGGATGGCCTCTGATCTGGCATGATCAGAAAACACTACGCGGTCTGCAAAAAAGATTCCTGACTGCATTGTACTCTGCGTAAGATTTTGCTTTGGTGGGCCGCATGCATCACTTTGATGCCGGGGTCCAATACCGCCATCAAACATGATATTTGTCGGCCACGTCCGATACTCCCTCACGGTTTGCTTGCTAATAGTGATCAAGAACTTTCCAAGGCTAAATTCCATAATTCCTGCAAATTCTTTTATAAGACGGCCGAGAAAATGATCTGTTTTTTCAGCAGAAGCTTGAGAATTTTGAAAAAGAAAAAAAAAGAAAAGAAAAACAGAATTAATGACAACAGCGATAAAGAAATACGTTGAAGTCATAACGGTATAGACTTCCTTTTGATCATGCGAGGTGTATGCTTCGCTTGCTACAATGAATCAAAATATATATTGATCTTAGAGACGTTGGACGGGCCCCGCTAATATAGCATTGTCTTTGAGAACCTTCTCGGACTGTGGAGTACCAATATTTCCCTCGATCTGCCCGGAAAGTGACCTTATACTCCCGTCGTAGTATCCGCCTAGCTGCGGTACCACTATTCTCAGTTCGCTTTCTATATGTCTGTAACGAAAGTTCAACGGTGGCATTGGGAGGCCCGGCTCATCCGCTAGCTTCGTAAAGGTAACGATTCAAACGCCGATATTGCAATAAAGTAAATTATCCTATCCTACCTTTCATATAGCAGGAATTAAAGCTATGATCCACCATAATTAGTATCAGCCATATATTTATTCACCATCGTCACAAATCCACGAAAGGGTCAATGTAGAGCAATGATTTGTTCTCTCAATTCTTTTGGCTGCCATATGGCTGTTTTGACATCAAAAGTTACATTGTCTCGCTTGACTCTTTGCTATTAATCTTCTTCTCCGTTCTCAGGACTGTCAGAAGTGTTTCACCACAACCAAAGGTTCACCCTAGTTCTACCCAGAGAATAACGACACAGTAAGTGTATCATTATGTACAAATCGTGGGTATAGAAAGCTTAAGTTAATTCCAGATCTACCCTATCCCCGGTCCGCTGATTTAGGTAAGTTGACGAAATCAAGAGAAAATAGAGGTAAAGGGATAAAGAAGAAATTAATCGTAAAAGTCATTATTGTGTGGATGAAGATACCTTCATTACTTTGTGTCCTATCCCTACAATACTGCTCACAAGCCAGAAACGTAGGCGCTGGAAATTTCCACAAGCTCGTAAGATGCTGGGAGGTTACTGCCTGGACCGTTGACCTCGAGTTGGATGCAGTTAAGGAAGAACTGCATGGGGCCTGTTTGGAGATCGATCGTCTCATACCGAAAAAAGTACTTTCAAGGCTTGAGGGACGTTGGTGTTGGGGTATCTAAGTTAGCATCCATGTAGACGTCCCGTATAGCCCAATATCCATCAACTCGAAACGCATGGGTTGGCGGAGTTTTAGGGAAGGCTATAATCGCTTCGGCCTGAAATTTGTATTGTTTGCTAACCATAAGTATCAAGTTACTTGTTTGTGTTAACCACTTAGGCCAGTATGCACGATTTCGAACATTTCACCGTTAGTAACCCTTATACCTGAGCTGTTAAGGCTTTTATTGTCTGTGTATTCACTAACGGGCTGTGTAAACAGGACCTCAACCTAGAACGAGTGATACATTCTCGAGGTTAAGCTTCTCCCAAGCTTTCTCTTCAACAGTCCCACTGGCCAACCTATAGGCTACATCGTTAACCCATTCAACCCAAAGCACAACGTACAAGTTCTCCGTGGTTATCGGGTGGTCGTACCGCTTGAGCTCTTCTTTCCAAGTCCTTGCGTACTCACGTCTTTTGCTGATAGCCACCAATTCAACCGTGGTTCCCGGCGCATCTGCCCCAGGTGCATTACTACCCGTGAACAAGGAGAGTTGCTCTTCGTTATGGAGATGAAGCTTCCCTACGACGGAATTATGGTCATCTAGAAGGTCCATTATGAAGTTCTCGGCGTCAGATTGTGGGTAAATCTTTCCCACAGCTCGGGCATTGAGCTGAGCCTTTTTGGTTTCGCAGAACAGGTATGCGGTTTGTGGTGGCGTTATGGGCGGCGTATCCTCAGTGATGTCTGCGACTGGGAATGGGTAGTAGAATCTGCTTTCCTTATCTAGTTTCAATATATCTTCGTGACTATAGAGAAACTCTCCACACCCGTCGGGATAAATGTTTGGCTCTTCCCGGAAACTACCTGTTGGCGGGCAATCAAACCTCGTCCATCCAGGAGGCAAAGTTTCTCCAGTTTCTTTAAACTTAGGAATACTCTCGAGGAATGTTGGACTGATTCTTCGACGTCTAGAGTCTGTCGGTGACGAGCTTGTATACCACGTCACAGTTGGAATTGTTTCAGCAATCCGAGAACACCGGGAATTAAAGGTTGTTGCATCATAGCTATTCCCCATATCGATGAGCCCTTGCCATCCCACCCAAGACCATGAGGGTAATTCAGATGGTCCTATTGGAGCATCGCTGGGTCGATCTGACCGTACTCGACGTTGGAGGTTTGTATGACCCCAGTACGGATGCCACCCTAGGAAGCGATCGAAGTGTGATTCTGGTAAACCATAGCTGCCTGTTATCAGTACAATCTACTATTGATGGTTATGATGCACCTCGTATGGCTGATTATTCATAGAAAAAAGGGCTAGGGAAATAAAGTTCACGTACTAGGAATGATTAGTATTCTTGTGAGACTGTTGGGTAATGGGGAGTATCGTTCAGCAACTTACCAGAAAACCTCCTGGAAATGCCCGACTAAGCACAGAAAGAAACCCTTGAATTCCAGATAATGCATCTTCTGGATATGATAGCTGTCGGCGATTGTAGTTTGATAAGATATGGCTGATTGACTCAACATCGGGGATACCAGAAAGAATAGTCTGCGGTCTAGGGTCGATGTATGTGGGAAAAGTCGAATCAGGCATATGCTCCTCATGCCACACGCTGCACTGACATTTCCAGCTGACTAACTTGTCCTTGAACCAAATAGTTCTCGGCGACATTTTGAATTCTTGGTACGTCCAAGCGCGGTCGTGATAATGAGATCCGCCATCTAAGGAGAAAATGTAGTGCTCGCTAACAACGATTCGTTCGCTCCCAAAGGGGAATATTCGTTGACGTAACTCCCGCGAGGGTGAAATTCCTTGCAGTCCGAGCAGGCCGCTCTCTGCGTCACCATCCGCTGAGGCGATAGTCACGACAGCTCCCCCAAATATGGCGCCCATATTACTTATCTCCTTCGCCGCTACCTCGAAATCCCCCTGGGGGACACATAAAGCATCCACCCAGAGCCAGCGCTCGCCAACTAGAGCAGTCAGGGCCATGGCACGACGGATGACAGGGGACATATAAGGCTTCGCCTCGATCAAGTCTAGCCCGTTTGGCTGCTTCAAATGTTGTAGCAGCCCATAAGGAACGTTGGCCCGTGGCGTTGAACCCAACTTCCCCCATACGTAACTCAGGGCCACGTACGGCCCTGCGTCATGTCCAGAAACGATGCAATTCTGCTGGACATCAACCAACAGCATGGGCGTAACAGGCGAAATTCTCATCGGGTTGTCGCATTTCTCGCCATGTGTCTCTAAACACTTTCGTTTGCAGTCTTGCAAAAATTTCACATCAACCCAGTCGGGATCCAGAATTCTACCTTGTCCAACGGGAGATTGAGCAGAAGCTACGTTTGCGAGAAGCAGCGGCCATACTACTCCTCCTTTCTCCAGGGATGAGATGAGGGTGGGGGGCTCCTCGTTTCTTATACCGACATCTTCGCATTCAGTTGGAAACCGAGCTCCTCTGAAATGGTCGCGGAATGCTTCCAGGAGGGGCGAGTGAGTGGGACAACCATCAGAGAGACCTTGCTCAAAAGATCCTATCACCGTCGGTTCCTTCAACACATGGCCGGTTAGTTGTAGCCATATACGGTGGCAAATTGCACACGCCGCGAACTCGCTTGGAACGTCAGATATGGGGAGCGTCTCCGCCATACTTCAGCGATGTTCTATCAAAAGTTTTGGTTATTGAATTGTGTAAAACTATCCGATAGTGTCGCGTAGCCCTAAACATATACTCGCACTTGATCAGGAATGAAGATCGCTCGGCATCCTCAAATCAAATTTGATGTTACGCTTTGGGATTATCGGGACTTTCAGGCAACCGTGAATTTCCAGGCAGCAGGCTCACTCTCAGTGCTGACATACCTACCTAGGCGGATTCCCATGTGGGCTATAACTCTGCTTACCGCATATAGGACTGATCGCCAGGACTGGTACGCTAGGCAGAGTCGCTCTGCTACGCGCGGTTTCAATCAATTCCACGACAATGAACAGACTTATAGACATAACTGATATGAGGTTGGGGATGCTCACTACCGTAATCTCAATCCGGAACAGATCGATATTTACAATGTGCCCGTTCACTAATGTAACTCAGGCACTTCATACGTCCTCTGCACTGCACGCAAGCGGCGCACATTATCACCTCCATATGACGTAGTGACGGACCGCTGAGCATCGGCGTCGTTGATGAAATTATGGTCCAGGCTCGCAGTAGCGGCATCTACGCCGGTGCGAATCCTGTAAGAAGACGATGAGAGCGCCTCGTATACCGTATTATGACTAGGTTTAATTAATGGCTTATCGCCCCAATGCACCAGTATCCTCTGTTGCTTTTTTGCCCTACCAAAGTCGCACTCGTATCATACGCCATATTACGAAAGACTATTGGCTTACGTAGTATAAGAGGACTCATACTAGCTGATGTTCATATCGCATATCATATCGGAAGTATTAAAGATGCAAAGGTATAAGAAGTAGACGCTGATCCCCCTAATCGAGCTGCGAGGATCGTCAATAACTTTTCGGTGCACACAAATCCCACGGAACCGACATTACATAGATGGAAGCATCTATAATTATATTTAAATAAACTTGTCATGGCGGCTTCCCTGTAGACCACTATGCCAAGAGACCAAAAGATCTAGCAACATCCCAGAATGGGGTATCCAGGGCTTCATCCGTACTTACATATACGCCTCCGAGGACTCCGTAATCGTGATCGCCAGCGTCTGGTACCTACCTACCTCCTAGGTACGGCACTCCAAAGTGGCTGCGTGGCTGAGGGCTTGTGGGCTCTAGCCACAACCCGGTACATTCATCCAGCTTGATTCCAACATTTTCTCCACTCTCAACACAACCTCAGACCTGCCACTTAAACGTACCTACGAATATTGAACACCCACACTACCCATTAGTGCCATTAAACTATCGTGCATGAGGGTAGCATTGTAGGCTTGATAGAGAGATAGCCGTACAATGATGGATTGCGTTATAAAGATGCATGTAGGCAGTAATCCGTGACCGTTAAAGTTGCATACCTTCATGCAATCCAAAGAAATAGTCTCCCTAAGTAACACGCCAAAGAGACCACAAGATAAAGTACAGGACTTTGTGAATCAAGGCGGCAGTCGCCTAGGTATTGGGGTACAGAAAGAAATGGGTACGTGCATCTGCAATCAACTAGATACTTTATCACTTAAATGTGCAGGCAGGTACTCCTGTGGGAATCTACAGATGATTAAATTAGGAGATAATGGTTTTCAGCGGCAGCTAATGTATTAACACGTTCGACGTTGGTATATAAGGTACACATGTACTCGATTTCCAGATCAGTTTAAGCATGTAATTGAGTATAAAGATGGTCCTTAATAGGAGAGCCCGACGAGCTCTACTTTCGTATCGTAAACTATGGACAGGGTTCCAAAGGTTGTTGAATCTTTGTTCTTTGTTCAACAGTGTATTGAAGTACCTGTCTGGCGCCTGACAACATCCAACTTTGGATAGAGTACTGCAGCCTAGTTGTTTCATATGATCTATCAAAGGCTTGTTGCAGCCAGTAGCATAGAAGCAAACAGATTGGCGACTCAAACGTCCAAAAGAACACTTTCAGAACGAATTCTTTTAATCGTGCAGCTCTGTCCTCTTTAAGCTGCAACAATATACATAGTAGGCAAAGCATTAGGCGATGACTGCAAATCAGAGAGGTGCTTTCATGAGCTTTCTAGACCATGCACAGTTCCTGCAACAAACACCAAACCAAGGCAACTGTCCGGGGATATTAAAACTTTCTCAGTAGTTGACAGTTAAACTGAAACTTACGCACTTCGAGAGTCCAGCAATCCGTAATACATTTAAGGATATCTGACTGTTATCATTACGAAAACGCTTCGTTTCCCCCCACCCTTGGCAATACATCATGAATCTACCAGAGGCCGATCAGATCGACTTTATGCTCCAACATTGCATCGCAAATGCTAACCAAGCGAGTCTTCGGCGTGGGCAGGTTCCGAAAGACCACCCGCAACCGCATGTCGTTATTAACCAGTTCATGAGGCAACGTCTAAAGAGTCAAACCCAAGCCAAGGAAGATGGTTATGTTATCCATACATCGCAAGTTCCACTTGCCTATCCTCCCAGTGTACGCATGGTCGATGGTCTCGTTTCGATGCCTGTATCACAAATGGAACTGCAGAATCACCACAGAGGGAAAAAGGTTGTTCTTCGCGTTATTACTCCACAGGACAGCACGACCGCCATCATGGCCATTGTCGAAGACGAAGAGTGCACTGCGGTACTGCTCCAGCTGTACCATCAGCGGCAAATAATGGGAACCGATCTACAAGATATCCTACATCCGAACATAGTCTTGATGGTCAAAGAACCGTTCTTCAAGATTGCGGCAGACGGAGCATGTGCGTACTCATCGTGACCGTTATCTTCATGTCTTGGAAGCTTTTAGATGATCATGGTTCTATTTAACCTTCCGATGTTCTCCTAAATCCTACAGAAGAGAGCTGTAACTGATTCCGAGTGTTGCAGATAGCATCAGAGTGGATCATGTTAGCGATGTCGTGTTCTTGCCAAACACAGACCCACGCATTCCTTCGAAGTGGAAAACTCAAAGCCACAAGACCGAGACATCGACAGTTATACGTCGGCAAGGCAACATTGCCGTGAAGAAGAGACAGTGGGCGGAGGCAGAGAGATTGTATGTGTCATAGAGCACAGACGGTAATTACTTCTACCTTTTGAGGTTTTGAATAGCTTTGGTATGGTATTGGCTGACTTTTTGCAAGTTACTCTCGCGCAATACGTGCAGCTGAGACACCTGAAGAAAAACAGCTGGCATACCTTAATCGTTCCCTGGCCAACCTCCAACTGCATCGCCCCGAGAAGGCCCTCGAGGATGTCTTGGCAGTTACTGACACTGGGAGATTAGCTGAGAAGAGGCTCTTCCGAGAAGCTAGAGCCTCATACGAATTGGGAAGATTCGCGGAAAGCCTTGAAAAGTGGCGCATGCTCACAAAATCATATCCACAAAACGTAGATGCTCGAAAGGAGCTCTTAAGGACTGAGAAACGAATCCAGGAAGCACAAACAGGCGAATATGATTTCGCCTCCATGTACGAGCAAGCTAAGGCGACACCCCCAATCATCGATTGCGCAACTTACAAAGGACCGGTCGCTGTGCGCAAAGCCCCCGGACGTGGTAACGGATTGTTTACGACTAAACCTGTGAAAGCTGGGGATCTTCTCATTTGCGAGAAAGCTTTCGCATACTGCTATGCGGACAAAGATGATCCTATTGGACGCAGGAACATGAGCATTCAGTTCCAGCTGGAATCTGAGAGAGCCCAGGTAGGCGGACAGGCCAACCTCCTAACGGATATTGTTCAGAAGCTATACCACTCCCCTCAAGCTTCACAAGGCTTTAAAGCTTTGTATCGTGGAGATTATGCGCCTGTGACGGTTCCCCAGGTGGACGGGCAACAAATAGTCGACACGTAAGTTATGCCATATTCGCGCGAAGGGCGGACCCGTTAACATTTGTTAGGTTCCTCGTAGACCGAGTGATTAGTCTCAACTGCTTCGGCGCCCCTCGCACCTCTTACGATGCATTTTGGTTCGGCGGCGATCATTCTAATGAAGTAGAAAATAATACTTGCGGACTCTGGTTACTGGCCTCCCGTATCAACCACGCTTGCTCAGGAAATTGTGCAAGAACGTTCATTGGCGACATGCAAATCGTGCGAGCATGTCAAGACATCGCGGTTGGCACAGAGCTTTGCTTCCCGTATCAGACTTTTGCTCCAAATGAAAGCTATGAAAAAATCCAGGAGGCGATGAACAAATGGGGGTTTGTTTGCGACTGCCAATGGTGTCTTGATCTCAAGTCGACAACGAACAATATGCTTTCAAAGCGGAACGAAATAATGCAGGATATCGCAGTGGTCCTGTGCAACATCATCAATAACCCAGTAATAGACCCAGTACTCTTTACCAGGATCTTAGTACTCCTCAAACAAGCCGATATGACCTATCCAATGCGAGAAGGAGCTGTTCGTCTTGAAGTTGCGAGACCATACATCATTTTGGGCCCTTTGTTTCTCGCAATTCATCGGCCATATGATGCGGCTGAGGCAGTTTTAAAGGGACTGGAAGCTCTTGGATTTGGTATCGTTGCTTGCCCGCCTCGGAGCGGCAATAAGACACTCGAAATCAGAAAATGGGGACTTTCTGATGCTTATACCATGGACGCCCTCACGTGTCTGCATGAAGCCTACAGCATCATTGCACCGGAATTATGTCCGACGATCAAGCAATATGCTAAGATTATGTACGGCATCTGCACTGGAACGGATTTAATAATTGGCAATTGCTTCCCTCAGCTTTCGGGAGCGTGGCAGTTTGATCGAGATGACATCACATTTCGTGTCCCTAAGTAAGTAGCTTGTAAGCCAAGTGTCGGTGGCAAGCTGAAGACGAGTTAGATGTCGCAAGATGTTGCCGGTGGAAGCAGAATTCGGGAAGTCCTATCGGTCAAATTTCGGGTTTGCTGCTGCGCACATGACGTGTTAAGAGCTCATTAAGGACTAAACCCACAAGGCTTTTTCTCAGGCAACCAGCTCCGCCTCATGTGTATTTCCTTTTTGCCAACTTATGCTTATTGACCCAACATAATTTTTAGTCCAGAATGAAGTGACCAGTGATGTTCTTGATGTTTAATTCAAAATAACGTGAGATCCTCCTGAGTCCTTTTTCAGCTAGATATCGCTAGCCCAGATGTGAGGACTGTGCAGAGATAATTTGCCAGAACACAATAATGGCTGAAAGTTTTTTCTTCTTACGGCCAGACTTGCTTTTGCACTACTCTCCGCGCTAACATATCTGATATCATGCCTTGCCTCTCCTTTACCTTGAATACCCCGCTCTCAGTGATCATCCCCTCTCTTGCGATATTTATTTCTTGCGGTGTTGTTTACCTACATTTTCATCCCATCTGAGTAACGCCGGTTAGATGTTTTAACGAAGTAATACTAATTAGCACTTAAGGCTTATGACTTTGAAATATGACGATGCCGCACTCCCATATGAGCAGCAGCTCAATCTATTGGCGTACAGCGATCTTTATCATCATCCCAATACTGGTTCGTATACACTAAATCATATTTCTGAAGATTTGACATTTAAAACAATGCTGCTAATCGAGATTAACATGGCGTTCATTGTTAGCTCGTTGCAAAGGTCATTTATAATTTGGTCTTTCACCCTCTGGCTCATGTTCCGGGTCCATTTTGGGCACGAGCTAGTGGTATCCCGTCATGGTATCACGCGTATACCGGGAAGCGGCACATCTGGCTTCGCAAACAGTTCGATACTTATGGCTATAGGTTCCGCGCAGATCCAAACACCGTGGTTTTCTGCGACCCAGAGGCAAATGCAGACATCTATAGTATGAAATCTAACGTTCGGAGAAGCCAATTCTATGAGGCCATGAACAATAAGAACGAGAAGACCATCCTCGATACCATTGATGTCGCCCAACACGGATTGAAGCGCAAGATACTCAATCTCTGCTTTGGTGAAAAGTCATTAAGTGCGGCATGTAGGTTTATCGTTGACCACGTGGATCGCTGGAATCAACTTATGCTAGAGAAAACCAACAACGACGACTGGTCTTCTTCAGTAGATATGACTGAGAAGATAGACGAACTCACATTTGATGTTATGGGCGACCTTTGTTTTGGTAGATCCTTCAATATCAAAGAGCCAGGAGAGAATTCTCTAAAAAGAAGTTCCACATTTCATCGCAGATTATCTACTGTTCTTTTACCCAGTGAGTACCAGTTTTCTCTACTTTGCTTTAATCTTCATCACCTTAAAAGTATCCTTGATTGTTACGATGATTCGTGTCAAGCTCAATGCTCAATAATTAGAGCGAAGGCCGGCAGAACGTGGCTTTGCAGTTCTAATCCTTGCCTAGTCAGGGTTATATTTTACTAACAATCGAACAAGTTGAGTCGGTCGCCATTTCTAGGCATTCTCAATTACCTGAAACCTCGCGGGCTTAATAGGGTTTTTGATCTCATCTGCCCTCAAACTGTCAAGCAGTACAACCAGTTCGTCCATGACAGCGTTACCCGGCGCATAGCGTTGCAAAAGAAACAGGCGAATATAGCAGAGACCCAGAGACGCCAGGATCTATTTTATTTTTTATCTGAGGCCCGAGACCTTGACACAAACAAACCGGCTTATAGCGAAGACGACCTAAGAGCAGAATCGAACGTTCTTATTATTGCTGGGTCTGACGCAACATCGGTCACTCTATCCGGCCTATTTTTCTACCTTACCAATGATCAATCACGATGTCAGCGGCTAGCGAGTGAGATCCTCACAGCTTTTAATTCGGTTAGAGACATCGTGTATGGACCGAAGCTTCTCGCATGCGCATACTTGAAAGCCTGCATTGATGAGGGAATGCGGCTTACTCCTGCAGGTTTGTGTGAACTCCCGCGTGAGGTACTTCCTGGGGGAATCCTAATTAAAGGTGAATATTACCCAGAAGGTACGATTGTTGGCACATCCAATTGGGCAAACTCTTACAACCAGGAGGTTTATGGAGATGCGGGGGTTTTCCGACCCGAGCGCTGGATTGTAAACGAATCATGCGGGACAACTAAGGAAGAAGTCACGCGAATAAGACGCAATTTCAACCCCTTTTCTTCCGGCCCTTTCAATTGCGTTGGGAAGAACCTGGCTATGGCAGAAATGATGATTGTTGTGGCCCGTACACTTTATCTGTTCGAGATTAGAAGGGCACCTGGTTCTACGCTTGGAGGTGGTCGCTCTGATTTAGGCGCAGACGAAAATCAGTTTCAGTTAACTGACGCATATATATCCATTCGACATGGCCCAGAGGTGCAGTTTAGGAGGCGGGTCTTTACTACCCCCAACTAGAATCTTCGCCTGTTGAAGGGCTTGACTGAAGTTTTCCTTATGAAAAATAACTCAGGTGGATTGTACAGGACTTTCAACACGAAATAGTCCAGACTGCTAGCTCTCTTGTAGCCAAGTAAAAAGATAGAGGTTTGACTTTATACCACTTCGAAGCTGTTTTGAAAATAATTATACAGCCAAGTCCTATAACTCTTTGATTTAATCAAAAAGTTCAATATTCGGGGTACAAGGACAGATCTCAGGTTTTTCATCTTTGTGATCACTACGACCATCTAAGGAGATGCTCGCCACATGGTTTTTTCTCTTCTGACAGGATACTGTGTTCTTCTGGATGCTAGCAAGAATGGTGTGGGGTCGGCATGGAAGTTGGGCAACGTCGATCATGATAGCCGCTAGACATGGGTACCTCGGCCTATGTCAATATCTTGTTTACAAAGGGTAGATGCGATAATGCCGCGTTAGGTGCGGCCATACAAAGAGCTATTCGTTTTTTTCCTGGACTCAGCAACAGAGATTGAGACTCAGGAACTCATCGACAGCCCATAGTTTGAAAACCACATCGGGGCGGCAATTAATTTTGGAGAACGATATTCCTTGATGCTTTATTAGAATCCTTACCAAAGAGACGAAGTCCTCTTCAGGACAAGGATCTTGTTTGTTCTGCCCTTGGTTTCCAACCATCCAAACTCAATCATATTAATTCTTCTAGTCTTTACGGAGATTATTGAGCAAATTGAGCAAACGCTTGTTGTGTGCGCGCTACACCGTATTGTGTCCGTTGAGGGAACATGGTCCCCGATCCCTTTCCTGTGACGCAAGATAAGACAACTTGTAATGAAGTTGATTGACTGTAGCGTCGTGATCGGGCCCACCGTGAGGTGCATTCTGGACATGCTAATACGATTCTCGTACGAATCTATTGGAATTTAGGCGCCCGTTGTTCTCAGCTCCTCAGTCCATGTTGAGACAAGTCGCAGTTTATAAGAACTGGGTCCTCCACTCTGAGCAAGAAATGAACCTTTTCCTGTTTCCTCCGGATTCACCGAACAAGCCATCTGCCCCTCCACAGCCAGCCTTAAATTAGACTCACTACTTGCACACCGCATTTTTGGGTAAGATGTCAAATAATTTCACTCCGACTTTGATATTTTAAGCCCAGCCAGCATTACTAGCCTCCTACCTACCGTCGTCCCGTGTACGATTCAATACCACCTATACACTTGCGGATGCAAGTAGGAGGGACGGTTTACACATTGCAAACCGCGCCTGGGAACAAACGTTATGTGTGATCCTGTTACTGAGGAGCTGATCCCTCCAAAATACCACTTGTGCTTTGATCATTGCGTAAAAGCGACGGAGAATGAGGAGGAGAAGGATGAAACAAAGTGCTGGGAGTGGTGGAATCTTCTCTCTTGGAACAGATAACAGAGCGGCAGAGACGAAAGGGGTCGCTTATCTGGGTACCAATACTATGTGTCATTGCTTGAGAGAAGTAAGTTGTCAGTAGGCCCTTGCAGGGGGGAGACTTGGAAGACAAATGAATACGCAGTTCCGATTTGTGCCAATGCATATGTCCAAGAGCTGTTTGATTGTGA
The DNA here is from genome assembly GCA_007182795.1 of Xylaria flabelliformis. Lineage (NCBI taxonomy): Eukaryota > Fungi > Ascomycota > Sordariomycetes > Xylariales > Xylariaceae > Xylaria > Xylaria flabelliformis. Next base: position 427,515 of record VFLP01000038.1, read on the forward strand.
TATTATAATAGGACCAGCCACGAGGCGTCATCTCAGACATTCTAATACGATTGTAATGAGTTTAGACACCCATTGCTCTCAGCTACTCAGTTCCACCAAAACAAGTCGTACTTTAGTTTATTACCAAGCGGTCCTCCCCGTCCGAGCGAAACATGAACCCTCCTCCTTACCCCGAATCCTTGGACCAGTCTGCCGAAACAATCTGCTACCCCTAGCCGGCTCGAATTAGACCCTCTACACACTACATTATCGGTAAGATACCCTAGTTATTTAACGAATCATTTTATTCTAACCTTAATATCCGTAGCCTAACTAGCCAGCATCGCTACGCCACTATTGACTAATTATTCGAACACAATGTGTGTGACCTCTTACTGCGTATACACCTGCGGGTGTAAGAAAGAAGTAGGGTTTGATCAATGCGCTGAACGACTGGGAACCAATGTTCTTTGTCACCCTGGGGAAAGGGAGAACTTGGAGCCGAAACTACATATGTGCAGAAAGCACTTGGTGAAGCCGGGGAAGGACGAGATGGTGCGGAATCCGGCCCCTCAGAACAACAACAACAATAACAACAGAGCACAGAGAGAATAGGGACACCAAGTTGTCGTATTGCCGTGTATCTGAGTATAGACGTTATGTGTCACAGTTTGGGAGAGGGAGGGAGGGGGAGAGAGTGTGTAGACATGATTAGTTTGCTCAATATCAATCGCCGTCATTCCCGTGCCACCTAACATGTTCAAGTATGCTATCTTTTGTGAATTTGATAGTATGTGTCATCATTTAAGCGAGGTATCAGTTCGCCCTCACAGGAGAGAGTTGGGAGACATGCTTAATCCTACCTCGTGCCACATGATGTATTCATGATTGCCACCTTTTCTAAATTCAATAGTGTATATTATTGTTTAAAAGAGTTATTGGTTTGCCCTTACAGGAGAGTTAGGGTACATGCTCAGTTCCACCCCGTGCCTCTTCAGATGTTCAAGAATGCCAACTTTTGTATACTTGATCCTGAAATGTGTGGCGGGGTCCAAGTTGTTAATGCATCTCTTGCAAAAGTAGCCCCACTCTGCTGATTGACCCGAGGCAGTGAAGTGAGGTGCTGAAATAATGGACATGTATCTTCGAGGCTCTGTCGTCGTGCGGTCCAGTAACTGGGGTCTCTCAACAGGTGGTGTGTGGACAGGGCCCTGCCGTAGGCTTTTGACGACAATAGATTGCCGGTCAAAGAGCAGAGTCCTGTTCCTTACCAATCTACCGGATATAGAGTACCGTCCAGGTAGACTGGAGATGTGCGGTAGGCGCTTAAGCTCTTTTCTCTTGAGACCTGTTTGTTGGGTCGCGTACCTCGAAGTGACGGGGAAGTAGTTGAGATTTGACTTAAAGCAACAATAGCACACACGTTTGCAAGTGATAAGGTAGAGATAACCGCCGAAACGGTCGCACGTTGCGCATTTGGTGGTAGAGAGCGTTCTGTATAAAGCCCGGCAGTTAAAGGATTGTGCGTTGATGCTTATAATAGCACGAAGAATATTAGGGCAATGCTTCCGTATCATTCTATACTGATAGATAGAGTCAACAAGGCTTATTGCGCGGGAATTAACGCGCCGGAAAGCAGTTAAAGTTGGTAAATCAAGCATAAGGAGGATCTCGGTAACGAGCTCTAGGGGAAGCTCATCTAATTGGCCCACGCTTTGCCGCGATTGAGTGGCATGTCGTTCATTATCGAGAGGACACCGAGTTTCGAGATCCGCGTCGTCTAAGGAATAGACGATATTTCTTGACTTCTGATACGCATGTTTTTGGAGCTGTTCTGCGTCTAGTATGAAGGGCATTTTGAAAGACCATAACATGCGAAAAGATGGATTGTTGGGATATGGATTGCTGGAAGCCAGATTGCCAGACTATAGAACGGGAATACAGACAGCTAGATTATAGACTTATAGACTGCCAGAAGTTGGATTGGCAGTTGATTGTTAACGCGCCGGGGCGCGCCAGGACTACCAAGGTAAGCTCGTAGCGCCTACGCGTGCCGGTTTCGGTTAGTTGCATACCTAGTAGATCCACCCAGGACTTTAATTCAACAGGTTGCAGAACAGAAGATTCCTTTTTCCGACATGGAACTAGCGAGCCATAAATAGTTCAGTAGTTCAGACAACCTGTAACCTAGCTCGTTAGTCCCATGTCTATGTCACAAGGGCTAGATGACTGCTGAGGATTTCAATATTTCAATAATGTGCTAGTCAAAGAGGCCTAAGAGGACCAAGTTCTCCCTTTGAGCCCTGGCGGCAATCTACGTTGAAGTGTACAAAGGCCTCGTTTTTGCTGGACTATTCTTGCTACTATCGCATTTCCGTAAGATCGAAGGATCGAGCGAACATGAAAATAGCAAATACGATGATTAAGAATAGACACGGGTAGCTGAGTGTACAGATATCGCCGACCTACCTCCTTGGTATATGCGACGGGCATTTTGAGACGATGGCATGCAAAAACATGCAATGTTGGGAAATACACTGGCAGTTTATCGTGAACTTACACGGCTTATCAGTCATGATTCCTTTTTCCCCCTTGCGCCGAATTACCTCCACAATATTAAAATTCTTAATATGCTTAAGAATAAATTCTTTTAATTTTTAATTTAATTTCTTTACTGTTGTACGTAAAATTATGGAACTCTGAAGTGCCAAAAGATTTGAAGCTATGAGCAAGGCATGCTTGGCAGCGTGTCTTAAGGGGATATACTGTTATTCTAGGACTAAGCAAATCTTCTCATGCCATATCAATATGATTTTATTCGCAGCATACCATATAATCAATGTACGCTATATCGAAGTGAGCGCCTTTATTAATGTATGCTATCTTGATTATCGGTCACTCGTGAAAGGATTTAGGGGCTTGCTAGAGAACTTCTTACTCTTTACGACGCATACAGTACGGCTCTCTGCATGTCGGCAAATAGTATTGTGCTATCGTGCAATAGAGAACCCCATGTAAACGTATCACCACTTGACATTTCGTGAATCCGAATACTCGATTCGTATTAATCAGCACTATGGACAACGAACCGTGTTCGTGAAAAAACGATTCACCGTGAGTACGATCTCGGTAGCCCCATTATACCACCTCGATGAGAATATACATTACCAATACCCAGAAGTATCCCTCTCCCCAACACCAGAACTCCTAAATCGCCTTCCTTCTCAAACCCCTCTATTCCCATTATCACCGAAGGTTTTGAGGAGGAAAATAGCAAGAAACCCTACATGGACCAACGCCTGAGTAGATATCCTAGCCGTGGAGGCAAAATTTATGTGCAATGTGAGTGCCCCGCCAAGAAACGCTCTCCAATTCCGTCCACGACTTCTCAAAAAGTGCTCGCCGGCCAACGACTGCCGTAAAGTAGGTCTTCTTCAGCATCGAAAACTCCCTTAAGCAACGCTGACTCCCAGCCTCCAATGAGGTGGTCTGTGGCAGGCGACTCTGTTGGCTTCTTGAGCGATGCTGATTGTTCTTTCTTAGAAACGCTCGAACAACCCGCAGAACTGACTAGTTAGTATCATCATTGTTCACTATATGGGCGAAGCTGGGATATTTCAGGTGATACTTACACATCAAGCGAGCGCTTATTCTTCTTCCCTTCGGATCGGGACGATTGCTTGCGCGTCATCGCGAGCGAGATTCCACTATGTGTGACTTGACGCTTCTCGGACTCCTTCTTGAAGTCCTTTCGCTCAAATGTGAGCGCGACTGGAGACTCATCAATCAACTTGGGATGGGCACCACGAAATCCAGGCGGTGGCATCAAGTGCTCCCGGCCCTTTGCATCGCCATGAACGAATCTCGACTGTTTCTGTTGCTTAGGGGCCGCGTCTCCAAATCCGGGTGGCGGTAGCATGTGTCGTCTGCCTTCATCGTCATATCGAGCATATCTTGCCAGGTGTTTCGGTGGCGTGAACGACGTGTCGGATATCGCGTCCGAATCGTCTTGCTCCTTCTCAGCTTCAGTGACTGTGTGCCACGAGCCGGCTACTGACTGAGATCTGCTTCATGGTCAGCATCATCACCTATTTCTAGTCACGTGCATACTCACTCTGAAATACGAATCTCAGAGACCTGATCCTGTGGCTCCTCTCCTCTGACACTACTTGGCGAAGCCCTTTTCTATTGGGCATCCGCGGCAGCAGAATCATCTGCGGAAGGATTGCCGGTTAGGACAGATCCTGGCTCATTATCACCAGAGACAGAATGATTGATAATATCGGCGATGTTGAGTTTCACGTTCTCTTGAGGGCCGCAAGTCCATTTGTTAGAACCATCAACTCGGCTCTTTCGGAGGAATGCCGAGATGTCACTAGCGATATGCTTCTCATTCATCAACTTGAGGACCTTAACGAAGTCCAGAGTGTCTCCTCCCTCGTTTACAAGAGCCTGCTGACGGAGCATTTTGGCTGTGGGCGCTTGTCGACGCATCTTCTTCGCACTGAAGGGAAGCTTAGCAGCGGCGTGCGCACCCATCTTGTTGGTAGTGCTGAATCGCAGGCTATTGTGGTTTTTGTTTTACTTTTATGAATGGCAGATGCCAAAGGTTTACGAGACACTACAAACTCAATAATCAGATTCCCGAGTTAGGATTGATTTTCATCTGTCTTACCAGCTCGAGGTAGAGAGAGATGGAGATGGTGAAGCCAGACGATCTATTAGATGCAACTCCAGCTCCTGCGAGATAGCACTGAGGCAAGTAACGCGCCGATCACGAGAACAGTAGCGCGAAGCAACAGTGGCGAGCGACTACGGTTGTAACCAAGAACGATGTAGATACGAGGTCAGTGAAGGTTGAGCAACAGAACATGCAATAGATGAACTCGAGGCGAAGCAGTTGTGAAGAGGCAAGTTGGCGATGAAGCGAGAAGGTCAAGTAGAGATGAGTAGCAGAGGAACGATGTAGAGGAGATGGAAGAGTTCGTTAGGGAAGCGGTGGGAGGGGAGGGTATTTATAGTATTTCGAGGAGGCTGGGAAGTCGGCAATATACGGCAATTAGTTAAGCGGTCAGTTGCCTAGTGAATGAGTTAATAGATAGAGGAGGTACCTACTCCATATGTTTATCTCAGATAGTGATCTATGTACCAATAAGAACTCCATACATCATGACTCTGGATGTAGTGAATGAACTCGACGGGCTTGGCGTGTGGAGCCTGAGATAGTGAGAATGGACAGTCGAGTGAGTTGCATGTGATCGTGAAGACTCTCGGACTACTTTATGAATTGATAGCTAGATATATAGAGGGGGTTATCCGTAGGCACGGTGATCTAATATTCCAGATCTTCGGATGAATGGTGGTGATGTAAGATTATACGCATTGTCGGGACTCAAATGCAAGCAGCTTCAGCCCTTGGAACTCAAGGTAACAAACAGTCTTACGGAAATTGGTTGATGAGAATCTTGAAGTATCAAATTTTGCTTTTGCCAATCACAGAGATCATTTTAATCTAGCCAATAATAACTCTACATACAGATCATCGCAGAAGATGGAATTCTGAATCGCGTGCCAGTATCTACGTATAATAACACAAGACGCGTTCCCATAGACCACAACACTGGGTTAGCTCTTAGGTTCTCAACCATAGACAGGGCTTATCTCCCACTAAGCCTTAGTTTATTTTTTGACAGCATATTCTAACTATTAAAGCGGTCTCGGGTAACTATATTACCCGCAAACCTTAATCTAAAAGGAAATCTAAATATTACGCATTTTAAACTAATAAAATCAAATAAAATCAATAAAAACTTATATAATTATATAAAATAATAAATAGTTAAACAATTATAAAAAAAATTAATAAAAAATTAATTAAAAAACTAAATATTAAAGTTTAAAAAACTAAAAAATATATAGCTAAATAAATATAATATTAATTATAAAAATTTTTATATTTATTAGCTTATTATATAAAATTTTAATTTTTAGTAGTAATTTATATAAATAAACTATTTATATTGTTTTAATTTTTTTTAATTAAAAAAAAAAATATTTTTAATTTATTTTAATTTAATAAATAAAAAAAT